>OZ030017.1:40600418-40907918 GCA_964023405.1 Apodemus agrarius
GTCTGGACAGCAAGCACCTGACCCACAGAGTCGCCTCAGCATCCTACATAGACATTTTCCGTGTCCGTTATTTGTTTTCCAGTGTAAGGTAGCTAATTCCCAAGGAGGTGTTTGATCAACGCAGTGGTAGCTAGCAGGAGAAAGCTAAAATATCGTCTCAGGAAGTCACCCCTCCCAAGCCTCATGCTGAGATAGAGCAGTGTAGGGAGTGAATGCGTCCTGAACAAAGGCACGGGGTCAGCCTCACGGCTTTGTAATATACAGGTACTTCCTTTGCTTTCTGACCCTTACCCAAGCCTACTTGCGAGGATTCAGTATGGTAATGTAGGACAATCAGTAAGTCACCTGGGCTATGCCTTTCTTCCCCCTCTTCCTTCAGCCTCATGAAGAAAAGATGACAGTATGGTAAGACAAAAAAAAAAAAAAAAAAAAAAAAAAAAAAAAAAAAAAAACAACAACAACAACAACAAAAAACAAAAAACAAAAACAAAAACAAAAAAAAAAAACAAAAAAAACGGAAGTAGTAACCCAGCCAAAGAGATACTCCACAGGCATCAAAGCCTTCTCCGGACACGGACAGTTCTGATGACATTTGCTGTTGGACCCAGTATTTCTCAAACATTAAGTAAAACAAGACACCTGAAATTTTATAAGGTTATAAACTCAGTGAAGCAACCCTTCCAGTAGTCAGAAGTTTTCTTGCCCAAAGGAAAGAGATAAATAGATTAGTAGAGTTAAACATTATGAATACCTATTGGCAAAACTCTTTTGCTTCAACTGCTCTAACCTTCTGTGCATGGGCACCCACTGTCCCACGCTGTAGCTAAGCACGCTTCGCGTACTGCTCAAAATTCCCAAGGGGTGTCCTAGATCGCTACTTTCTGTCAAGGGAGTAGGAACTGAATCTTCTTGGGAACCGTTCAGAGTTTGTTCGCGTTGCTTCCTTAAGGAGGGTGATAGAAGATCACATGACACGATAGAGTCTGGTGTGCCACCCACCACTCTACCGGCCCTGCCTACATCCAGAGACTAAAGAAAGGGCTTGATCAGAAAGATGGCTCTCTACCAGGCTTATTCATGGCCAAACAAACAAAAACATTTTCCTCTGGCCTTCCTTGTTTCAGTCTTTAAAAGGGGTGTGTGTGTGTGTGTGTGTGTGTGTGTGTGTAAGTTTAATACATCAGATTTTTAAAGGGATCATGTAAACAGAAAGTCCAAGTTTAGCAAACAATGAATCACTTTCACCTTTTCTTTAGTGTTGCAACTGATTTATATAACGCTACAACTAATTTATAGAAACACACTTCCAACAATCAAAAGAGCTATATTTTTATTTGATCTTTGAGAATTTTATAAATGTATACAATGGATTTTGATTATATCTACTACCCCCAAACCATCCCAGAACTGACCAAACATGTCTTCCTCCCAACTTCGAGTCCTTTTTTTAAAACCCTATTGAGTCCAATTAGTTCTGATCACATGTTCCTGAGTTTGGGTCCATCCACTGGCACAGGGTCATATGTTTCTGAGTTTGGGTCCATCTTCTGGTGCATGGTCACATGTTCTTGAGTTTGGGTCCATCCACTGGCACAGGTGTTTCTGAGTTTGGGTCCATCCACGGGCACATGGGGAACCAACCAGGAGCCATAATCATGAAAAGTAATGACTCTCCTCCCAGCAACTGTCAACTACCTCAGTTATGGACGGGTCCTGTGTACCCTTCCACCATTCATGCTGAAATCCAAGAACCTAAGATCTTGCACATCTTGGTCCACATTACAGAAAGTGTAAAAGCCGTTGACACTTTTATCAGGACATATTTGACTTCAGCAAAGGAAAAAAAAAAAAAACAAAACCAAAAAACAAAAAATGACTAAGTCTTACACAAGATTTTCTTTTCCCTCAGAGTTTCAAATTGCATTGCTCAGATGAGAAGTGTAGTGTCATCGAACTTGTAAATAACATACTGGCATTTTCTTTGACGATTGGGTGTTTGGCAAGCATTCCTTTTGTTTTTAAATATTGGAGTGATGGTATAGTCGATCATTGGAAAACTCTTCCATTACTCAACCGTACGCACTGGCAAAGAACATAAGACCACTGCGTTTATTGTCTCCTCACTTCTCGGCACGCTTGGTAAACCAGCAATGACTCACACCCATTTGTACATATAGACTATAAATTTCTAACTGTATCTGTAACACTTTTCAGACAGTCAGCTTTTGAAAACTGAGCATCAATTTTAAATACATATAAGACAGAAGAACAAAGCAAGGAAATGCTTCAATTTAGTAATTTTTCACATTTCTCTTGATCTTTGATGCTATTACCGAGGGGATATAGACAGTGAGAAAATGTTTCGTGGCCAAACCAACAATGTTTCTCTTTTTGGAAATTTCATCATAGTCTTTTCCTCAGACTATAATGAAAATTCATTCAGTCCTTTCGTGTGTGTGTGTGTGTGTGTGTGTGTGTGTGTATGTGTTTGGGGGGGGCTACAGAACAAGACCATGTTTTCATTAAAAAAAAAAGTATAGCAGAAAAAAGACATTTACATACCAAAAGCGTCCCAAATACACGTACAAGTTTTAACTGGACCAAATTCCAAGCTATTTTATAAGTGGCTACTATTACAAGCTCAGTCTGTTGCTCTACATCACTTAAGAGACATTTTTGTTTCCTTAATTCTGATTTAAAGCAGTTAATTTGATGGCTTTCTGTTTTTAATGACCAAGCAGATCTACTCTGTTTCTTGGCAATGAGTATGCTATTATTTGTGTGATGTTTGTGAGTGGAGTAGCAGTGCACATGTATGTGCAGGTTCACATGTTCATGCGGGTGCCTGTATGTATGGAAGTCTAGAACTTCACCAAATAAACTTGCAACTGTCCAGGAGCCGGCCCACTTACCTTCAGAGGGGGAATCCAGGTAGGTGGGGTACATCATCGTCTGTAGGCCCGCCTTACACCTGTTGAGGGAGGCGACCCAGCTAGGGATATGGAGTTCTTGATCCAAGCTGGCGACTGGAGATGCTGTAAGGCCTGTTTCATTGCCTCAGCATGGCGAGTTTTGATAAGAAGAGATAGCCCATGATTTTAAAGCTTTATTAAGGAAAAGTAGGGGGAAAGAAAAGAGATAGAAAAGAGAGAAAGAAGAGATAGAGGAGCGAGAGCTGGCCATGACCACATGGAAAGAGGAGAAACGAATGGGGAGGGGGGAGAATAGGGGGGCAAGAGACAAGAAGAGAGGACAAGAGAGAAGAAGAAGAAGAAGAAGAAGAAGAAGGAGGAGGAGGAGGAGGAGGAGGAGGAGGAGGAGGAGGAGGAGGAAGAAGAAGAAGAAGAAGAAGAAGAAGAAGAAGAAGAAGAAGAAGAAGAAGAAGAAGAAGAAAGAGAGAGAGAGAGAGAAGGGATCACACAGCCCTTTTATAGTGGACCGGGCTAGTAACTATGGGGTGGGGTAAACTTGGTTGTAGCCAGGTGACTGTGGGAGTGGAGTCCAGCCAGAACACTAGGGGCCTGGGACATCTTCCTACATGACTGATGGCCACAGGGTTATGTCCAACATCCAGGGATTTAGCCTGCCTTTGTCTACATCTCATGATCATTGAGTTTACAAGGACATGCCACCATCTGTGGCTTTTACATGGGTTTGGGGATCTGGATTCAGGTCTGTACCCTTGTGAGGCAACACTTTACTGTTTGAACTATTTCCAGTTAGTGTCTTAAATAACTTTTGCATAGCAAACAGGGCTGGTTTTTATTTTAGCAAGCTGCAATTCATTGTCTCTACTAATTGTCTCTACTATTGTCTTTACTGTTCTGATCACAGCACTACCTCTGCATCTTTATTTTATTGTGCATAAATATTATGCCTCTGTTTCAAATTTTAAAATCTATTCACACTTACTGTTTTCTAAAAATAATTTAATTGCATTATCGTAAGTATTTCAGCTTAGTTCCTGATTACAGTTTACATAAACATTGCCTTATACCGCCAGCATATTCCAATAAATGCATTCGGTGTTTTAGTAAAGCAACCATCTAACTGAATTAATGGAAGGAAAAGTATCAGATCAGGACCCTAAAGACCAAGTTCTAAGCACAGAAGAGATTTATTTGTCCCAGAGGGACAGAGAGCAAGGATAAGACAAAGACAGAAAATACAGTAAGAGAGAGGAGGGGAAGGGAACAGGGGAGGGGAGGAAGGAGGAGGAGGGAGCTAGGGAAGGGGTATCTGCCCTAGAGTGGGACATAGGACAGCCTCCGGATAGAGAGGAAACAGCTGTGGCACATAGGAAACATGGTGGTTTATAAAGGTAAATTGGGAAACCCTGTGTTAGGATGAGGTGTTTAATTTTAATTGGGCATGTTAATTAGGTGAGACGAATGGAGCTTCTGATGGCTGGACCTCAATACTTTGATAGCTGGACCTTGCTAATCATCCTCAGGATGGGGGAGTGGCCAAATAAAAGGGAACGGCCCTTGGAGGCTAGCTTTGGGGAATGTGAACAGTTTTTACCAAGGCAGAGTTCATTGGGAAGGGCAAAGCATGCCAGAGCCGTGCTCGCCACCTTCAGGCTGGCCAGAGTCCCTTTAATCAGTAAGTCATCACCAAATACGTCAGCATTGTGAGAGGCTAAAACGATGTACCTTGGGGTCCCAGCTATAAAGCACGTCACTGAGACCGTGTGGTGGCTGAGTGTAATATGACCCTACCAAGTCGATGAAGCCGTGCCTAGCAGAGCAAACTACCACAGTTCTGACGTTGGAAGCAGTTAAATAAAAGTATAGTTTTTCAATAACACTAACTTCATTCCAAGTACTTATCAACCACGTTTGACTAGAAAGAAGACAATTTTTGTTGCATCCTCTCTTTCCCCAAACTCCTCTCCTACTTTTTTTTTTTAATTATTCCAACTTTTAATGTTAAATGTAGATTAAATATTCTCACAAGTCCTTTGGTAAAATAGCATTTTTTTTTATTTTCTATATTCTATGTTTACATTCCAAAGGCTTTCCCCTTTCCCAGTTCCCCCCCTCCCTACGTCCCATAATTCCTCTCCCCCCCCAACTATTCCCCAATCATTCCCCCTCCCCCCACGCTTTCTCTACAAAACTGGATCCAATCTTTACAGGCCCAGGGTCCTCTCCTTTCTTCTTCTTGGGAATCATTTGACTTGCTAATTGTGCCTTGAGTATTTAGGGCTTCTGGGCTCATTAATATCCACTTATCAGTGATTGCATTTCATGTGTATTCTTTTGTGATTGGGTTAGCTCACTCAGGGTGATATTTTCCAGGTCTAACCATTTATCTACAAATTGCATGAATTCATTATTTTTAATTGCTGAGTAGTATTCCATTGTATAAATATACCACATTTTCTGTATCCATTCCTCCTTTGAGGGATATTTGGCCTCCTTCCAATTTCTGGGTATTATAAACAAGGCTGCTATAAACATAGTGGAGCATGTGTCTTTATTGTATGCGGGAGAATCCTCTGGGTATATGCCCAGGAGTGGTATGCCAGGGTCCTCTGGAAGTGACATGCCCAATTTTCTGAGGAACCGCCAAACTGATTTCCAGAGTGGTTTTACCATTTTGCAATCCCACCAACAGTGGAGGAGTGTTCCTCTTTCTCCACATCCTCGCCAGCACTTGTTGTCTCTTGAGTTTTTAATCTTAGCCATTCTGACTGGTGTGAGGTGGAATCTCAGGGTTGTTTTGATTTGCATTTCCCTAATGACTAATCTGGAGCAACAAAAAACCCAGGATAGCTAAAACTATTCTCAACAATAAAAGGACTTCTGGGGGAATCAATATCCCTGACCTTAAACAGTACTACAGAGCAATTGTGTTAAAAAAAAAACTGCATGGTATTGGTACAGCAACAGGCAAGTGGATCAATGGAATAGCATTGAAGACCCAGAAATTAACCCACAGACTTATGGTCACTTGATCTTTGATAAAGGAGCCACAACCATCCAGTGGAATAAAGATAGCCTCTTCAACAAATGGTGCTGGTTCAACTGGAGGTCAACATGCAGAAGAATGCGAATTGACCCACTCTTATCTCTTTGCACTAAGATCAACTCCAAGTGGATCAAGGACCGCCACATAAAACCAGACACACTGAAACTATTAGAAAAGAAACTTGGGAAGACCCTGGAGGACATAGGCACAGGGGGAAAGTTCCTGAACAGAACACCAATAGCTTACACACTAAGATCAAGAATTGACAAATGGAACCTCATAAAATTACAAAGTTTCTGCAAGGCAAAGGACACTGTCAGAAGGACAAAACGACAACCAACAAAGTGGGAAAATATCTTCACCAACCCCACATCCGACAGAGGGCTAATATCCAATATATACAAAGAACTCAAGAAGTTAGACCCCAAAGAACCAAATAACCCTATCAAAAAATGGGGTACAGAGCTAAACAAAGAATTTTCACCACAAGAAATTCGGATGGCCGAGAAACACCTCAAGAGATGTTCTACTTTATTATTATTATTATTATTATTATTATTATTATTATTATTATTATTTGTAAGAGCCCAAAACTGGAAACAACCTCAATGTCTCCCAACTGAAGAATGGATAAAGAAAATGTTCATTTACACAATGGAATACTACACAGCCATTAAAAACAAATACATCATGACTTTTGCAGGCAAATGGATGGGACTTTAGAATATCGTCCTGAATGAGATAACCCAGACCCAAAAGGACATGCATGGTATGTACTGGTTTATTAGTGGATATTAGCCATAAAGTATAGGATAACCACTCTCTAATCATAGCCCGTAGAAGCCAAATAACAAGGAGAGCTCAAGAGAAGATGGTTGAACCTCTGTAGCCTACACTGGACTTAGAGTGGAAGAAATCCTCCTGCCCAGGTCTCCCAAGAGCTGGAGTCATGGGTGAACCACCCTTGCCTGTTTGCTCACTTCTTTTGCCAAAGGAGAAGAATTGTTCATCCATCTGGGTTCCCAGTCATTGACTGGACCACAGGCCATGGTGGTGGTTCTCAGCGTCCTACAGACGAGGAGGGAATTAGCTGTCCGCTGCCCTAGGTCAGTCATCTTTCTTTCTTTCTTCTCTTCCATTTCTTTTTTTCCAGCTCAAGATGTGCCTCCTTCTGACAGCTAAGCTAGCTCATTCACTTCTCTCTGTCTCTCTCTGTGTCTGTGTGTCTCTGTTTCTGTGTGTCTGTCTCTCTGTGTCTCTATCTCTGTGTGTCTGTCTCTTTGTCTCTGTCTCTGTCTTCTGTCTCTCTCTCTTTTTCTCCCCCTCTCTCCATCCCCCATCTAAGTGAGTATGTTGATTTACAATTTCTCTCTTCAACGCCACACACATTCCATACCTTAGTTTACCAGACAGAGAGAAAGCAAACTGGAACTGAGAGGAGAGAAAACCTTCCCCGCTGCTGGAAGACACTATCATGGCTGCTAAGGGAAGAAAATGCCCAACAGTCTTACCTGGCTTTGAACTTGTGAGCTCTAATAGTGACCAGCTAGGTGAAACGTGCCTACTGGTAAGAAGGTGGCATAACAATGGTGGGGGAAAAGAACCAACTGCTTTCAACTGGATTGAACCCTGTCCATAAAAGGAAACTGGCCTAGTGCTGGAAACTTTGTTAAGCTTATCTGGCTGGACAGGTCATAGGTTGTCAGGGGGTGGAGAGACAACCCACGATTGTTGTTGTGCTAAGTGGATATGGTATAGAACTGGTATCTAAATATTCATGCTCATGCCCACAGGTAGTGCTGTTCCCGGCTTTCACCAGAGAGGCTTCTTTTTGGGTCGTGCAGCATTAATGCAGACTCTTAACTGCTCAAATACTGGAAACAAGTAACCCTTGAGTGCTCAGCCTTAAATGGAACATCTATAGCATCCTGAATGAGGCTCAAGGGGCATTTTGGAAGCAAGGATGGGAAGAACTTTTAGGGCCGGAGGAGGGAAGACTATGTAGGCTACAGAAAGATGCTCTCTGGACCTGGCCCAACAGTTTTATTCATGAGCTTGCTGCAACTGTGCTTACTGCACAAGATCAGCACAGGACTGGGCCTATCAGCAGTCACTATGGGAAGGGGGAGGGACTCACAAGGCTCACCACTCCCTAAGGGACTCATGGCAATTTGTATTTGCCTTGGGGAGGGAATGGAGGGTTTGTCAGTGGTGTGGCCTCAGATATGTTGCCACTGCTCACATACAACCAGTAAACAACACCCCCAACACACACACACCATCCATCCATGCTCATGCAAACAGTGCGTCACAAAAACAAAGTAAAAGGCATGAAGACAGGAGAGGGGCTTGGTGGGAGAATAAGGGTTTCATTGGGAGAGAGGGGCTATGAGGGGTTAATGGGGTGAAAAACACAACTAAACCACACTGATGTGGGTGCTGAAGCTGTCAGATGATAAAAGAATATTTTCAACATTTTCTTTCTTCCAAGCATGCACTGCTATCTTCATCTTTCCGTGACTTCTGTCTTCCTCAGCCATGCACTGAATAAAGCATCACTAGCCGGGCCTAATGAATGCCAGCGAGTGGAAAGGGGCGAGACCCCACTGGAAGTTCAAGGAAGAACAGAAACATCATGACTTTCAGATTAGGCTGCACACACCTGCACGCAAGGTTCCCTCGGGTGCCACACTAGAGATGCTAGACGTGTCACTTAATTGGGACTAGCAGGTGCAGGTGAGAAAACCCAGTGAACTGTATCTCAGTGGGAGTGGAAGAGATCATACCTCTTGGCTGTTTAATAAAACTATGGAAAGGGTAAGATGTTGCTGTGCTCGAGACTGGCAAGTAGTGGACCAACCTGTGTCCCGGACAATTGTTTACATGGGTGTTGTGCCTTCCCTCTCCCAATCCAGCATCCTCCGTAAGGCTGGCTTTACAGGCACCAGCATCTTTCACTCTCGTATAAAAGTTTCTTTTCTTATTGTCTTTTTTGCAGTGTCATCGAAGGGTATTGAATGAACAAATGTATTTAATTTGCTCACCTGTGTCAGGGTTAGGAAGGGGACCTGGCTCTAAGCAAAAGCAGAGGCTGCAGAAGGGAGGCGAGCTAGGAAGATGACACATCAAGGCACAAGCCCCTGGTGTCCCCTCGTCCCCTCGTCCCCTCTGCCTGAACATCGAGACAAGAACACAACATCTGGGCTCAGCCGCGATTTCTGAATCTTTGAACTACGAAGTTAATGTTAATATTTTATCTATCCTTCTAGTGCAGAAGAATCATATTCAGGAAGTGAACACAAGCATTACAATGCTTAGGTTGCTTCAGTGCATATTTTTTTTTCCTCTACATAAAAGCAGCTCAGTCTGATCATTTAATTAATCAAAGGCTTTTGATGTTGTAATGAAAGAGCCAAAAACCAGCCAAATAAACAAAACCAGAATATCTTAGGTCAAAAACAAAGTCTCAAGCCCATGTAACTAAAAAGGAATCTAGGGATAGTGCACAGCACAGTTGAGTACTACAATTAAGTCATGTTCCCCAGATTCATTCTTCATCTTTTGTCTCTGCATTTCTCCACTAATGCTGCCTGTGGCTAATGTTTACCCTCCTCCCCACCCTTGGCTAGTGCTCTACCCTCTTCCCCACCCATGGCTAGTGCTCTACCCTCCTCCCCACCCATGGCTAGTGCTCTACCCTCCTCCCCACCCATGGCTAGTGCTCTACCCTCCTCCCCACCCATGGCTAGTTCTCTACCCCCCTCCCCACCCATGGCTAATGCTCTACCCTCCTCCCCACCCATGGCTAATACTCTACCCTCTCAACTGTGGCTGATGATCTGCCCTCTTCCCCATCCACAGCAGAATGTGTATCTTTTGCAAAGTTCCATAAAGGTTGTGGATCTGTTCACCTGTGACCATTTGGTTTGTGGGATATAAGGAGTAAGATGAATCTCACTGAAGCCATCTCAGAAGACATCAGTACTCTCTTGGGAAGTTGGGGGGATGTTGTTCCTATAAAAAAAAAGAAGGTTGCTGGGAAAATAAAAATTACCAATCTGTGATAGACAGATAATTAAAAGAAAAATAATAATCTATAGTTCCTCCATCTAAATGCAATTATTGTTAGTATTTTGCCAAATTTGCTTTTGCTATTTTCTCCTACATAATTGCAATGATAGTCTATTTAGATTCCGCTTGTGCTGTGTGATTGAACATTCTATCAAACGCACTCAATACATCTCAAGATAATTTTCCCAACTATAAATTTAGCAGCCACATACAACTGAACTATAATTTACTCCCATGGGCACTGGTGTGGCTTCTTTTCCTTTAAGAACTAGAAATACAATGTACATATAACATATCTAAAGATATATATATATGTATATATATATACACATACATACATACATACATACATACACACACACATATCACATCACATCACATCACATCACATCACATCGCAAAGGTTGTATAACTGAATCTGTTCCAGTATCTTACATGTATCAAGAGACTGAGTTTATTACTACTTAGCAATAAACCAGATCTCATGAAAAGGTATCTAGGAGAAATTGTCTTTTAGCTTGTGTCTTAAAGAATGTGGGTGTTAACCAAAGAAAACGGAGTGGGAGTTGGGGAGAGGGCAGCACCTCAGAGGTCCAGCAGAGAATACAAACCGGGAAAGGTTTTATATATAATGTTTTCCCATTGCTTACTTCTTTAAAATAGTTGAATTTTGTAATAGTTAAACTTTTAGATCAAAATGTTTATGCATTTGTTTTGACAATATATAATATCTAAGGTATTAAATGGAAGAGCATGAATAAAAATAGCATAAATAGTAATTTCTTTTAGTGTAAGAACAAATATTGTGAAGAGGACTTTTAATCTTTGATTACACATCAGTTTTGTAGAAATCAGTCACATCATACTATACTGTCATGCAACCATGTTTGTTCCTTTTAAAAGTTTATAGCAACAGCAAAAACCAATGTAGCACAAAGTTATTTAGGAAATTAATGCTGATGTCATAGTATGGCATTGCTTTCTAAATTTCATCCATTTCTCGTTTTATTAATATCATATTTCAAACATAGTTAACTAAACACATGGCAAATTTTTACACCATGCATTGCTTTGCCCCCTTGCTTTCTGTATATCATGAAGTAAAGAAAATCCCCTCCTAACCCGCACCCCACCCAAATATGATCTTGCTACCACAATGCTCTGCCCCAGTGTATGGGGCCAAGAATTCTCAGAAACAGTGAACCAAAGTAAAATTGTTTTTCTTTATGTTGTTCTATAAGCTCTTTTAAGTTGTTCTCTCAAGAACTTTGATCACAGATACATAAACTTAGTTAACAAAGCCCACAGATTACAGACAAGTGGGGTCGTTACTCTGACTAACATGATTTTGAGCTTCTTATTTTTGGACCTGGTTTGTGGGATGTGTTACCCTTGTGATGATGTGATAAAATACTGATAGAAACAACTTACAGGAGAGGAGGCTTATTTCTGCTCTTGGTTGCAGCCTGTCACAACAGGGAAGGTGCATTGGAGCCCCTCAGCCCTGGGCAGGAGCATAAATGGTGGAGGTAGACCCGGAAGCAGAGAATGCTGAAATCTGTGGGGTGGGCAGTAGCCCTCAAAGGCCCACCCCTGGTGAATACCTCCCTCAATTAATCCCCACCTCCCAAAGATTCCTTCCTCTCCCCAGTGTCCATCAGTCACCCAAAGACCTTTCCTGGGATTGTGTTCTCTGCTGGAACTCTAAGGTGCTGCTCCCTTACCAACTCCCACTCTGTTTACTCTGGTTAACACCCACATTCTATAAGACACAAGCTAAAAGACAATTTCTCCGAGATACCTTTCCATGGGATCTGGTTTATTACTAAGTAGTAATAAACTCTGTCTTCTATTTTTGCCTAGCACAGCACACCCTCTTGTTTATTTTGTCCTTCTTATGGACTGCAGTTGGGATGAGCAGGCTCCAGCTTGTCATTCTGTTGAGACATGTGACTTAGTGTCTTGCGTGCATCTGTGCTCAGTATCTGTGGGTGAGTGAATGGACTGGTTACTTGCCTGGAACACCCTTGCCTCTGAAGAGGGCGGGGACAGATTCTCATACTCCTCCAAGAACACCAGTGCTGGGGTGGAGCAAGTAAGCAGGTGTAGAGAAAGACTCCAAGCCTGGGTGACTAGGAGCCTTGTCTGTCAGGTCCAGGCAGCGAGGGCTGGAGAGACCTTGGGGATGAGCAGATTGAATAAGCCTGTTGCCAGGCAACGCTGAGCCTAATGTCTGATGCTGCTAAGCCTGAGCAGGCAGCGCCCTCCACTGGTGGGTTATGCTCCACCTCTATCGCTTCCACACCAAAGGCACAGCCCTAGAGAGGTCAACTCTGGACACCGGTTTGAAGGGCCAAGTGGGAAGGCTTCCTCAATCAGTACCAGGGAATGAATCAAGGGCATAAACACACAATTGCAGTTTTTCCTACACAGTCTTTAAGTTTCATTAAGCGATTCTTACCAGACCTGGTGGCTTTGCAAGTTCCCAGATGAGCAGTCCACTGGAGAGTATTACCTGTCTTGTTTGAGGATGCAAGAAGGGACACACAAAGAAATCCTTTGAACAGCGGAGATTTCATGTTTACCTGTAAATCTTACTCTTTTTCCTCATCCCACCTGAGCTGTAAGGTTAGTCATCTGGAATGACTTAGAGGACGGAAGCAACAGCAGCTTAGATGTCATACGATCCACAGAAGCTTGTCACTTCCTCATAAATAGTTCTAAATAGAGATCTTAAATGTTTCCTTTTCCAGAGGCACCGCTACAGCTAATAATCAGCCCGTGGTACATAGGAGTGAATGGGTGGAGAGGAAGCTGTGGATACAAGTGTCTGATGAGTTACTTAGTATCTCATTTCCTTTGAAGCAACCAACTATGCCTGCCTCTTCCTGCCTTGGGTAACTAATTTACTTAACTCAGCCTACTGTTGCAAAGGCTTTTAGAGTCTCAGAATAAATCTATGATGAAGGGCTTCCACATCCTCCACTGAAAGTTGGGGAAAGAAGAAGAAATAAAGCATTCCTATGAGATAAAAAAAAACTGCATGTGACTAAAACAATTAAAAGTGTAGGTGAGTAGAAACTGGGCTGTCACTTCATAGGATTTAAAACAAGAACTAAAGGAAAATCCATTTGCCATCATGTCTTTGTCTACCTCTTCAGTGAGCTCTGATTGCTACACTCCTCAAGCTACAGTCTCCCCACGTCTTGATATATCACAGGCCTGTGCTTTTCTATATATATTTTATGCCTTCATCTCCCTGGTGGTACTTGTCCTCCAAAATTCCAGCATTAAATCATTACCCTAGAAAAGTTCAATGCCTTCTCCAAGGGCAGACCTTCCCTCAGCACTCCCAGAGTACTGCTCTGTGACCCTTATCTTTACTATTACTTTCTATGCCATGGTACTATCTGTTCACTAGTTTCTATATCGAGTCAATAAGCAATGTCTTATCTCAGTTGCAGTGAACATTCTGTAAGTGATGGCTTGATGGACAGATGGACAGATGGAAAGTGATAGGAGGGAATACTTACACGATAGGTGGAGGGGAGGGATGGCCATATGAATAGTTGGTATATTAGTTTTCTTGTTGTAAGGACAAACTACTGGACAAAAGCAACTCCAGGAAGGGTCTCATTTGCTGTTGGGTTGAGGGGATACAGACCCCTATGGCAGGTAGGCATGGTGGTGGGGGTGTGAAGTGGCCAAACATATTTCATCCATAATCAGGAAACAGAGAGGACAAGATACTCAGCTGGAGTGCTCAGTTTCCCCCTTTTAATTCTCTCCTAGCCCCTAGTTCATAAAGATACTGCTGCCCACGTTCAAGATAGATCTTTCCTTAAACACACTCAGATGTTCCCACTTATCCATTTTCTTGCTGATGCTAGATCCTGCTAAGTGAAGGGAAAACAACCATCTCAAGACTGGAGAGATGGCTCAGCGTTTAAGGGCACAGGCTGTCATGCAGAGAACTTGACTTCAGTTCTCAGCATCTACTTGGTGGCTGACAATGGTTTGTAGCTCCGGTTCCTATAGATATAACACCTTCTTCCAGGCACTAGGAGCACAGGTGGTACACAGCCATACATGCAGGCAAAATACTCATACACATAAATTTATTTTTAAGTTAAAAAAAAAGACAAATCATTAAATTGGGAAAGTAAGTAAATGACATAAAGCTAATTTGTAGAGCATCTTTAAGAGTCTTGAGAAACAGCCAAAAATGTGGCAGAGGAATGCCTTGTCAGGCATCAGTGGGAGGAGTGGTCCGTGGTCAAGTGAAGGATCAATAGATGCCCAAACAAAGGGAAAGCAAGGGGGGAGGTGGGAGTGGGTCGGGTGGAGGGGCATATACTTGGAAGCAGGGAATGGAAGGAGGGGTTGGGGGTTTTCCGGGAGGGGGGGAAACCGAGAAAGGTTTTAGCATTTGAAATTTAAATGAAGATTATATTCATTAAAAAAAAAAAAGAGCCTTGGGAGACACAAATGATTTTGGCATGAGCTCAGGGTGTCTGATAGAAATGGTTGGAGATATCTGAGTATGTATTACTGAAAGTTTTCTGTTGGGAAAATATCTGTGAAAGCCAGGACATATACATACTTTCAAGTTAAACATCCAAACATCTAGTCAGTGAGTTTGGGCAGGAAAACTGACCTGACAGTCCTCAGAAGAACGTACATAGTAGTCATTCAGTACTTGAAACGGATACAACATCCCCAGCTCCCAGAGAAATGCAAAATTAAAGTGCTTTGAGATTTTGGTCTCACCCATGTCAGAATGGCTATCACTGAGAAAGCAAACGCTAGTAAGAGAGTCTGGAGAAAGAGGAGCCTGCGTACACTGACGGTGGAAATGTGAACTTGTGCTGCCAGTATGGAGATTCCTCAAAAAGGAAACCAGCATTACCGTAGAGTCTAACCATACCACTCTTGGGTACGAACTCCAAAGACTGAGTCAACATACCATGCTTGCACATCCGTGTTTATTTCTTCACAGGAGTCAGGAAGCAAAACCAGCTTATGGGTCCCCAGCAGACGGAAGGCTACAGAACATGAGCGCATGCGCACAACGGAGCTTTGTGACTGACTCCACGAGGGAAAAATAAACCACAGCATTTGTAAAGAAAAGAAATGGATGCAACTTGAAATTATTATGTTAAGTAAATTAAGCCAAATCCAGAAAGACAAATAGCCATGTATTGTCTCTTACATTCAGAACCTAGATTTAAAATTGTAAACATGCATATACATGTAGGCTGTAGGCAAGCCTATAGGGCATTTTCTTAATTAGTGATGGATGCAGAGGAGAACCTAGCTCATGGTAGGTGGTGCCATCCCTGGGCTGGTGGTCCTGGGTTCTTTAAAAAAGCAGGCTGAGCAGACAGTGGGGAACAAGCCAGTGAGCAGTACTCCCTCTATGGTCTCTGCATCAGTTCCTGTCCTGTGTTCCCAGCCTGCTTGAATTCCTGCCCTCACTGCTTTTGATGATGAACTGCTGCTATGTGGAACTGTGGGTGAAATAAGCCCTTTCTTCCCTGAGTTGCTTTGGTCATGATGTTTCATGACAGCAAGAGAAACCTTAACTGAGACAAATTGGTACCAGGATATTGAGGTGTTGCTGTGACAGACCTGGCCATGTTGCTTTGGGGAGGTTGTGAAGAACGCTGGAATTTTGGTCTGGAAAAGCCATGAGCGTTGAGAGCTAATTGGGCTTGGAAGGAGCTTGGAAGGTAAGAGTTGTGAGGGCAGTGCAGACAGCTTGTGAGGTTTCAGAGGGAAAACAGCTTTTTGTGTGTGGGGGGGAATCTCTGGTTTTGGTTATCTCAGTCTTAAGAATCAGCTTGAATAACAAGATACCAGAACTACTAAAGTGAAATCTTTGTTTTGCTATGATAGTCAATGCTGGTCAACTGAAGCTGAGAAATTAGCCATGATTAAGAAGAGTCTTAATTGGTACCAGGGTATTAAGGTGTTGCTGTGACAGACCTGGCCATGTTGCTTTGGGGAAGTTGTGAAGAACGCTGGAATTTTGGTCTGGAAAAGCCATGAGCGTTGAGAGCTAATTCACTGTTGAGGTGAAATCTTCTGGAAAGTGTTTCATGAGAGTCACCACACCAGACCTGCATTCCAGGCTAAGATGATACCCAGTCCTGGCAGCTGAACTTGATAGTGTAGCAGTCACCAAGGTGGAGATGGTTTTGAAGGTGGTATTATGTCTCTGAAGAGAGCCCAGGAGAGGTTATCAGTGAAAGTGCAACACAGTTGCAGTCAGAGACCCCAACAGTTTGGGAGATGCCAATACCATGGCATGACCATTAACAGCAGTAGAGTGGAACCAGCCAGAGCCTAAAAAGACAAGCTATGTGTGCCACAGAGGACAGAGCTGGAGAAGTGTTACAAGTCCATTTAAGGAGTCCAGAAGATCATGAGTGAATCACTGACCATTAGATATTGAGTCATTTACACTGTGAGAGTTTGTATTTGCTTTGTTCAGACTGTGACTGTCCCCTTGCTCTTCCCTTTTGAAGAAAGTATTTAATGTAATTTTGATTTTTTTTTTACAGGAGAACATAACTGAAGGACTGAACTTTTGAAACAGATTTTAGATTTTAAAAGAGATTGGATACTTTAAAGTCATGGAACTTTTAATTTGTAAATACTGTGGGACTTTCAGTTGTTTATATTTTATATTGTGATATTAATATTAACATGCCACCTTGGGGATAAATGAGAAAGGAAAGGTTCTAACTCAAAAGCAATGTGTTTGTGTATCAAGTTGACAAGGGGTTGGTTGTAATGGCTAGTTTTATGTCAGCTTCATGTAAGTTAAGGTCATCTAAGAATGGGGAACCTTGATTATAAGATGCACTTATTTTATAGGCCTAGTGAAGATATGATTTCTCCTTAAGTATTGAGGAGTTATCATTTCTAAGATAGTTTCTTTCCTTCCTGTGTGTATTGAAAACAAATTGAGACAAACTCTGGGGTAGTTTGTCACTTACTCTACAGAAAGTATTTCTTATAACTAAGCACCAGAGGGAACAATGACTACCCAGAGAATATGTGTGGTTTCTGAGGATGAAACTACTTCAAGTATCAAGAAAGAGTTTAGCAGGTCATTGGTTAGTTCACTGCATCTAGTTGATTATTCCAAGATTCTTCTGTCTTTATGTATATGTGAATTAGCCCACAATTTCTAATTCTAGCATCCAAGAAGCTAAGGCAAAAGAATTACTGTGAATTTGGGGCTGGCCTGGGCTATATAATGAGAGTTTATCACAAAAGAAGAAAAACAAATACAACCCAGTAAACTAAAGAAGAGATAAGTGTCCCTTTATCAAGTTTTTGGCTTGGAGCTATTTAAGCCCAAGCATTGATCCAACCCAGCTTCTATATGTCCATCATATCAGATTGGGTGTCAGACTCAAGGATGTATAGCTGATAAGTATATTTCTTACTATCAATAGCTTGCTCAATAAATATGAAGTGACATCAAGCTGTCTCATTCATCAGTTCATCATCAATCTTATGCATATCTCAGGCACCATTCTAAACATGTATCTTCACGTTAGAACAGACACATTGTAATGAGAAAGCCTGTGTGTGTGCTAGCAGAGTTCTATAGGTGGTCTAAAATCTCCCTCTCTGGTCATGTTCATCCGCTGTGCTTGATCTAGCTTTATATTTTCTCTCCAGAGAGGAATAAGAAAATTCTGTCCAAGAATGTTTTTGCCCTATTTATCATTATCTTAGTACAGCCCCTAGATGTTCAGTAATTAATGACCTTAAAAGCCAAATGCCTTAAAGTCTATGCTGAGAAATTTTAACTTTAAAGCTCGACTTCCCTTAAAATGTAGTGTATCTGCACTGTCTTTATAAGACATTCTGTGCTGCAGTTGAACTTGGCTTTGTTCTACTGGTTATGTTTAGTATGCTCATGAGAGCTGATGGCTTATTATTGACTCTTAAGAGTTAAACATGCTTATTACACCAGTATTCTCTGAAGGCAACTTGAAAATTGTCTTGCTTATTCTTAATCTAGAAATATTAAAGACAATTCTGAGAACATGGGAATTGCCTGCACCTGCCCAGTAAGACCGAGCCACATGACTTTTAAAACAAGTGTCTTCCTTAACATTAAACTTAAAAATTAACCTTACCGCTAAAGTACAAGATGATATCCTGTTAAATAATAGATCAGTCTCTTCTTAACTTCTAGTTCCTTGTGCTACACTTCTGAGAACAGAAGGGACTTTTTTTGTAATTTGTTGAAACATTTATAATGAATGTAAATGGCTAGTAAGTTACAAAGGCTGTGCTTCCTTAGGGTGGTGCTCTAGATACTGTTTCTATTGCGGTGATAAAACACCATGACCAAAGCTACCTGGGGGAGAAAGGGTTTATTTCCCTTACACTTCCATGTCACAGTCCATCATCAAAGGAAAAGAAGCAAGAAAGGAGGGCAGAGACTCGAGACACAGAACCAGTTGACAAAAACTGCCCCCAGGCTGTGGGTAGTGCAGCTCCCTGGCTTGCTGCCTCTGCTTCCAGTTCTTCTATTCTCCCTGCTCAGGGGTGGCATTTCCAAAAATGAGCTGAGCCTTCCCACAACAGTCATTAATAAAGAAAATGTCCTAGAGACTTACCTATGGGGCCAGTCTTATGCGGGTAATCTCAATTAAGGTTTCTTCTTTCCAAATAGGTCTAGGTTTGTACGAAGTTGACAAAAAACAACCAGCACAGGCCAATAGAAGAAAGAACCACAACCATGAGTATTAAAGAGTAGTATATTCTCTGCAGTTTTTCGTAGAGGCTCATCTGACAGCAAGTTTTCCTCAGGCTGGTTCATCCTCAGGGTTACAAGTAGATTCTACTCCAGACCATTCAGTTTGGCCAGTAAATGGCCATCTTTCCACAGCTCTCTGAACACTGGATTCTCTCCGAGTATAGATGCTTCAAGTTGAAATGTATGCAGTGGTCTAAATGTTTCGATGTATCTCCAAATTTGGGTGTTAAAACCTGAACCCCAATATGGATCATGAAGGGGGAGCCCTGTGACTGGAAATTAGTGTTGACTTGTTTGTGAGAGTACCAGTCAGCAGTCTGTGGCCTGGAAGACCCTCACCACTGCCTGACTGTGCTGGCACCCGAATTATCCACCAGAATCATAACAAAAACTATTGTTCCTATGCCCCCAAGGCTATAATATTCTGTTATAGCAGCCTATGCTGCTATACAATACATATATAAAGAAAATGCCCTTTACATTCAATAGCTCAAAGTATATCCTTATAGGTACTTAACAAAATTGTTTCATTCCTTTTAACTGTTATTTAGTGCCCTAACATATAAATAAAACATAATTTGTTTATCCATTCTCTTTCTCATGAACATTTAGATTATCTCTAAATTTTTGTTGTTACAAAACATGCTGAAATTAATATTCTCATGTTGTGTATATATTCTTATGAATATTTTAATATCCTGAGGGGAATAGTCTCCTGTTTTATTGACTACAGTAATTAAAAAATTAACTTCTTATCTTCTTATAATCTCTCTATATTTGTAGAAATATTCTACCATGTTAGTTCTTAATATCTATTATAAAATATAAATATTTTCTAAAGTATGAAATAAATAAATGTTCAGTTGTTTACTTCCCCCATCTCATTTGAACTGGAGGCATAAGAGGAGCATGTGCTTATACTTACATTAGTCTCACATCATCCTCATGCTATATTAATTATATCATGTGAGCATAGCATCTTTATTGTGTTACTCTGCAAAGAACTGTGCCCACCATTTTTATTCCTTCTATCAGAGTATGAAATTTCCCATTTCCCTACACACTAACACTTCAAATACGCATTTTCATTTGATATTTTACTTTGAAAAGAAAATCTCACACCAGCAGAAAAGTTGTTAAAATGGCATAATAGCATTGCTCCTGTCGGATCTTCACCTGCATTCAACAATTTATTAACACCTTGCAACACTGGTTTTCTCTTCTTCTGCGCATCTCCCTCTCTCCTCTCCTCTTATACAAACTTTTACTTATGTAATTTTCCCTCAAATCATTTGTAAGTTGCAGAGACCATTACCTTTCAGTCCTAAAAGTTCCCAAATGTAACCCCCAGGAATAAGGAATGAAGAAAATCTCTTATGTAACCTTGATAAAATTCTGGAACGGTAAAATTCATCCATGTTCCCTGTTCAGTCGTTTCTACCATGTTTCTTTGTTTTCTGATCAAGGGCACACATTGCATTTACTAGCCTTGTCTCTCTAAGCTCTTTCTATTCCTGAGATGCTCATTACTTTGGTGTATTTGAATGGTGTTACACAGAGAAGAGAGTCACACAGTTGTTCCTGTCCTTTGTGGTGTTTGACTCTGCTTGAAGGCTGGCTCATTGTTGGACCATGCTGGGCATCCTCCACAGGAGCATGGATAACTGATACCGCCCCTCTCTCAGCATCAAGAGCTCTTAGAGTTTTAGCATCTTTACCCTGCAGGCAAAACTCTCATAGGCATAAAATAAAGTAGAATAAAAGTAAAAATGTTCCTCTATGTTTTAGTAGCTTGAACATTATGTTGACCATAGTTATTAATGCTTT
Source organism: Apodemus agrarius (assembly GCA_964023405.1). Classification (NCBI taxonomy): domain Eukaryota; kingdom Metazoa; phylum Chordata; class Mammalia; order Rodentia; family Muridae; genus Apodemus; species Apodemus agrarius. The sequence goes on from OZ030017.1 coordinate 40,621,081, forward strand.
ATTATATGAAGAATGAATCTAATTTCATTTGTTCTCATATAGGTGTGGTTGACCCAACACGCATACCAGATAACTTCGTTCTAATACTGACTTTCCATGTTTGTTCTCTTTTATATAAAAGTGTTTGTCCATTTTTATGTCAATACAAAATTAGCAATAACTCTGGAATGATTTGTGGCCTCCTGGGCTTGGCTCGCGGGTCAGGCCACCCTCCTCGTTTCTCTTTCATACTGCTCTCCCTCAGTTATTCGCCCAGCCACACACAGCCTTTAACCTTCTCAGATCAGTTTCGGAATAGGTTTTCAAGGTCTCTTAAACATGAGGTCTTGACTAAAATGGCACCGACTTTGTAAGAAGTAACAAATGACTTGGTTGTTAAGGTCCTGAGTCCTTCCAACCATGAACATGAATCTTATTTCTCTTGTTAATTTTTAATAGGTTAATCCTCTGTTTAACTCCAATGGTTTATCCATTTTCTTAGACATTTTGGTAGAAAAGTCTCAATATCTTGGACAGTAGGTTGGCACAGAAGCCTCCTGTGATCACCAAATGTATATTTCTCTCTACCAACAAGCAATTGTGTAGCATTTATCAGTTGTGTGTCTTCTAATCAATGTTGTTCCAATAGTACATATAGATAGAATTAGATCCCACCCTCCAGAGCTCAGTCCTTAAGACTACTTCCTCCTTGCTTCAAATGCCAATCATAAATTCTGAGAGTGTTTTTCCCCCGTGTGTTTTAGAAAAACAGTCTATAAGGTGGAGTTATCTTCTTAGGTTCAATTAATTTGCTATACTGGTTCACAGAACTCAGGGTAATACTTACTTCTTTATTTTGTGTGTGTGTGTGTGTGTGTGTGTGTGTGTGTGAGAGAGAGAGAGAGAGAGAGAGAGAGACAGAGAGAGAGACAGAGACAGAGACAGAGACAGAGAAACAGAGATTCATCGCACCCAGTGGATTTTGAGGAAAGTAAGAAGAGAGGAGATGACAACATCAGAGACAGCAGCATGCAGAATGAAGGTTTTTGTTTTGTCAGAGAGATGTATTGGAGATCTGGGGTGAGCTGGAGGTAGGAAGTGGTGGGAGGGACTCCACCTATTCAATGAACCAATCAACTGAATTTCTGATACTCTTAGGACAATGAAATTCTGAACTGATTTGAATGAGGACAGAGGAGAGTGAGCAGGTTAGAGGGGAAAAAAATCAAAGAGGAACAAGAACTACAAAATATTACCCTAGTATGGTGGGAAAATTGACCCAGAGTGGTTTCATGCAGAGACAACAGAAACCCATCAATATTAAAAACAGGTATTTCTGTGAAGCAGGCACCCTCTTCGGTTTGAGGAGTCATTCCATCCTCGGAATGCTTTCACGGGTCATTGACTTTGTAGTTCTCATTCTAGTACTGACTTCAGCAACGGCATCAGCTCTTGTATTCTAGCAATTAAACTGATCCTTAACACACACTCCTTCTAAGCAAGACATCTTAAAGGTCTGTTTGGAGCCCCTGGGTGATCTGTTCCAGTCATAGAAAAGTCATGTAGCTTTACAGTACACATGCACTGAGATTATAAAATGTGTGTAAATACCAAGAGCTAATTCATTCCTGGTGTGCTTCTTCGTGTATTACACAGGCGGAGAATGATTCTTTGGCCAGGAAAATATTGGTGGGCTTTCAAGGAACCATGCCTTTGGCTCCCCTGCATCCCTTCTGGCCAGCATATTAGTAGTTTTGCCCAAAAACTAATGGTGAACATCTGCCACAGCTAGCTGTCCCACACTCTTCTCTATTTTTAGTCTCCCCTGAATGAAACCATGATTTCCTGTGCACTGTTCCAACTTTTACTTTATTTTGCAATAATGACTGCCTAATTTGTGTGTGTGTGTGTGTGTGTGTGTGTGTGTGTGTGTGTGTTTGTGTGTGTGAAAGCATGCTTGCCTAACTCTTATACATACATAACGTCAACAATTGTGGACTATTCCTCCACACCAAACAGAAGCGGCTATGCCAGCTGCTTTCCAGTCACTATTCATGGGCAACTTAATGTCTTCATTCCTTACATTATCTTTAAAAAATCGGATTCATAAGCACCACCATTTATTTTAAAAATTAAGGGGTTTGTATTTCTTTTTATCATGTTATTTGTCTTTGTGTGTCTGTGTGAATGTAGACCATGTTTGTACATGGTCATGGAAGCTAGAAGGAAGCATCAGAGCTTCTGGAATTGGAGTTGCAGAAGGATGTAGGCTAGTTGCTATTAATGCTGGGAGCTAAACTCCAGTTCTCTGGAAGAGTGGAACCCGCTTTTAAGCACAGAATCATCTCTCCACGCAAGCCAGCCTCAAACTCATACTCTCTGGGTCTCCACCTGTTTTTTACATCCTCTTGCTGTGCACCATGACAACTGGCAATAGTTCCTGCATGTCAGACTATTTCTGAGGACACTGGGTAAAACCTTGCCTAGCCTTTGTTTTATACATGTCATGATCATTGTAGATTCTGGCGACTATATCAGGTGAATTTTTCTTAGGTGAAAACATATAAGTGAATCTTACATATTTTTACTGGGTATATCCAAATCAATGTTGTCAAGTTGACCTGTGGAGAAAGCATCAGTCCAGAAAGAATCTTTAATATAACAAAGAATCCCTAGCCCTAACTTTGAATAATAAAATGAGATTGTCTACTGTGAGGTAGAGCATGTTTATAGAAACCAAGGGTGGAGGAGTGAAGGTCCAGGTAACCATGTGAGCAGAGTAACCTGTCTTCAAGCACTGATTATTCCCCAAAGATATTTCAATTTGTCCCAACTTGGAATGTCAGACTCTACTCAGCAGAATTTGTGTCAAGTTCCCCCATAACCGGTTGGCTTCTCTCGCTTCTCTGGTGTCTGCTCCCTGAACTGTTATTACAATCTACTGTCTGGATACCCCAGGTGATATTCATTACTTATTCAACATGACCCATTCAGTGAGTGTAAGAGAAGACTGGTTGGGGCAAATTTTCTTAAAATATGACTTGCTTATGTCAAAGGTCTGAGCAATTCATGAATTTCTTTTTAACCTGTTAGTTCACCCCCTTAGATTTCAGAAACATAGTATAGAATACCAAAGAAATCCAGCATATGCTGCTTTTCTGGCTTCCTTAGAGGTATGCAGACATGAAAGTGAAACCCAGATACTGCACGGCAACCCTGTCTTGATGCCCAAAGCCAGAATTGGGCAAGTGAGGTGGTCAAAAACCAATCTGATTTATGAAGATGCAGTATGAATTATCCTTGAATATGAAGACCTTGTGATTGTAAAAAGCCAAACCAAGGCCAAACCAAAAATTTTTAACCAGTAAAAATTACACTAACAACCATCAAAAAGTAGAGGGAGAATCAGTCTTCAAATATTACTGGTTACATGCTAGTCTTTATTCTATTTGCGGTCCAACATTAATTCTTCTGATTTCTCTGCCTGCTTAATTGTGTCAGCCACAGATCTTGCCTGATGGTGTGATGACTCCACCATCACCCCCCCCATTCCACCAGTCAGCTGCAGAAGTCAAACTCCAGGGTACTTGATTCGTGAATGATAAGGGTGACCTAAAACCCACTCTATCTTTTAGATATGCAGGTATGTCTAATGGAATTCGCATATAACCACTCAAGCTGGTAGCTCACAAAGTTTGCTTGTGTCCAACAAAGCAGGGCTGTATTGCTTTTCTTTGGCCTCATGTGTCATGAGAATGCTATTTACACTCTCACGTATTCCCTTGTCACACCCTGGGTCCAAGTCAGATGGAATCTGAGAGAATTTCATATATGGGGGAGTGGAGAGATGGCTCAGTGGTAAAGCGTTTGCCATGCAAGCATGATGACATGAATCATGCTCGCCATGCACCTGCATAAAAGGCAGGTGTGGCAGCATGCACTGGCAAACTGCAACTGAGGGAAAAAATGGAGGCAGGCAGACCCTGGGAACTTGCTGGACAGCCAGCCTCGATGAGACGGTGAAGTCTAGATTCAGTGACAGACCCTGTCTCAAAAGATAAAGAGGAGACTGGCAGAAGACAATTCTGTGTGGGCATACACCGGCTGTTGCATAAGCAAGTCACAGTTTTAAGAAAAATTGTCCCAACCTGTCTTCCCTTATATCCACTGAAAGGCTCTTGTTGAACAGACAAGGAACATAGCCTGGGATATTTAGACCAGCAAGCATTTACACGCACACACACACACACACACACACACACACACACTACAACACACATTTTAAAAAAACCTTTGAAAATAGAAATTCCTATATGGCACATTTTGGAAGGAGTGTGTCATTTGGCCGTCAGTATCAAATGTTCTACGATGTCACATACTCCTCGACATCAAGGTCCAAAAAGTCAGAGCCTGAGTCAGTACTTTGAAGAATGACTGTGAGGGCAGATTTTTTTTTTCTTTTTAATATATTCTTTAGAGGGAGATGATGAGGCATCAAGACTTTCACAGATTTCCGGGCAGATTTAAATGAACCATGCTGTGGATTATCTGAAGGAATTCACTGTTTCTCTACAAATAACCCCTTTGGGTTAAGTTCAAATCCTGTGAACAGCAAAAGCAGCAGCAGAGAAGAGACACCTGTGAACTTCATGGGTTAGACCCCGGTGAGGTCCAGTTACCACGTCCTCCAGTAAGAGGACCGGTCTCTTCTCTGCATGCCGAGGCTGTTCCCAGCATCTGAGATCACGGCCTCCCAGGTGCAGCACAAACCCCCATTTTTGCCGTCTGTACTTCAAAGCCAAATCACAGAGACATTCCCTCAAGGTTAAAGTCATTTCAGCAGTCAAGTGACACGTTAGGATGTCTGGCTTGGTTTGCATGACCCTCGGGTTGGCTTTGGTCTTTGGAAAAGCCCAACTCGGGGATCACTTCTGAGGATTCTTTATATAAAAATCAAAAAACGAATCTTTCTCTAAAGATGGCTTTCTCAGTACTTGATACGGTTTTGAGGAAAGGAGAAAATAGGCCTTTTTCATCAGTGTACTCATGGAATCCTGCACAGTGCTAGCGCAGAATTCTATACCTTCTCCTTGGCTAAAATCTACTTACCTAAGGAATCCGACTATTGGCCAGCCCCTATTCTTTATCTTACCCTGGCCCCTGGGCAGCGGGAGCCTGGAATGAAACTGCACATCTGGACACTATCCTGGAGATTACATATTCTCACAACACACAGAATACATGAAGTACAGGGACCACCCCACCGCCAGAAACCAGGGAGTGGAGGGCGTAGCCAGTGAGCCTGGCTGGCAATACAGCTTTTGAGGGTAGAATAGGATGTGAAGTCGAGGGTGTCTTCCCTTCTCTTGGCTGCAAGCCTACTGTGTTCTCACTCATCGGAAAAGGAAGGGACAGGCTCCTTCTTGCAGGTGTCATGTTTGGCTTGATGCCTTTGGAGGTGGTTGGAGCGGGTGAAGGTCTGACCGCAGCCCTCACACTGGTAGGGCCTTTCCCCATTGTGCATGCGGATGTGCTGCGCCAGCTCGGACGCGATGCGGAAAGCCCTGCCGCACTCCGCACAGAGGAAGTCCTTGTCCCCAGAATGGATCTGCTGGTGCCGCTTGAGGGTGGAGGAACGGGCGAAGGCCTGGCCGCACTCGGCGCAAGGAAATGGCCTCTCGCCGGTGTGGATGCGCTGGTGACGCAGCAGACGCGAGGGCTGCGCGAAGGTCACCCCGCAGTCGGCGCACTTGAAGGGCCTCTGGCCGGTGTGCAGCGTCTGGTGCTCGTGCAGGTTGGAGGACTTGGTGAAGCACTTGCCGCAGGTGGAGCAGGGGAAGGGCCGCTCGCCCGAGTGCACGCGCTGATGCTCCACCATGCGGCTGGCCACGGAGAACTCGCGGCCGCAGGAGGAGCAGCGGAAGGGCTTGGCGCCCAGGTGCGTGCGCTGGTGGCGCAGCAGCGACAGTGGCCTGTTGAAGGTCAAGCCGCACTGGGCGCACGGGAAGGGCTTGTCGTTGCTGTGCATGTTGCGCTGGTGTTTGCGCAGATCGGAGGAGCGCACAAAAGCCCTCCCGCAGTCCGGGCATCCATAGGGTTTCTCGCCAGTGTGGGTGCGGATGTGCTTGCGGTGATCCGAGGACCAGGTGTACGCCTTGTCGCAGAAGGGACACCGGTATGGCCGCTCGCCTGTGTGTAGGCGCCGGTGCTGCTGGAGCGTGCTGCGATGGGAGTAGGCCTTCCCACACAGTTGGCACACGTAGGGCTTGGCGCCATGATGTTCCGCGGGGACCTGAAGTTTGCTGGACTTCTGAAAGACCCGCCTGCCCTGCACACACCTATCGGGACCCTCCTCTTTCTGCCTGCTGCCTTCTGGGTCCGCCTGGCCCTGGACTCTTCCACTGCCCTGTGCTTTTCCTGCTGCCAGGCTGGCAGGAATTTTTGAAGTCAGAGCTGGGGTGCTCTCAGACTTGGGAAAGTGATCCAGAGAGTTCTTGTCTAGGGAAGATGCCTCAGCGCTGTTCTGTGCCCCTAAAGACCCTCCACTGTCCACCAGGCTGTTCAGGGTTTCTGAGGCTGACTCCTTACCTGCCTTCTTGCCCACAGAGTTCCTAAGAGGCTGCGTCTGAACCTTGTGTAAGAAACTTCTAAAAGGGGCACTGAGAGCCTCCTGTAATCTGGGGGAGTCTTGAGTCTGGGTGATCCTGGATCCCTTTTCCCCCCAGTTGTTGGTCTTCCCAGACATCTCCCCAGGTTTCTGCTCCACATACTCAGCACTGAAGCGATCAGACCAGTTCTCCTCCTCTTTGCAGGACTGAGTGTCAGACTGCAAGTCAGTGTTGTTCTGAGTTTCCAGGGAGCCTCCCTCCCTCCCATCCTCTTCTTCACTCTCCAAGTTCATGCTCAACATCTGGGTGTCACAAATCATGCCGCTAAGGGGCGCCTTGGGCCACCTATCCTGGGAGTCCGCCTGTGCCATGGTGCGACTTCCATACCCTGATCCTCCCACAAAGAGCTTGTGCTGGGCTCACAGCTCCTGCAGAAGGTGGGGGAGGTGGGGGACAAACAACTGTCAGTGTACTTAATCTCCTTCACAGCCAGAGGATATACGGATCTGTTTCTACTGATATCCACCACAGGTACATTTTATGAGCATCATGGGATGAAGGGGGCTCCAGATCCTGCTAAAACTACCAAAGTCACCCATCTTCCCTTTGAAAAATCATGCTTGCCAGAATCCTAGAGAAAATGCTGTCAGAGACAATTGGAGGTAGGGGGATTTGCTGGGTGCTTACACCTCCAACGCTAGCAAAACAGATATCTCTGGGCTTGGGGAGTCTGATGAAACAGTAAGAAACAGGCTTTAAGACACTTCAGATACTCATGGTTGGAAAACCAGGTTAGCTCCTGATATCCCTGCCAACAGGACAAATGTGTGTTATCCTGTAACGGGCCTCAGGGCTGTCTCCCAGGTATCGAGCGGTGTGGACCACCTCTTCTGAAGGCAAAGAAAAGTCCGCCAGAAAAATGGGGTGATAACACAAGACAGCAGACAGATCCCCAAGCCACCTGTCCGCTTAAGCAAAGCCTTTATGATCATAGCAATGAATAAAATCACCCTAACTCCCATGGAAGGTGAACAGACACTCAGGGAGAAAGGGGTGCTCACCTCGAGATTAAAATGCTCCATTTTAAACACACATGGGAATTCACACTCTATGTTCATCTTTAGCTTCAATGTTTACCCTTCCCCCAAGGGGACCATATGAACCCCCATGGCTCACATACCTCCTTGTTCCCCAGTTTGACAAGCCTGGATTTAAAGTTTGGACAGCAAGGCATGAAATATGGAAGGCACCTGAGCTTTATTTTCTATTTGGTCTTGCTTTAGTTTGAAGATGCAGGCGAAATGAAGAATGTCAGTTAACAAGAAATGTACGCGTGGGTCAATGGATTCCGAGGAGAGAAACTACTGAGGTAGTTTCTTGAGGTAGGCTGGGAATTAGTCACTGGCCAGTGCCGTGGCCTTGCTTTAGTTTTGAGGGAACGTATTAAGGATGCCAGCCAGACACGGAAAGTCCCGACTTTCCCGGTTTTCTGCTCTTTCCCAGACACATCTTTACTTATTCCTTCCAGAGGCCTTCCAGATAGAGGCTGCTATTATTGCATCTCCTTTCATCTTACAGACAGGACCCCGAACTTTAACGAGGTTTTTTTTGTGCCTGACCAGGGCCACCCAGCTCACAGACACCAGCTCAGGGCCTTTCCTCCAATTCCATGACTGTATGTTGAACCCCAAGCCCTACTACCTCTTAGCTGTGGCCTCCAGAGCAAGGCCTGCCCTGGGCGTAGGCCTTGCCAAAGGCAGCCACAGCATCCTGGAGCGGGAGAACTGCTGCATCAAAGCCCCTTGTGTTTGCTGGGCCAGGGAACCTTGGCTGCTGGCTGAGCACGACTCCTCCTCCTCCCTGGGCTCATTGACCCAGATTGCCCTCTGCAGGAGAAAGAGGCCAACGCAGGGACTGGGGATGCCGGCTGCACAGACTGCTGCTCCGGTGGCCAGGAAGATTAGTCACCGAGCAGTGACTGTCCCTGAACTCCCTCAGTGTCCGCACCACTTTCCGCGCCCACCTCAGCAGGGATGACGGGGGACACCTCGTACTTGCTATGTCCTGTACCTGTCCTGTTAAACTGTCCTCTCCCACTTGTACCTGCTTACTGCCCAGCGACTGTGTGTGGATCACAAGCAAGCTTCCCTTCTTTGCATACAGAAGCTGTGGGTTAAGAGGAGACATATTGTAGACCTGGCCGTGTTGGGTATTTCATGTCCCTCTGTGTCCTGCAGCCTGGGGGTATTCCTACTGATACATTGGGCTCATAACATGTCAGAGTATGGCTGGTGTATGTTTGCACCAGGAACCAAGTCTGGAATAATTTTAAAATTTTGGATCTTGGAGAGCAACTATGTGCATATGTGTAGGTTGCAGCACACAGAAGAGACGCACTGCCAGCAAACTGCAGATGATTAGCATGCTGGGTCAGGTCTGGAGGGCCCCAGCTGGGGAGCAGAGGGATGCTGGCTTTGTAGGAAACAGATACCTGAGGTCTCCTCCTCTCTCTGTGACAGCATACTGTGTATATCCCTCTTGGTCCGTTCTGTGGAACAGTCACCTTATCTGTCACCACCTATATGTGCCCTGTTGTCATAGCCTATGTCTTGTTCCTGTCCTCTGAGCCATAGGTAAGTCTCCTCGGGGCACCGGGCATGGTTCTGCGAGCTTACCTTTCTCAGAACTCTCAAGGCAGATTGCCTTTCCTGACAGAGAATCCTTTGTGTGTGTGTGTGTGTGTGTGTGTGTGTAAGCCATATTCCCACTAATACAGTCACCCTTCCTTCTCCCTTCCAGAACAGTTGAAGACTTTTGTTCTTTCTCAGCCAGGAAGAAGGCTAAGGGGGAGATCGGGGACTCCGGGTACGGTCATCTGGCAAAGTCTACACAAATTTACCTTGTCAGGAAGAGGAACGCTGAAAAGGGGGGCTGCGTCTGGACCTTCTCCTCTCCAGACGTACTGGGTCTGCGGCCATGAGAACACAGCCCTTTCCTGAACTTCATCCACACCCATCAGCCAGGCGTAGACCTGGTACAGGCCCCGGTTCTCCCACTCCATACCCCAGGAAGCCTGGCCTGGGGCTTGTTCATGCCCCTGCCTCAGCTCCTGCTCCTCTCCCTGCACCCCTTCCAGCTTTCTCCCCTCCTCCTCCTCCTCCTTCTTCTCCACCTCCTCTTCCTCCTCTGCTTAGGTCCTTTCCCCCTTACTTCTGGCTTTCACATAAACAACTGCTTACCTGAAAAAAACGCAGACGCAGGCGAGACGAAGACGAAGGTGTGGAGCACCCTGCCCAGGCTGTGGTCACACCTCTCACCTACCGGAACCAGAGTTTCCTGCGAGCAGAGACAATGTCTCTGTATCTCACCCCTTTTTTTCCCCCGTGTCCAATGCAGCAGCTTCAGAGAGAAGCTGAGGAGGTGGGGCCAATGTAATACATTCGACCTTCTTGCCTACATCCACAGAGCAGCCTGGGAAATCCAGCGGGGCTGCCTTCTCTCTGCCTGAAAGGAGCTGAACCTCAGGCCCCTCAGTGCCCGCCTTCCCTTCCTGCCACAGCTGGCCCTCCTCCCTTCCACTCCCTCCTCAGAGGCCTCTCAGCCCCCCTGCAGGTGGCTCTGGGCCTCCTGTTTGTGCTCACTCCTTCCTCTCACAGAGCAAGTCATTCTTCCTTCACTCCTGCCCTGCTGTGCTCATGAACCTCCAATTACATGTCATTTTCTGGGGGGAACATTTCAGGAAGAAACCTGTAACACCCCCTTCCTCAATCTAACCCCCACTTCATCCCTATTCTAGACCCCACCTTCTCCCTCCCTCTAAAACACACCCTCTCCCCTAACCTAAGACCAACCTTCTCCCTATTCTAGACCCCACCTTCTTCCTCCCTCTGGGGCACACCCTCTCCCTCCTCTAGGACCCGCCTCCCCCGGACTCTAATGCCCACTTCTCCCCTATCTAGTGCCTACCTATACAGAGCTGTGGGTTCGGTCGGGTTGGGAAGTAGTCCTTAAATTCTTTTATGGGTCCAGTTATTGGCTCAAGAAATGTTGGTGGCAATTTAGCTGGTGTGTGAAGTGCAGGGAGATGGTTGATGGTACCAGACTCCAAGGCTGCTCTGGGCTTTCTCCATCTCACAGCACTGATTCCCATGTGGGTCTATTGGGAAGAGAGTAGTTGACCCAGGATACAAGGCTCAGTAGTTCTGATTTATGGGCACTCAAAACTCATATACAAAAATAATAATAATAATCCAACCAACCAAACACACAAAACCCCTCATACCTGATACTCTTTTATTAAAGTGAGTGCTTAGGATGTTAAAATAGTAATTTGGGATATGCTACCTGTGCTGTCACTATGTGGCCAAAATTAATGCTGGTTGACAGGAAGGTTCTAGGTCTGGGTTTGGATTTTTTACCATCCACTAGGCTGACCTTGGGCAAGCTATTAAACATCTGTGTTCCTTAGCTCCTACAGAGTGGTATCACCATCATGGCGGGCTTGGAAAAAAGATTAAGTCAATAATAATATGGCAAGAGGCCAGCAATATGTCTGGAACACAGTTAAGTACACAATAAAAATAGCTGGTAAATGATGCGTGGTGGAGGGCAGCTGTTATCCCAGCCCTCAGCGGAGGAGGCAGGCGCGTCTCGAGTGTGAAGCTAACCTGCATCGCACAGTGAGTTCTAGTCTGGTGTTGGAGGAAAGAGAAGAGACAAGAGAAGGGGGTGTGAAGGAGGCTGGTTAGCTGCCTTCGTCACTACGCTGGCCTTGCGGGTTTCCTGGATAACACGGCTAGCTCTATGTCCCTTCTGGTCCTTGTTAGTGCTACAATTCCGGTAGGAATATTGGCACCCAACAACACTTCCCTGGGTGTGATCCAGAGAGTAGATTACTCTCTGCTCCTTGGTGTTTTGCAGGCCTGACTTCAGAGGCAGAAGGCATGAAGTATAGATGTCTCAACTTCTTCTAGTCCAAACGGGGTCCAAAGTCCAAAGTCTCTCAAGAGCCCATATCATTCGGGCTTTGGGATTTAGATGCACGTATAGGGAAGTAGTGAGCTGTTTGTTGATTCGTAAAAAGGTCTAAGGAGTTGAATGTTAGAGTTGGGCTGTGTGTGGCAGGCTCAGCCCACTGAAGTATCTTCTCCAAAATCACAATACAATGTAGGGTCAAGATATTAGGCTCTTTATTCTTTTCCTTTGCATATATATTTTTAAAGATTTATTTGTTTTATGTATATGAGTGTTTTCCATGCATTTATGTTTATGCACCATCACATGCATGCCTGGTGCCCTCAGATTTTGTTAAAAGAGGTCATCAGATCCCCTGGGACGCTCGCATATGGTTGGAAGCATCCATATAGGTGCCAGGAGTCAAAGCTGCTGCCTCTATAAGAGCAACTAGTGCTCTTAACTAGTGAGCCATTTCTCTGGCCTTTCTTTTCATGGCATCGGGTATTAGACTTGTCCTTGCTCATGCTAAATATATACTCTACTGCTGGAGCTATAGCCCTAACCAGGATCTTCAAGTTAACTATGGCCTCTGCCTGGATCCTGATTCATGTCCCCCTAGAAACCTGTAGTTCCTATACCCAGAGCCATGAGACTATGTGCGTGGCCTCGACAGTCACTACCCTGAAAGATATCCTTGTCCCTGCACTTCACTGGCAAGACTTCAGCCCATCTAACCCATTCTTGTTAGCCTGAACTGTTTGTGTTTCTGTCTCTCTTTCAGGAAAGTATAACCACTAACTAATTTCCATATGCCAGGAGATCTCCAGGTGAAATTTCCCAGACTCCTCTTTGGTTTTCAGGATGTGTTGGCATTATTATCATCTTTGTGATGGTATCTTTGGGATAAACAGGATCTGACGTGGCCCACATGCTGCCTTCATCGTGAGGTAAACCGAGCCCCTTATGTCCCTGAGTTTCTGCCCTTCTGTGCCCCCTGAGCCAAATGTTTCAATCCTTTCTGCCTGAGGTTCTTCTCCACACGAATGGCCCGCACACAGAGGGTCTGGGACTCCTGAGAACTGAACTCTAGAATATCTTGTATCCTGGGTCCTTTGCCCACTTCGGGCACCACAAGCACATTCACCGTCTCATTTCATCTCCATGAGCTTCCTCTGAGGGCTACAAGACATGGAGGGTTGGCCTAGACCACACCCTGCCCTTCTTTTAAGAACTTCTGGAAGACGTGGAGATGGCTCCGTTGGTAAAATGCTTGCCATGTGACTTTGGATCCCCAGCATTCACATAAAAAGCCCGAAAGAGTTCAGCATCTATAGTCCAGATGCTGAGGAGGCAGAGACAGGAGGATCACCTTGGGTTTTATGACCAGCCAGTTTAGCCTAATTGGTAAATTGCAGGCCATTGAGAGATACTGAAAAAGATTCATGGTAGAGAAGCAATGGAAGAAGACACTCAATTTTGACCCTTGGCCTCCAATGTGTATATGCACACACTTATCCCTGCGTAAACACATACAAAGACACATACAAAAAGCATACACAATAAGTAAGTAAGTAAATAAGTAAGTAAATAGAATAAATAAATAAATAAATAAATAAATAAATAAAAAATAAATAAATACTTCTGGAAACTGTAATTCTATTCAGTACTTCATGTATGCAAACAAGGGGTGTATTGTCTTAGTTTCTGTTTGCAGGTCTCCTTTAAAATCTGGCATTCCCCACTCCGACCCCCACAAACTGTCCAACTTGGCAGTGGTGCAAATTAGGACCTGCCTGCTTGTCTGGGAAGAGGGAAGAAAGGAGCCATTGAGGGAGAAGCCTGAAGCAGAGGGATGGGATGGGGCACTGGCCTCCTAAGAGGCTCCGTGGCAGAGTTCAGGGCTGCCTGCCAGCCCCACAGGCTGGATGAGCGCAGGTGAGTGGCAGTGATGGAGAAGAGGCACATTGTCTCTCCACCTTCAAGGATGCTGAGGCTCTTGGTTGAGATTATGAACTAGTATTATGCCTGGACGCAGGACAAGACTGTACTGCCTTACAAGGTCCCTGAGTTTTAGCCATAGCTTCGAAGCCAGGATTGCTTCCCCAAGTTCTCTGTACTCTGAGGCCAGCACAGGACTCTGGCTGCTCTCACACACTGGGAACACTTAATGCATTATGCCCTGGCCCTTTATTACCCTTAGAAAAGATCCATGGATCCACATGAGTATGGGAACCTACACATGTTCAAGACTATCTAAATATTATTATTATTATTATTATTATTATTATTATTATCATACTAGACGATAAAGCTCATTAGTAAGGGTATATGCACAGGGGAAAAAAAATCCTGCAGACCTAAGAGGATTCACCATGGTTTTGAATTAGAAAGGCTTGGCTTTAAACCTCAGTTTCATTTGTTTTGGTCCTAGTCAATATATTTAACTTTTTCAAGCCTCAGACTTTCCAGCTGTAAAATAGGAATAAGAACATCTTTATGAGTCGGGCTGGGGTGACACACACCTCTAATCCCAGCACTCGGGAGACAGAATTGCCGAGTTTGAGGCCGGCCTAGTCTACAAAGAGAGTTCTAGGACAGCCATGGCTACACAGAGAAACCCTATCTCAAAAACAAACAAACAGAAACCTTCATGAAGGCACAGTATGGTATCCCACATTTGTAATTTGACTGAGTGAGGCCCCATCCCACCCCTGCCTCATGATTTTTCTTTTTTTCTTTTTCTTTTTCTTTTCCCTTTTTAAAATTGAATATATTCTTTATTTACATTCACATGTTATTCCCTTTCCTGGTTTCCCCCTCTCCCAGAAAACCCCTAACCCATCCCCCCTTCCCCCTGCTTCTATGAAGATGCCTCTCCACCCAACCCCCTCCCACCTACCCTCTCAGGATTTCCCTACACTGGGGCATCTATTGAGCCTTCATAGGACCAAGGACCTCTCCTCCCATTGATGCCTGACAAGGCATTCCTCTGGAGCCATGTGTACCCCTTGGTTGATGGCTTGGTCCCTAGGAGCTCTGGAGAGTTTGGTTGGTTAATATTGTTGTTCTTTCTATGACGTTGCAAACCCCTTCAGCCCCTTTAGTCCTCTCTCTAGCTCCTCCACTGGGGACCCTGTGCTCAGTGCACTGGTTGTCTGCAAGCATCTGCCTCTGTATCTGTAAGGCTCTGGCAGGGCCTCTCAGGGGACAGCCATATCAGGCTTCTTTTGACAAGCATTTCTTGGCATCCACTATGTCAGGGTTTGATGACTGTTTATAGGCTGAATCCCCAGGTGGGAAAGTCTCTGGATGACCTTTCCTTCAGTCTCTGCTCCATACTTTGTCTCCATAATTGCTCCCGGGAGTATTTTGTTCCATTTCTCAGAAAAACTGAAGTATTCATACTTTGGTCTTCCTTCTTCTTGAGCTTCATGTTGTCTGCAAATTGTATTTTGTTTACTCTGAGCTTTTGTGCTAATATCCACTTATCAGCGAGGGCATACCGTGTGTGTTCTTTTGTGATTGGGCTACCTCACTCAGGACGATATTTTCTAGTTCCATCTATTTGCCTAAGAATTTCATGAATTCATTGTTTTTAATAGCTGAGTAGTACTCCATTGTGTAAAGATGTCACAGTTTCTGTATCCATTCCTCTGTTGAAGGACATCTGGGTTCTTTCCAGTTTCTGGCTACTATAAATAAGGCTACTACGAACATAGTGGAACGTGTGTCCTTATTACATGTTGGAGCATCTTCTGGGTATATGCCCAGGAGTGGTATAGCTGAGTCCTCAGGTAGTACTATGTCTAATTTTCTGAGGAACAGCCAAATTGATTTCCAGAGTGTTTTTACCAGCTTGCAATCCCACCAACAGTGGAGGAGTGTTCTTCTTTCTCCACATCTCCTCCAGCACTTGCCGTCACCTGAGTTTTTCATCTTAGCCATTCTGACTAACCCTGGAATCTCAGGGTTGTTTTGATTTGCATTTCCCTGATAACTAAGGATGTTGAACATTTCTTTAGCTTCCTCAGTTGAGAATTCTGTTTAGCTCTGTACCCCGTTTTTAATAGGGTTATTTGATTCTCTGGGATCTAACTACTTGAGTTCTTTGTATATATTGGATATTAGCCCTCTATCGGATATAGGATTAGTAAAGATCTTTTCTCAGTCTGTAGCCATTTTGTCTTATTGAATGTCCTTTGCCTTACAGAAGCTTTGCAGTTTTATGAGGTCCCATTTGTCTATGGTCCTCTGTACCTGAGGCAGAGGACTGGCAAAGCGATAGAGTTCTGGAAGAGGGAAGAGGAGGGGAGCAGCGGGGGTGGCGGTGGGAGTTGCCTCTGCCGATGCAGCTGGTTCCACTTCAGTCTTTACCGTGCTACCATCTTGGCTACCTGAGTTGCCCTGAGCTGAGTTGGGGTTAGCAGGCAGATGAAAGGCCACCTAGCCAGGGAGGGGTGCAGTAGAGCAGCTGATGGTGTTCTGGGAGAGCAGACCTCTTCCCAAGTGTTATAGCTCTTATGTCAGAAGCTCTCGGACAATGGAGTAGTTCTTGCACACCTTTAATAATAGTCTATAGGATTCCGAATAGGGTTTATATACAGTTTTGGGGGTGATTCAGAGTTTGACAGCAGGTACTTCTCATTGGCTTAGACTGAGAGCTTGGGAAAACCTTACTTATATGTGAGAAGGCTTGACTGATAGCCACACACCTCTCCTGTGGGGGAGGGGGCTGAAACTGACAGGAGACAGAGGCCCAGGGGTCGTGACCAAACTTCTTCTGTCCCATGTAGGCAGAAGTTGCCAACCAGGTCACTGGGGTTCAAGGTCCGTGCTCGACCTGGGACCAGGCTACCTGTGCCCAGCTCACCTCCCAACATTTGTTGATTCTTGTTCTTAAGGCTTAAGCCATTGGTATTTTGTTCAGGAAATTTTCCCCTGTACCCATGTGTTCAAGGCTCTTCCCCACTTCCTCCTCTATAAGCTTCAGTGTGTCTGGTTTTATGTGGAGGTCCTTGATCCACTTGACTTGAGCTTTGTACAAGGAGATAAGAATGTGTTGATTTGCATTTTTCTACATGTTGACCTCCAGTTGATCCAGCACCATTTGTTAAAAATGCTGTCTTTTTTTCCCACTGGATGTGTTTAGCTCCTTTGTCAAATATCAAGTGACCATAGGCATGGGGGTTCATTTCTGGGTCTTCAATTCTATTCATTGATCTTCCTGCCTATCTCTGTACCAGAGTAGTAATGTCATAAATGTGTACTTTTCATTGTGTGTTATCTTTGGCATGTGTGGCAATTAATGATGGGGTGGGAGGTTGGTCTTATAGATAAGATGACAAGCATTAAAGGGCTTCATCTGTCAGCTCCTCGAGTAGCTCCTTTAGAACAGCACACAGCTAAAAGCCTTCTCTTCCCTACCCCAGTTCACACTTGCCTCTGCACAGTAAGGTGGCCCAGCATGCACACCCTGGAATCTAACAGGTAAACCTCATCTTTACTCCCAATCAACATTAATGACAACGTAATTTGGAGTGGACATCTTCAGTGCAAATACAGTGACCCCCCCCACCTCTGGCTCCTATTGACATCTCTTCCTTGTGCTCTCTGAGGACCTAACCCCGTCAATCATCTAGAACTCTTTGGGTGAATTTCAAGAAGAAACAGCTTTGACTCTCTGCCTTTTTTTTTCTTTCCATCCTTCTTTCTTTCTTCCTTTCTTTTGGGTTGTTTGGTTGTTTGCTTTTGGAATTTTTGAAGCAGGATCTTTTTGTATAGCCCTGGCTGTCATGGACAGCCTCAATATGTAGACCATGCATCCAACTCAGAGAGCCACCTGCCTCTGCCTCCAAAGTGCTAGGATTAAGGATGTGTGCCACCACCACCTGGCAAGACCAGCCTTCTTTAAAGCCCTCGAGACCCACATTGCACGCAGTGGTCCTCCTAAGAATCTGAGCCCCAGCTCATGAACATGAGAAAATTAGCTACAAGCAATGGATGGTTATCAAGAAAAAAAAAGACCAAATATTCAGTCCCTTTTGATTTGACTTAACTTGTCCTTGGTCCAAGGAATAACACATCTTTCCTGGTCACAGAGATGCCAGGCCTCTTTTATTCACATCCCATCTCAGCCGAGATGCTCTGAGATTCCCACATAAGTCTCAGATAGTTGAATACTTGGCCTCCAGTTGGTGACCCTTTCTGGTTTAGGGAGGACTAGGAGGTGTGGCTTTGCTGAAGAAAGTATGTCACTGGGTCAGGGTTTGAGATTTCAAAAGGATGCACCGTTTCCAGTGCATCCTCTCTGCATCCTATTTGTGATTTTAGATGTAAGCCCTCAACTGCTGCTCCAGTCGCCATTTCTACCCCAACTCTGCCCACATAGACTCTAACTCTCTGGAAATGTAAGCCCAAGATAAACTCTTTCCTCTATACACTGCCTTGATCAAGGTGTTTTATCACAGCAGCAGAATAATAACTAATACATCATTTTTAGGACCGCGCAGAAGACAAAAAAAAAAAAAAATGCCACAAAGAAACATTTGTAAGTCTACTATACTTTCAGCCCTTCTGAAAAGGCCTATGCTAATCTTTTTTCCAGACTCAGGGAGGAGAGATCTGGGGGGGGACAGAAGATGCTACATATCTTTAAATGGTAGACAAATCAAGATAGAACATTCTGATCCCGTGTCCACAGGAATCTCTTTATTTGTGAATTTCCAGTCCTGCCTGGAGTATAATGGAAATGATAGAGAGAAACCAAATGTCAGAATTCTAAATGAGATTTTAGAAATCACCTGATGCAGATGTTTTCCAGATGTTGGAATACACGTGTTCATTTGTTTGCTCCATCACGCATTTATTCATTCACCCAATATTTGTTCACCTTCATTATGTCAGTGTTTGTCAAACTGCCAGACAGAGCCTACATAGGACAGGGAATGTGGCAATTACGTGTCTTGGTCCTGTCTGCTGTCTTTCTTTGTTTGTTTTGTGTGTGTGTGTGTGTGTGTGTGTGTGTGTGTGTTTAAACTTGACATAAACTAGAGTTGTGAGGAGGGAATTCGAATTGAGGAAATGACTCTATAAGATTAGGGAAGGGAAGCCTGTGGGACATTTTCTTAATAAGTGACTTATATGGGAGGGTCCAATCCATTGA
This sequence comes from Apodemus agrarius, assembly GCA_964023405.1. Lineage (NCBI taxonomy): Eukaryota > Metazoa > Chordata > Mammalia > Rodentia > Muridae > Apodemus > Apodemus agrarius. The sequence goes on from OZ030017.1 coordinate 40,639,786, forward strand.
AGCTGGAGCTACCCCTGAGCTTATGGTCTATATGTATAAGGCAGCAGGCTGATCCACTGCTACTTGACCATCCAAGACTAGGCTGTTGCCAGGGGTCATGTCTGGGTCTGTGGTCCTATGGCAGCCTATAGCAAACTCTATGTTGTCCCAGACCTGTGTTACCACCAAAGGCCATGTGGATGTCCCTGGTCTAGTCTGCCACCTAAAGCAGTGTGTTCAGCTGGCTTCACCGCTTGCCTGGACAGCGTAGTAGAATTGGCCCTCTCCCCTTGCTGCCTTTGGGAGGTGGGAAAGCAGGCCGCGCACCTCACCTAGGCAGCACAGTAGAGCTGACCCACGTGGCATGGTTACTGGTAAGGCATGGCAGCAGAAGTGGCCCCTGCTCCTTGCCAGCTGTTGTATCAGATGGGCTAGCTAGGGCAGTGCTCAAGAGCTTGCCCTGGTGATGTGAATCCAGGATAGCTGGTGGGCTGACCAACTAACTCAGTTACTTCCCAAGCCCAGATCCAAGGCTTCAAGTTGGCCCATCCCAGCATCTACTCCAACAAGTGTAAGGCCTGGTCCTGCAGATCCATGCTGCAGGAGCCCTGTGACATGGGTCAATAACAGGATATCGGAGAGGACTCCCTTTGAGGGTCCAGTATTGATAGAGTAGCAGAAGCCAGAGGCTTAGAAACAAACCAATGACTCTTTAGGCGTAGGGTGGATACAAAGGGGTGGGGAGATGAGTGGGATTATAATGCATGAAGTGAAATTCACAAGAAATCAGTAAAAAGTTGAAAGGAAAGGAAGGAAGGAAGGAAGGAAGGAAGGAAGGAAGGAAGGAAGGAAGAAGGAAAGAAAGAAAGAAAGAAAGAAAGAAAGAAAGAAAGAAAGAAAGAAAGAAAGAAAGACACAAAGCAAGCTGAAACTGAGTATGTTAGCATATGCATTTAGTCCCAGAACACAGCAGGCAGCAGGCTCTCTATGAGCTGAAGGCTGACCTGGTCACAGTGAGCTCCAAGCAGGTGGCCCAGGGCTACATAGAGAGACACCCCCCCCCAATCTCCAGAAACAAACTAAAATATAAACAAAGAATCGGGCAGAGTAAGCCTGAGCAAGCCACAAGAAACAAACCAACCAGCAACGTTCCTCCATGGCTTGCGCTCAGTTCCCGCCTCCAGGTTCCCGCCCTGGCTTCCTTCTGGGATGGACCACGAGATGGACCTGAACACTGAAATAAACCCTTTTCTCCTCGGTTCTTTTGGTCATGGTGTTTTATCACAGCAGTAGAAACCCCAAGACATAGTGAAAACTGTACTTTATATTCTGGTTGTTTTGATTCATTACTGAGGCCTTGGAGGTGCCCAAACTCTGCAGGTCACAGCCATTGCCTTTGGCTTCCCATTGGAACTAGATAGTCATGCAACTAAGGTCATGTTGCTGACGACGCCACAGACATTGGTTACAGAATACAGAGAAGCCATGCTGTAACTGTGGCTAATATAGAGTCATGTTTGGCAAAGGCACTGAGAGTGAGTGACTATTGATTACTTTGTATTAAACAAGACTACACACCACTCTCCCATGGCTCAAAGAACATCATGAGGAAAAAAAAAAAAAAAAAAAAAGAAGGTAAAAAGGCTGTAAGAACCTGAGGATGGGGCTGAGGGCAGTGAAACTCTCTTATGGACACATCATGACCAAGACACTCCTGATCTGACATCAGCTGTGGTTGCCTCCATAAGTCTGTACAAAAGAAAGCACACAAAACATTCATATATGGGGAGGGTCTCGTGGGTCCCCCCCCCTCCTTCCAGGGGAGCTTGCGGCAGTCTAGGGACACCTAGGGAGAAGAATTCATTGTCTTTATCTCTATATCCACCAGTGAGTTAACTCGGGAGTCAGTGGATAGCTTCGAATCCATGCCCACAGCAGTGGCCCTGGATAAACTCAGTGGGTCACAACACAAAACCAAAAACCAAATGAAAAAGCATGGGAATAGGATAGGGTGTTGATGGCGGAGGGAGCCTGGGAAGATGGCGGCAGGAGGTGGTTAAGACTTCAGAGATGAGTGAGACCCAAATGTGTTATATACATCCATGAAATTATTAATTAATTTAAAACTAGAGAGCTCAAAAATATCAACTATATCCACCATGCTGTGTAAAAGCATAACAGGAGCAACTAATTATGATAATTCGAGGTTCGCCAGGTCCACATATCACCTAGGGTCTACATTTCAACCAGTTCCCACAAAATTCCATAGCATGAGTCACATCTGCACTGAGGAGAAGCCAGGTGCCAAGCTGGCACGTGAAGGAGCAGGGCCATGTCTCGCTCTGCAGGTTTCACCCGCTGGAAAACTCAGAGCCGCCTGCAGACACTGCCACACGGAGGTAACACAGCGGACAGTAAAGGGAGAGGCACAGCTGGCTTGGCCTGGGCTGTGGTAAGTCTTCCCATAAGAGAAGGCTTTCGCACTGGCTTCAAAGAATGAATCTGTGCCAGGCAGAAGACAAGGACAATTGTCTCCCTGCTTTCCAAGTTCCTCCGCATCTTTTCCTGGCTTTCATTCACCTTCCTGGAAGAGCAGCCCTGGATTTTCTCTGTCACCTCCCGACTCCCGATACTCCGGCTCCCTCTGTGGCACACAAGAACACACCACCACAGGGATTCTGGCTTCTGTCACCGCAACTGAGAAAGAAAGCTCCTGGATCTTCAGTCTTCCCAGGTCACACCACCTACAGACACTGGCAAGGGGACAAGGGGCCTTTTCTTTCCAGGGCTCCCATCACGCCCACAAGCCTCTCCTCACAGCTGTCTAAGTCGGCTGCCTGAACAAGAAGCAATTCACAGGAGAGAAGGAGAGGCCACCAAGGTTTCCAGAAAAACACGCCTCCTTCTTCCTCTCAACGTCTGCGTGCCGCGCCTCTGGCACATTACTGGAGGGGGCCTCTCGTCAGCCCGCCCTGGCTATGGGTATGAAGCCAGATTTCTTGAAAGACATTTCCTTTTCTGATGCTGGACTTCTCTGACCATGTGGGTTCTCCTGGCCGGGGTGAACTGAGGCCACATCCGGCCTCACACCACAGCAGTGAGCTCGCTCGCTCGCTACGGGGCAAAGAGCTCAACAGGTAACAGCTGTGTGGAGCAGGCGAGAGAACGCATGAAGTACCACAGAGAAGGAAAGAAGGCAGAGTCTAGCCCCATGACTCCCCTCAGCAGTTAACGGAGTTTGTGGGTCTTCCCACATGTGACCCCCAAACTAAAGGTAGTGTCTGGCCACGTGTGGTCTAATACACCTGGCCAGTCCTCTCTCCAGTTTGGTTGTTCATTAGACCAACAGTGTTGGCCTTGATTGACGGTCATAGCAGGTCGGCCCCACAGTAATGGCGGCATAAGATCTACTGTGCTATAGTTGGAGAGGCAGACTCCTGTCTCCAGTTAAATGTGTCATAGGAAGCAGTCAAAAATTTGGGTACAAGACATCAGGGAAGAGACCAGTGTTTCTGAAGGAAAGAAAAGGGTGTGGGCAGCAGAAGGTTAGCAGGATAAGCCTCAGACAACCCTGGCAGGAAGTTTTTATAGCAAAAAGCTTCGCTGGCTGGAGGGCTGAGCATAGCCTGAGAGGCAAGAATGACCCAGAATGCAAGTTGGGAGAGAGACGGGGAGCATACTGAGAACTCGATCCTGGAAGGCACCTCTCCGAGTTGAGGCAAGCCCTGAAGAGAGCTTCAGTTGAGGTGGAGGCTGTCTGCTGACCACATTGCCTGCCCAGATCCACCCGGCCGGTACTCTTGGGTGGAAGATCCCAGACAGCACAGCACCATGGGAACATGACCTCTGAACCCAGGAGTGACACCTGCACGCTCTCACCTCACCAGTCAGCCCGGAGGAGAGGCTAGCACGGCTAAGAGGCTTGTCCTGTCCCTCTTAGCGCTGCTTCTCAGTACGGGGATCCCGCTAAGGACGCGTTCGTCGCCCCTCCCCCACCCCGTTTACTCTGCAAGGCCTCCCGCCACGGAAATGAGCTCCATATGGCAGCCTCAGGAAGATTCTTTTTCGGTTCCCTGCTCAGGCTCTCAGGCTCCACCAAGTGCGTGTGCCTTCCCTTCTGGAAACCCTTCCCTTCCTTGACCTCCCTGTCCAAAACTACGTTTCCCTCCCTTGGTTCTCCACTACTTCTTAGCTCTAAATGTCCGTGTCTGCTGGAGTTTGTCCTAAGGGCTCCTCTCCTTTCCTCTTCCTCCCGCTTCCTCTCTCCCCTTCCCCTCCCCTTTCCTCTCCTCCTTCCTCTGCCCCCCTTCCCTTCCCTCTCTCCTCTCATTTCCCTTTACACTGTTTCTACATTAGCTCATCCATACCCACGGCCTTAAATTCCGTCTCTATTCTAAAGACTACCAAATATACATCTCTGGGTTCTAAATGTGTACATCCCACTGCCTACTAAACTCATTAACATCCTAAACTTAACCATCCAAAAACTGAAATTCCCAAGCCCGCTCGCCTCCCAGACATTGCTCTCTCAAATAAATGTCACCATCAACAATCAAGTTGACTTAAACTTAGGAGTCATCCTTCCTCTGTGGTTTCTCTCACCCTCCTCTCTCATGAATCAGCATATAAGAGTCCTGGCCTGGTTAGGGTTTTCTCTATTGCAATAACCACAGTGATCCTGTTTTTAAGGTCATGTATTCATTCGACAAACATGTATTGAAAACACACTATGAACTGTTCCAGAGTGTGGGGATACAGTGGTGGATAATAGATAGATAGATAGATAGATAGATAGATAGATAGATAGAGGAAGGAGGAATTAAGGAGATTAAACCATCATCTGCGCTTGCATGGAGTTCACATTCTTGCCAGGATCAAAAGGAGACTAAACAGTCCAGATAGAGGGTGATAAAACCCACAAGGTGCTATAAAGAAGAATGCAGCAGGGGAGTGTGGAAGGAACAGGAGGACGGGGTGAGAGCGGGCAGAGGATGAAGAGGAGGCCTCTGAGGCAACGTTCAGCAACGAGCCAGAGGAGGGGAAGAGGTGACCCACAGCGCTCTAGAGAGAGCGAAGGGTGCTCCATGAGAATGGGAAAATCAAAGGCCCCGGGTTCAGTCCTGCCAGGTCAGTCATTATAGCATCACAGGTGGGGAGACTGTTGATCCCCCCCCCAACCCAGGTACTGTCTATAGAATTTTCTAGCACCATGAAAGTTAGCCAATAGGGATGAAGCTTCCAGGCCAGGAGCAGCTTCACTTTCCCACGCCCTATGGCTTGGGTGTGGGCGTCTTCAGCAGCAGGAGCTGATCATCAGGTTCTTTAGGGTAAGTAACCAAGAGCAAGGCCAACAGCCTGCTCCACAGCCCCGCTGACCGTTGACTCCAAAAGACGTCGCCTGTATCTCACACCGGGATCTTACTATGATAACCATTGCATCTGGGGGAGCCATTGTGCCCCTGTTATAGGAGAGTTCCATTTAAGCCACGTGTGTGTGTGTGTGTGTGTGTGTGTGTGTGTGTTGTGTTGTGTTTTAGGAGCATCTTCAAAGGTCTTTAGTGTTAGTCGTCCATCCATACTCCCCACTTCACCTGCTCCAATCGATCTTTCACCCCACTGAGCCCTTCCATTATCCCTTTCCCCCCTTCATAATCCCTGCTGTCTATCTACTTCTCCTGAAAGTCCTACTTTGCACCCGTCTTACAGAAAAGACAGAAAAGAAGACTCAGAGACAAAAGCAAGAAATCGGGAGGGCTGCAGCTCTATGCCACGCCAGCCCCAGCTGTATTTCCCACAGCCTTTATATACTCTATAGTGCCGTGGGAAACAAGATCACAAGCTCGCAGGGACAATGGATGACGTACATTGGATATCTGTTCCCATCCAGAGGCCTCCCTGTTCCTTCCACCAAGATTAACAGAACATGCAGCCTCCTGCCTTGAACTTCAAATGTATCCCCTCTTATGGGTCCAGGCATCAGTAGACCAGGAAATCTGCCAGCAGACCCTGACCTGCCTTGACTCTGCCTGGCAGGCAGGCTTTCTCAGAAGCAGGCAAAATGGCTCCTGACTCCAATCCCGTAGGCCAACACTGCCTTTTATGGTTGTTCCAATTTAAACACACACACACACACACACACACACACACACACACACATAAAGATTCAAAGCTGGAAGCGAGAACATGTAGCATTTTTCTTTCTAGGTCTGGGTTACTCAGAATAGCTATTTTTAGCTTCATCTATTTACCTGGAAAATCTTATAATTTAAGTTTTATTTACAGATGAATAATATTCCCTTGTGTATATGAACCACATTTCCATTATTGATTCACCCACTGATGGACAGCTAGGTTGTTTCCATTTCTCAGATATTGTTGACCAGAGCAGCAGGGAAGACGAATAAGCAAGTGTCTCTGTAACAGGATATAGAGGTCTTTGTGAGTATGCCCAGGAGGGGGACAGCCGGATAATGTAGGAGACTTGTTTCTGGCTTTTTTGAGTAAGGTCCACCTTGACCTCCATAGTTGCTGTACTGGTTTTCACTCCTCTAATGGTGGATAGATATGCTCTTTCCCTACATCCAGGCTAGCGTTTTTGTTGTTTGTTTTATTGATCGTAGCCATTCTGACTAGAGTAAGATGTAATCTCAAAAAAAAAAAAAATCTATGACGGTTAAGGACACTGAGCATTTAAAAAATATTTTTCAGCCATTTGTATTTCTTCTTTCGAAGACACATTGGAGTGCATCCCCTACGTTCTCCTCTATCAGACTCAGGATGGCTGGTCTTGTGCTGAGGTTGTTGTGTTCTGTTTGGAGTTGAGCTTTGTGCAGAGTGAGAGATGATGATCTGGTTTCATTCTTTTACATACACACCTATTCAGTTTGGCCAGCGGCATCTGTTAAAGATGCTATCTTTTCTCCAACATGCATGCTTGGCCACTGTCCAAAAATCACATGTCTCTAAGAGTGTGAGATTATATGTGGGTCATCGATTCTATTGCATTGATAAAGAAATTCAAGATCTTAACTGTGGGCCAATCAAATGTGAATAAAGGAAACGAGAAATATTCATCAAAAGAGCCAAAAAAGACATGAGCAAAGGGGTTTGGAAAGAGATCAGAAGAGGCGATGTCCTGAAGATCAAGAGAAGAGAGTAGTCTAGAAAGGCATGGTCTGCTGTGTCAAATGTTGCTGTGATGCAAGATGAGGGTCTTAAAGCCCACTGGAAACCAGTATTCTGCTAGCAGCCTTCAGATGAAGATGTAAAACTCTCAGCTCCACCCACACCATGCCTGCCTGAATGCTGCCATGTTCCTGCCTTGATGATACTGGACTGAACTTCTGAACCTGTACGCCAGCCCCAATTAAATGTTGTCCTTTATAAGACTTGCCTTGGTCACGGTGTCTGTTCACAGCAATGGAAACCCTAAGACGGTTGCTAAGAATCCATGTTAATGAGGCTTCTGAGCTGCAAATCATCTAGCCACAGGGGATCAAACCCAACTGGGGCAGACTCAAGACAGGAGTGAGATTATAGTCAATCACTCAGGTACTCTAGTGTAAGAACAGGGGCACGGGGTGGTATTCTCAAGGAAAAGATAAAGAACGAGATCCAGGACCTTGAAATGGAATGTCCTCTGCACAGGGAGTCAATGACAAGAGAGGTCATCCATCTACAGCGTCGGGAGGAAAGGGCATGAAGCTAGACGCCAGGCAGGCGTGTGGGTAGATAAAAGTAAAACTGAGAAAGTTTGCTCGGGAGGGCTACTTCCTATTAATGTAGTAGGTCCAAGATGGTCAGTGGGAAAGAAGGCGTGGGAAGTCTAAAGACCAAAAGGACATTTAATATTCATGGAGCAGAATGAGTGGTCCGATGACCGCCAGACATCACAATCGGCCCACCTGAGGTTAGTGGTTGTGAGTTAAAGTTAGGTCAGCTAAGAAGAACGTGTGCTTTCCTTTAGCCAAGGTTGGCTATGCGGGTGCAAGTGTAAGGGAGGCGGGCACCGGAACTGGATTTACAAAAGACTGAGCTTTGCCGCACAAATGCAAGACAGCTAAATGAATGGATGAGAGGAAATAACTGGGGACCTGTGGAAAACAGCACGGAGAGGCAGGAAACACTGCAGGCTGTTTGGCCTTCAAAGCCAGACTGCTGTTTTAGTTATGATCATTTGTGTGTGCACGCATGTGCACAAGCTGCGTGAGCACCTGAAGGATCACACATGTGTGGAGGTCAGAGGATACATTTTGGAAGTTTTATTCTCCTCTTCCTTACACCTTGCTGAGCCTGGGTCTCTCTCTTGTTTCCGCCTCCAGGCTGTGTACTCTAGGCTAGCTCATGTGTGAGCTTCCAGATGATTCTCCTGCCTCTGCCTCCCATCTCACAGTAGGAAAGCTGGGATCATGGGTGCATGTCACTGCATCAACCTTTCTATCCAGGGGCTGGACCTGTCAACATGCTTGGCAAGAGCTTTCCGCCTAGTGAGCTGTCCTCCGGCCCGACGTTAGGTATTGAAACAAAGAGAGAGAGAGAATGATCTGCACTGCACGGGAGGTGCCTTCTCTGCCTACTACAGGAGAGATGTGCAAGGCAAGTCACTATTTGAGAAGGTGCAGAAGAGAGTTGCATTCAGTGAGAGCCAGAAGAGAACGTGTGTCCTTCTCTGTGACATTTGTCAGCCCTTCCTTGAACCTCTCAAACCAAATCCTGTGGCCCTGCTACTTAATTCTCTACATTTGGGGCAGGGGTGAAGCTTTCTGGATGGTTAGCGTTGAGAACCACAAGGGTGGCTCTTACTAACAGGGGCACCCAGGCGAGACCTGAGGGGCATACCAAGGCGTTTGAGATATCTTGGAACTAAGTGCGGAGGCATCCAGGGGTGGTTTTTAATCTTCAGAAGGTGTATAACTTGTATACTAAAAATAGCACCAGATTTTCTCTCTACCTCATGTTTAGCCTCCGATGAACATGACCTTCTGGAACATAAAGCAAATCTAAATGCTCTCTGGAGGAAAGTTTGGCCAGGTTTCCAGAACCTCTCGAGCTACAGAATGTCCTGAACTCCTGGCCTCCCGCCTACCACTCAGACAGTCTTTTTTACGCCACCTCTGCAATTGGTATTCCTTGTCCATTTTCCAATGCCAGAGCTGGAGTGAAGAAAAATAATTAACTAGACGTTTAAGAACTTTCCCAGTCTCCTACCAGGCAAAAGGCTTTCAAGCTTCTTCTCCCCAGGTTTTTACTACAAAATAGCATTCCCCGAAGCCCCGCACCCCAAAGCCTTGCACAGGCTAAGTCATTTTCTCTGCCACGAAGCTAATAAGCTGCAGAGCAAATATTCACACTCTTGTAATCTGATTCCAGAGCCCCTGGGCTTGCCGATACTTATACTGCTTCTAAATCTGGTTCTTTCTAGGTTAAGTAAGATTAAGTGCTATTCTATTAAAACAGGCATGAGGCTTGTGAAGCATCAGTGACCAGACAACTCCATTCTTGGATACTGCTAGCTCCTGACCAAGCCTGGGGCCTCAGGAATGAAGCTCTGTGGGCAGTGGGTCATGGAAAGGTGGCTGCTTGCTCTCGGCTGCCACTGGCCTGGCCAGCAGAGGTCTCAGTAGATGTTTTCTGTGGCCAGTAGCAAACATGTTGTGTTTGCTACCACAATATCATGTGTGTAGAGGTAGCCACAGATCCCCATGTACCTTCCTCACGGCACATGCACATACTATTAATAGGAACATATTTCATGGTATGCTTCCCTGCCAATCAGTGACGAGGACACAGCACCTGAGGTTTTCCAGAGAGCATCTAGCGAAGAGGAAACTCTAGAAGTCTAGGTGTGGCTGATAATCTTTCTTTCCCTGTGTTCAGTCTCCGACAGAGAGTAGAACTCTGACCCCACCCCATCAACCTCCTGCCTTGGCCATGAGCTTTCTCCCATCCAATCCAGGCTGTGTCTGTGCCATAATCCAGGCACACCTGCGCTTTGCAAACACTCTGCAGCACCTAGACACTGTGACCTCCGCTACTTCTCTGCGTCTTTCTGTCTTCCAAAGTTTTGGAGACTTTTCTGGACCCTTCAACAGACGCACGAGTCCATTCCTCAGCTCTTCCATCACACATTACATGTGTCCCTATCGACTGAGAGGTTGTACACCTTCCTCATCCTGTCACCAGAGACTAAGCCAAGGCCAGGTGGGTGACACGCTCAGGTCTGTGTTACTCTTGTAGCTTTCCTCAGAACAGAGGCCCTGCCCTGACCTTACTCACATCATGACCTGCACAAATCTGGTGCAAACCCTGGGCTTGCAAGAACACTGCGTTCTTGGGATATCTTGATTTGAATCTGTGTTTCTCGGACTCTAGGGCTATGCCAAGGTTCTTGCGTCCTTCCTAAGACCCTGAGCCAGGGTCACATCTGGTCTCTCTTGACTTGCCAGTTGTGAGTCTGTTGGCTCCAGCGTGCCTCCGCCATCCTTGGAACCCAAAAATCATGCAAGGCTTGACATTCGTTGTGAGGGAATCCATTTCTCCTGGAGTTCTAACGCTTCTCTTGGGGTACGCAGGGCCCATTGTGGGTAGTAATCTAGACTCCTCTTCTTGTGCTGGCCCAGAGGACTCTCCGGAAGACACATCTTCTGCCTCCAGCTTCCTCCAGCCACGATGCTGCCGTTCCCACAGATGCAAGCATCCTTCTTGTCCTTTCACAGTAGGCATGGAGACTCCTACGGTTCAGCAACTGAGAAGCTCCTTCCACTCCTACTTGATCCTTAAACTTGCCCAGAAATTAAAAGGAAACGCTTATAGTCCATCCTTTGAGAGCAACAAAGAAGATCAAAAAAACAAAACAATTATTTTCCATATTAAAAAGGTCATATCCAATTTTGCCAGCTTTTTATTGCCTGGAATTTTCTTTCCCATTATTCACGTATCTTACTCCAGTTTATCCTTCAGGTGACATTTCAGGTAGAACCTGCTCCTATTCGTTCATTTCTCTGACTTCTGAGCCCTGTCTGTGCAAGTCTAGACTCTCACCATTCTCTCTGTGCCGGCGCTGAGCTCCTGTCAGGTGGTCCGTAAATGCTCGCTAACTTGAACCAAACAGAGACAAGTGATGGGTGAACAAGACCTGACTATAGCCTGGTAGCTGTGGGGAAGGCATGCTTGAATGAAAGGAACCAAGAGAAACACAGGAATACGAGACAATGTAGCTCTCAAAACACAATTAAAAAAAAAAAGCAGCAAGGGAAGGGATTGAGGGCAGGGAGGTGGGATTGTTTCCAGTCATTTCACTCCAACCCACCCTGCTTCAGGTCCCTCCGACAAGCATAGGGAGGGCAAGGGACCCTCTGTGAGTAACCAGCAGATGGCAGCATTCACCCATCATTGAGGAACTCCCTACACCAGGACCGAAGCAAAGGCAGCAGCAGACTTTGTGTCCTGGGAAACCATCAACAAAAGGACTTGGATTTGAGGGTCAGGCTGAGAGTGTGCCTGGAGACACAGACAATACTGGGATATCCGCTGCCCTGCACATAGTAGGCACCCATAGCCATCTATGCTTCTAATTCTTTCTGATTCCAAGCTTACGGGGTCTTGAATTGGAGGGAAAAAAAGGAAGGACAAACCTTTAGTGTGAACCAGTGTCTCGGGACCTGCTGGGAATCCCCAGATGATCCTGAGGGAGGCAGCCAAGCTTCTCTGTGAGACTGGCACCCAGAGGCCTTGCTTTGCAATCCCTGAGCTGCGTGGGTCTATTAGTACGACATGTGTCCACCAAGTATAAAGAAGAGACCCAGGCTGTGAGGTGGTATTTCCTGCTTAGCTGCCACCTGTCTGGCAGGCGATACTTTTAAGAGTCCCTTGTGAAACCAAGGTCCACGCTAAACATCTCAGGGTGGACTCATGGGCAAACTGACCAGGCTACCCGGCATGAAACACCATGTCTAGGACAACTGCCTCTCTGGCCTTTAAAACAGTTGTCCCTCACCCAGTCACTACCACACATGGTCTTTGACAGTAAACCCCAGAGAAAAGGGTCACAGATGCCATGACATCTACTTAGAAGAACTGGCCAGATTGTGCCTTTTGGGAAGGGCCCATCCTTAGGTCCCTACACAAGCTTCGTTTCCTGCCCCCACACCTTTGTTTGCCCTGCCAGAAAGTATTTCCTTCACCGAGACCCTTACCACCCACCATCCAAACCTTAAATTCTTCAAAACGTTGGCTTCGCTCCCGTGTCAGTGGGGTCTTCTGTTCTTAAGCTCTGTTCTGAGCCTTGGCTTTGAAGCTGTGTATAAGCAGCTGCTCTACATACAAACCTCTTCTCGGCTGTACCAGAAGCAACTCCAAGAGACAGAGATGCTGTGCTAAACCCCTGCCTCTGCCTCTGGTAGCTTGTGAGAACATGGCAGGGCCTGAGAAGGGACACAGTAAATCGTGAGATAGGGGCTCCCTACTGCGAAGGCGTGCGTGGAGGGAGAACATGGCGGTGAGTTAGCAGGGAAACCTTCATCGTGGAGGAAGGAATCAATCTGAGCCTTGAAGAACGGATTGCACGATGAAGTGGAGGGTCACCAGTGTGTGATCCCTTCTGAAGGAATATTGGTCTTGGAATGCTACAGTGGAATAAAAGTGGTCTATGGGTGGGATAGGCCAGTCAGTACCTATAATCTCCATTGATGTCCCAGGTTAGCCCCCAAGACAACTTCCTGTAGTGTGTGGAAGCCCCTGGATAGAGCACACAAGGGCAGTAGGATCTGGTTTTCTTTCCCAGGGCCATTTCACACCGAAAAAGGACATAGAACCTCCAACCCAGTGCGCCTGAAATAAAGTTGCTATAGAGATGACTGCCCGATGGCCGCATAGCAAAATGGTACCCTAACGCTAGTGGGGGAAGGAGTGAGTGCCGCATCCCCGGCACCAGAGGCAGGATGCAGTGCTTCAGTGGGCTTCTTCCCTCTCCTCTTGGGTTATTGGCAGGCTCTGGGCTTTCACGAACAGCTCCTTTTCCTACAAAAGTTTAGGGTCTTGTTCACTGACAGTCAAGGTGTCTGGAGAAGACAGCAAGTACTACCAGATGAAGACAGAGGCGACGGGCTGAGTGGACCTTGCCCCCCTCTTCTCCTGCACCCTGAGTACTGTAGGCCAACACGTTTTTCCTGAGTTTGCAAAAGATAAGGAAAGTTCAACTAGGAATTCCCCAGGCAGCAACCCCAGCCCCAGCCCCAGAGTAGGTGTGGGCAATGTGGACGGAGTGTGTTGTTGCAAACTTGTGACTTGTCCAACTTTGTGCCCTTTAGATGTCTGCTCTCTCCCTCACCCTCTGGGGACAATGGCTGCTGAAGGGCAGACTGTGCTTTGCCTTCTCCGAGGAAAACGTGCTCTTTCCCAACCATCTGAAGAAGCCCTGACCGTACAAACATGTGTCTCCTTACTCTGCTTTTCTTTCTCCTTCAGTGCCTCCCTGTGCTCTTTATCAGGACACACTGCTAAACTCTGAAGGACAGAGAAGTCCTGACCATGTGGGAGCAGGCTCCTTCCTCCCCACGCAGTATGTATGACCTGGGCAGCTGGGACGGCCGCAGCTCAGAGCCCAGGCTAGCTGGCCATCAGCATGGGGTGCATCCTCCAGGCCCTCTATTGCCTCCTGTGAGTCACTCAGGTAACCAGGACAACTACAGTGAAGACAAACAGCTTGTCACCCCAGGTGGAGGTCCCAGCCCAAGACATCAACATCGTTATGACAGTAGTTGAAATCTAGCAAAGTTGGGCCTGTCCCTAGGACAGTAGTGGGAAGCCACAGCAGAGGCTCTGGGAGTGGCAGCAGGAAGCCCAGGGGAATAAAAAGGCCTGATTTGCCATTTCTGATGACAGCATCTCCTGAAAGCTTTTCACGAAGAGGAAGAGGAAAGGCAGAGTGGCGCTGGGTGAATTCCCACGGAAGTGTTGCACCACAGGCCACAGATCTTCCCTCTGGCTTCATCCCACACTCACATCCCAGGCTCGCTCCCCTCCTACCTCTGCACCCACACTGCTGAACCGATCTTTTGAGGCAGCAACTTTGTAGGCGTTGTTCTGTCTTGCCTGCCTTGGAATCTTCTGTTCCCTGGCTCCAATGAGCTGTGTGTCACTTGCTACCTTGATAGGCATTCTGTGAGCATCAGCTTAGATTCCGAACAGCATCCCCGGGGTGTGGGGAACACACAGAGTGCCTGCTGCACACAGACTGCTGTCCAGGTGCTTGTGTGGGGTGCTGTGGTGGACACAAGCTCTGAGCTGCTGACCTTAAAGAGAATGGCAGACTTCTCACTTAGAGTACCCCTGCTTGTAGGTAGGGTGAGTCACTGTTGACATCTGCAGGTTATGTTCAGATGTCCACTTCTTCCTATGGCTTGTGCTTCTCCTTAGCAACTTTGGGTCTGCCTTGGCTTTGAGCTCTTTAATCACAGAGTTTGGTCCATTTCAGACAGCAACAGCCAGTGAGCACATGCTAAAGTGTGTGCACCTCCTCTGTGTCTGCTTCTAGGCACCCTTGCTGTCCTCGGGCAGTGTGCTGCTCTGCCTTCTCTGTCCATAGCGTCACAGGAGCCCTAAGATAGATTCTCTTCCTTCTCTCCACCCAGTTCTCCTCTAGAAGTCTGAGTGTTGTTCCCTGAGTCTTTACAGCCTACAAGACTTTTCACAGAGAGACAACATGTGTCAGATGCTCTGATGGGCTGAAGAAACGGAATGTTAATAAATGGCTTGGAAAAAAAATCTCAAGGAAAAGCATTACCTTGAGTTGGTTTCTTGTATTCAACTCACAATGGCTATGCTACAGACACAAGCACACATGAATGTGGTTGTACTCACACACACACACACACACACACACACAAACACACACACCATCTTTCCCTCACTGTACCACCACCATCCATGGCAATTGGTGAGATTAATTCCCTTCCAGAAGCCCAGATCCCCGTAGGGAAGCCACTGGCTCTGCAGAAGCTGGTTTCTCAAACTTCATGTTGTGCTGGATGGCAAATGCATCCTACAGTTGTTGTCCTGGTCCCAGCTGGCTCACCTCCCCAGCCACCCACAGGAGCTCACAATTCTTCCTTTCTATGGTTGGGATGAGACTTCTTGTGTGTGTTGGGAACCTGATTCCTGGAATGGCAGAACTGAGATCTGGAACCTCCAAGAGATGGGGCCCAGTGGGAACAACTTAGGTCATTGGAGATATGCCCCCAGAAGGGAGTGTAGTATTTCCCAGAATCATTCCCAAGAAAGGTCTATTAGAGAAGGAATGACCTGACCCCGACAGCTCTCCCCTGCTTCCTTTATTAAGATGAATACACTCTTGCCATTTCCATCCTCATGGGATTCTACACAGCCAAGGTGGCCCTCACCAGAGCTGAAGAGCACTAGGACCTCAGACCTTCAAAACTATTTGTCATAAATAGCCTTGATATTTCATTATGGTAACAACAACAACAACAAAAAAAAACTAATACACACTTGATCTACTTCTAGGTATCTGCTTAAATGAGTGCTGGATGACATGGCTGTCATGAACATACTGATGCTTGCTTATAATAGGTAGATGGTTGTCACGGACCACACCAGTCAGGTATGGGGGGGTCCCTGGGACTAGGGTCTTTGAAGGCTAGGTGGGTAAGGATTTGGTGGTGACAAACAGAAACAAACCCAGAGACAGCTTGAGTCTGAGTGTATTTGTAGCTCTCAAGCAAGGGTTGGAACACACGACTACACTATAAGGATTTTTATTTGGGGTTTTGTTGTTGTTGTTGTTGTTGTTGTTTGCTTGCTTTCTCTCCTAAGTGTAGGGATGAAGTTCAGATCGCTGAAGTGACTTGCTCAAAACCACAAATGTATCAGAGACATGGGTCTTTTGATGCTTGATTCAGTATTTTGGCCACACAAAAGCTGCCTCTTTCAAAACTCCAAATAGTGACCTTTATCTGGTCTGAGGCCAACATGGAGCCTGGGCAGGAGGGGGAATCCAGCAGTAGTCAGACTTACTGCATCAGGCACGGCACCAGTGTTCCTCCAGGTTGCCCTCTTGGGAGGCAATGATGTCAAAGTGCTTACTTAGTCCATGGCTGAGAACATGGAATCAGAAGGCAGCTGAGTTTAAGACCTACACACGGTCTGGACTACCCATATGAGCTGAGAGAGAAAACCTCTGGGCATCTGTTCCGAGTCTGTAAAATATGATTAGAACAGCCAGCTGTTTCGCCCAGTTCTTCTGAATTAGGCTAATCAGTAGAAAGCACTCAGAGCTCTGCTTGGCACAGCTGTAAGTATTCATCTTATTATTGTTGTTGATGCCAGCTGTTCTTTGTTTACGTGATCACCTTATTTATATGTTAGAAGATTTTAAACCATAGGAAGAAGAGGAGGAGAGCTTGACTTGAGTATCTGAAGAGAAGAGAAGGGAAAGGAGGAGAGGAGAAGAGAGGAGAGGAGAGGAGAGGAGAGGAGAGGAGAGGAGAGGAGAGGAGAGGAGAGGAGAGGAGAGGAGAGGAGAGGAGAGGAGAGGAGAGGAGAGGAGGAAGCAGCAGAAGAAAAGGGAAAGAAGGAGGAAGAAAGATGGAGGGAGAAGGAGAGAAAGAAAGGCTCAATTAATTATGAAGAGATGGCAAGCCATCAGCAGTTCTTGCAGGCCCTAAACCCACTCCTCACCACCACCACCCTCCCACCCACCCACCCACCCCCCACCCTACCCCCTACCCCCCCACCCCCACATGGTGTTGCCTCTATGAAGCTAAGCCCAAGCAGTCACAAGGCATTTGAACTGGGCCTTCCCACAAACAGTTGCTATGGCCAAGGGGCACGGACAGCCTGATTTCTTTCTTCCCCCAGGCTTTGCTCGTATCCACCAAACACACGGGCCCTGGTGCAGTATGATCACAATACAAAGCACAGGTGAAGGCGGCGGTGGTGGCGCACGCCTTTAATCCCAGCACTTGGGAGGCGAAGGCAGGCAGATTTCTGAGTTCGAGGCCAGTCTGGTCTACAAAGTGAGTTCCAGGACAGCCTGAACTACACAGAGAAACCCTGTCTCAAAAACAAAACAAAACAAAACAAAGCACAGGTGAAGGCCCTGCGTGGCCAGGCCAGCAGCTCCATGCTGCCTCAGACATAGGGTAGACAGGTATCTGCTTCTTGGTCTGTCTCTCGGGATCCAGTGTAAAGTTTTTCACTTTTGGAGCTTACTCCAGGCTTCCTCCCAGGGAGAGCCTAGATGCTAGCCCATTATGGTTCTCATGACTCTCTTGTTCCTCCTCACAGGATCCAATCCGCTCTCTCCCCCAGGGAGCTTGTTCCCTGTCTTTATTTGTTCCCCCCCAAAGTTGGGACATATGAGGACGGAAACTGAAGTGGCCCTTGTTTCGGTAGAGAATTGGTTTTGGTGAGGAAACAGAGGGGCTGGGAGGCTGTGAATATGTCCCTTGTGTGTGCACAACACCCTCTCTAGAGAGAGGATTGCAAGAGGCTTGTGGAAGAAGTAGCGTAGGATTTTGATTAGTTAGGTGTCCTAACTTGTAATATGCAAATTCTCAATCCTCGGTGACTTAACACAATACATGTTTATTTCTCTGTCTTGCAAAATGCAATCTGGGGATGTTCTCTGGCACTCAAGCTGGCAGAGGCACAGCCTTCTTCAACAAGCAGCTTCCAAAATCAGTGGGAGTGTAGGTACCCAGCCTCAGATAGAGGAGCGGGCGATCAGAGGCGCAGCGACGGCAAGCCAGTCTTGGGAATGGCGCGTATCACCTATCTCTTTGGTCCACATTACATTAGCTGGGACTCAACCCTGGGGCTCCTCTGCCCTCAGAGGCCTTGGATAGTAGAGCTCCCTTCCCAGCCACTGCACAACACAGGCAGGGAGCGTGACTATGGTAGAACCAGCCAGCTATTGCCAGCTCCCGATAAGAGACTTTGTAGGATGAGATTCATTAACAGAATCTCAGCTCTTCCTGAAGTCGAAGATAGAGAAGACCTAAGGGAGACTGGAGGGTGCAGAGCAGTCTAGTGTGGATAAGTAGGCAGGCGGGGCTGCCCAGGCCACACTCAGCTGAGCTTCAGGACAGCAGCACCTGCACACAGGACCGAAGGACCGGCTACTAAGCCATAGCCAGCATAGAAGCGGGGCAGACTGGCATGGAGCTGGAAGGGTGACATCAGGGCCATTGAACCAGGATGCCTGAAAGGTGTTGGCACAAGAGCCCTTCTAACACTGTCTTTGAGCAGAACAAGGGAGACTTAGGTCTGCCCCAGGGATAGATGGTGAGATGCCAGCGGGCAACCAGAGAGACAATCCTCCCATTTCTATTTGCCTAAGAAAGAGGCAGGAGCACTGACTGGAACAGGCTGAATCCTACAAAGAACAGGGCATGTGCGAGCAGTCCGAGGAATGAATATCATGGCAGTCGGAAGGCATGGGCTTGAATGGATACATTTCAGTTTTCAAAATAGAACAGGTAAAGTTACTTAATGTTGTCAATGGCAGGCAAAACCTGTGACTGTATGATTATTTGACATGTGTTGCTACACACCTGTTGTATGTTGAGTTCTGTACTGGGCCCTAGAACGCATCAGGAAACAAAACAACAGTAATCCACTCCTTTGGTATATGCCAGATGTAGCAGGGTTATATATATATATATATATATATATATATATATATATATATATATATTTTAAGTTAAGAAAATACTTTAATAAAAGGCTTATTGGAAACTTAACATTGATGTTGGGTAGTAAAACCAGTGAGAGATGAGTAGTCTCAAAGGCTGGATCCTTGTGAATGGATTAAGGTTATTCCAAGTGTGGATTTATTAGAGAAGTGAGTCCAGACCTCTTCTCCTCTCTCTCTCTCTCTCTCTCTCTCTCTCTCTCTCTCTCTCTCTCTCTCTTGTCCTGCTGCCTTCCTCCATGGGGTGACAGATCACAAAGGGCCTGCCAGTTGGAAGGACCATTCTTGGATGTCCCAGCTTCCAGGACCATGAGCCAAGATATTTGTTATTAATAAATTATGCAGTCTCAGACAAACATTGATAACAAACGAAAATGAGCAAAAACAAGTCTATCAATGAACATGTTAGTGTTACAAAGGGCCTAAAGAAACTTAGAGTAAGCCCAAGAACTAAGCCCCAGCACATTCCAGTGTTGAGAAAAGAGGAACCATCCTGGAGTGATCAAAAAAGATGATCCAGGAGAAAGAGAGGGCGGTGTTCTGGAGGCTTGGTGGACATAAAAGCTCCCAGGAAGAGAAGGATTAACTGTGTCTCTTCCTGTTGAGAAGTCTCTTAAGACAACAACTTAAAACTGAGCATTGAAATGATTGGTTAAAGGAATCTTTGGAAAGAGCAGTGGTGATTAGCAGTCAAGACTGAGTAATTAAGAACAGATTTTTCTGAATGAATATTTATTTACTTTATTATTATTTTTTAAGACAATGGCCCATGCAATACCATACATAGTAAGTTCAGATTTCAATACAGTGTTTGAAAAAGGGGAATCATTGGGTATCCTCAAAGATTGTGGCAAAATATGGGCCCATAAAACATTGAAATGGTATATAACACCTTTCTGCTCTTGGTTTGTTTATGAGTTTTATCCAGGACTCAAGAAGAGTGATTCATTGGAGTGAAATCCCAATTTACAAGTGTTACAAAAAAGAAAGAAAGAGAGAGAGAGAGAGAGAGAGAGAGAGAGAGAAATAGCAAGATACAAGCACACTGATAACTCACAGGATCCTAAATAATTCTGGTAAGTTAGAATGAGGGATATAGATAACAAAATGTATTTAACAAAAATGAATGGAATTCTCATATTGGTACCAAGAACTGAACATCCAGAGAAGGATCAGCATTTAATGAGAGACTGGACAAAGTGACCAGGGAAGGACTGACAACAAGGTCCATATAAAACACCAGAGTGAAGGTCTCTAAACTTATTGTCATTCCAGGCAGCAATATTGTAATATGTACCCCAATTACTAAGCTGTGTTGATCGAGAGACACAATATTCTTTTCCAGCAACATGTTTAAGGGAGAAGATTGGCATGCTGGGGTGCATATGGAAAAGTCAGGGCTGGTTGTGGTGGTGCAGGCTCATAGGATAAGGCTGAAAATGTAGAGGTAGGTGGGTCACAAGTTCAAGGCCAGCCTGGGTTACATACTTTGCAAGGTGTGGTGGTACAGACCTTTAATACTAATACTTCAGAGGCAGAAGCAAGAGAATCCCTGTGTGACTGAGGACAGCTTGATCCACATAGAGTTCCAGGCTACCATCTCTCAAAGAGAGAGAGAGAGAGAGAGAGAGAGAGAGAGAGAGAGAGAGAGAGAGAGAGAGAGAGAGAAACAGAAAAAAGTCAAGTTTTATAAAAACTATTGCAAATAGGCTTCCAACTTCTGCACAGTGCTACTCCGGGAAGTTTTGCATGTTACTCTCAGGGTGGTTTTCCTTATACCTAAACAAGATCACAGCGCTAGCTGAGTTAAAGTCTTCAATGTTCTTTCCCTGCTGCCTAAGAAATAAAATGCAAGATTCTAGCCAGGTCTTCTCCAGCTGCATGCTAGAGCTCTCTGCTGTGACTACCCTGTTCCCCAAGCCAATGCATTAACTCTCACTAGGCTTGTCCTGTGGATTTTAGCACCCCCTAAATGGCTCTTGAACCATCCATGTTCTTGTTTTTTTTTCAATATGTGTTGGGGGAGGAGGGTTGTTTGGGTATTTTGTTTTGTTCTGTTTCTTACCTGTATCACAAACTAGACTGCTGTAAAATGCCCAAGGGCAGGGACAAAGTCTCTTAACTCTTATTTTACTCATGAGGACGTATCTTGTTTCCAAACAGATACTAAGTAGATGGTCATCTAATGAGCAAAAGAGTTGAGGAGTCAGCGCGAGTTTCTCTGCTCACAATGCTTCCTCTTCCTGTTTGCCCATCAGGCAAAACCCTTCATCCTCCAAGAGCTTCCGTCTCAGAAAGATTTCCTGCTTTGGCACTCCGCATCTCTCCCTGCAGTTCAGCGCCTGGCACAGCTCTCTGCAGAATATTCACTGCTTTAGACATATTGCCTGACCTGTTTACTCTTAGTCATCTTCGTGCACTCAGGACCATGGCGGGTCATACCCCTGTGTCATCTCTTAGGAAGGATGAATAAATGCAACTGATAAGACATAGCCCAGAGAAAAAGGAAACCTAGTGTGAAGAAGAAGAAGAGAGGAAATAAAGAAAAGTTGCTCCGTCAGCCTTGGCGTTTTGGTGATGACCCTCCCTTCTCTGAGTCTGAACTCTCCTACTCTGTATAGTTGGTATTTTACTTGATGCTTTTGCTTCCAGGATAACCGGACCCCTTTGTTGCAGGTGGACTCTGAACAAGAATGCAATAGTCATCTTCTGAAACTTCATAGGACTCACGGGAGAATGTTCTTACCTCACCTCTCTCCATGCTCAGTGACAAGAATGTATCCTTGCTCATGCCATCATATACAGCTTAGGCTTGGGGTAGCTCTTCCTCAGTCCCTACTGTCCAGTTTTTGTTAACAGAAGATAATGACCTGGAAAGGCAGAACTTCAACTGAGGAACCGCCACCATCAGATTGGTTTGCGGACACATCGGTGGGACATTTTCATGATCCGTGATGGCTACAGGAGGGCCCAGCTATTGTGGGCAGTGCCAACCCAGGGAAGATGGCCCTGGATTATAGAACAAAGCGGTGTAGAGTGAGCAGTGTTTCTCTGTGGGTTGTGCTTCAGTTCCTGCCTCGGGTTCCTGCCTCAGCTTCCCTAATGATAAAGTATAAGTGAAAACAGGCCCATTCATCCCTGAGTTTGGGTCAGTGTTTTATCAGAGCAACAGAAAGCGTATCACCTACCCTAGGCGGATCTCAGTCTTGCCTCCTTTCAAGGCTATTTGGATTCAAGAAGCCATAGATACCACACACTGAGACGCATTTCTCCTCTCATTTGCAACACAGAGGTTCGACACTGTACTAAAGCCACAGTTTATGCGATTCAGAGCAGGTCTTAATTGTCCCAGAGGTCTGACCCGAGGCATGAGCTGGGTGAACAGGGAAGGGGCATAGAAACAATGCCACCTAGCTCTCAGCCTCGTCGACACCACTCTGATGCTCCCTTGCTTGGCTTCTCCTGTGTCTATCCTCTCTCTCTCCCACTGAGCTTTTATTTTGCATCTGATCCTTACATACTCCTGCAAGTCAGCTCACAATAAACTATTTGTACATACGAGCTTTGTGATTTGTGGGACCCCAGGCCATCCAGGTCCACAGAGTCTATAGCTTTATCTTTGTTCTGCACTGTATAGCCCAGCAAGCAGCCTTGGGTCACATGTGTGAAAGAACTAGCCCGACGCAGTGCATATGAGGACAGAGAAGTGTGTTCTATGGCTCTTCACTTCAGGACAGAAGCTATTTAAGTATGAACATTGATCTAACTGATCATTAAAAAAAAAAAAAAAAAAAAAAAAACTGACAGCAAAGCTTCCACGGAACCTACCTGAATAGCTCTCCGAACCTTTAAAAATGCACCTAAGAAGCTGTCCAATAAATAGCCTGTCAGCTGACTTTGCTTTATGGACAGTTTAATGGATGCAGTATTATTTCCAGATATCTGTAGAGTAATAAAGAGGGTTAACCAGAGGTCTCTGTCCTTAATATTCCTACAATACAGTGGTCCAGGAATGACTTACTCAGAAACATAAATAAAGCGCACGCCGCAATCTACGACCAGGGCGTTTGGTAGCTCTCTCTTACCTGAAAGTCCAATCTTCTTGGGTCCTACTTAAGATACCTGGGTCCCTTGTGAGCAACTAACTATGACTTGACCTCAGAAAAGGCTCTAGTCATGTCTCCCCTAACTAGACTCGCTCTGCTTTGTCTGGAAGACACACACACACACACACACACATACACACCGTGAGCACCAGAGATGTTGTTATAGAGGAAAATCCCAAAGGATGCCTCGCCCTTACACTATTTCATTCTCACTGAGCACAATGAAAGCAATCACGTTGGGACTGCTACTGTGTCTGTCTACATTGCTTTGCAAATGAGGAAACTTCAGGACAGACGCTTGCCCAAAGGGTCGTGCCCAGGAATGCACCACAGGACCAAGACTAAAGAGCGTTTGCTCCTCTCAGCTCTCTCAGCTGCCTCCATACAAGGCAGCTCTGGAAATCCCACTGTGACCAAATCAACAGGTAAGACATTCCTGTGGCTAGTGTGGGACTTCACCCCGTCACCTTCCCACTGACTCAATGGCTGGCCGTGTGTGCTGTTGCCATACACCACGGCAGGGTGTCAGCCTGGTGTCTGTCAGCAGCATTCGATCTTTCTCTTCTATCCAGTTCCTTCCCTGGATGAAGGAAAAGAGACAAGTATCTGTGGTTTCTCTTTTGACTAATTTCCAAGGTGACATTGATTTGCCCTTTTGCCAATGGGAAGTTTCTTGACGGGTGTTCATTTTGTTTTGTATTGAATAACTTGTCTTCCCAAGCCCATCCCTGAATTCTTTTCTTCCCTCAATCGTCTTGACCACTTGCAGGTGAGGTCCTAATGGACGCATGTTGCTTCTGACTGTATCCTTCCTTGTTTCTCCACTCTCCTACCAGATGTCTGCCGGTCCAGTGGAGGCAGGGGGCTGTCCCCATGTGGTGTTCATCTTCACTGCCAGCTTGACTAGCTGTAGAATTACCGATGGGACACACTTCTGAGCTCCCAGGGGAGGTTTAACTTAGGAGTGAGATCACCTCCTGGACTGGGTTCTAAACTAAATAAGAAAGGGGGTGAGGAGAAGCCAACAGGCCACTGCGGTTCCCTTTCCTGCTTCCTGGTCTGTTTAGACATGTGCAAGCTCCTTCTGCTACAGGTGGGAGCTGAGCCCACCACCATGCCTTTCCCTCTGTGACTGACTCTATGTCCTGCTCCGTGACTCAAACAAACCTTCCCTCTATTAAGCTGTTTAACTGAAACCCCTGCCTACCAGTTCCCTGGCCCAGATGGAGTCTACCTTCCGGTCCCACTCAGGCTCAGTGGATGGAGAGTGGTCTCTCTGGTCTTTCAGCCTATTGCACTTGGAGCGGCACCCGAACACCTGCGGATTGAGTCCTAAACAGTCTCCGTATTGGACTCTATACGTCCACCAAACACAGCACAGTGCTCCAGGCACAGCAAAGTGAGGACAAGATGACCTCCCCCGCCTGCTGTGCTGTAGAGAATCTTAGTCTGAACCCCTCTGCTGAGCAAAGTGTTGGCTGAAGTAGACTCCTTTGTGACCACATGAGGAATTTCAACTTCGGTCGGCAGGTGAGTCTTCTGAGATCTCAGTTTGGGGACCTTCGGACTTGTTACTCCTTTGTACACCCACAAATCCTGGTCTCCTCTTTTTCATAGATTGGTGGTTTTCAGATGAATTGGTTGTGGGGTATTTGGGGGGTGGAGGGGCAATACTCCACTTTCAGGTGCCTTTGATTTAGCATCTGACAGAGCTGAACTTCCTTTGAGTATTAGGGACCTTTCCTCCAGATCCTTACATAATAAGCGACTGAGGTTAAGAAGCCAAAGCGTTTGAGTACATGCAGAACATGAGTTTCTGGGTAGGGGAGAGTACAACTTCCTGCAGCCCACAGGCCACCAAGCCCCAGCTTTTCCCCAAACCACACCGCATGCAAGACCATGCCTCCACCACCAGCCTCCTGCTTCTCTGACGCACGTACAAGAAAATCATATCTAGCTTGAGAAATTTTTGCCTGGTGATTAGGGGATTAACTGTGGCCTTCAGCAAAGGTAAGCCTTTAAACAAAGGTTCTGCATTGTTTTTACTGACGGGGAAAATAAAACACAAAGCATATTATCAGTAAATGGGCACTTTAGGTTCAGGGCTCCAGCAGTTTGGTTATCAGTAAGGATTTCCTCTCACAAGGAGGAAATTAAATCCAGGTTGTCACCCTCCACTTCTCTCCACAGGCCCTGCTGCCCAGTGCAGTTGCTATGGCAATGAGATGATCACAAGAGAACAAGGGAGATGGTGCCTGTACTTTCTCTCTTCTGTTCCTCTCTGCTAGAACAACAGAAGGAACTGGGTAAGAGACTTTTTAAACATCTTGTATATAGTTGGTGTGGGATTATGTGTTTAGTATGTGTGCTGTGCTAGACCTGTACATGTGCTCTTGAATTTTGTGGTATAAAATATAACTTACCCACCAAAGGGTCTGTTAAAACAAAACTGCTCAGCTCAGTAATTTTTCATAAAATGCGTCCAGGTAAAATCAAGAAATAGGCATTTCCAGAACCCCTAAAGTGACACATACACTCCCTCAATTGTTATCTCTTCTTTCTCCTTCAAAGGAAAGACTATCTGAATGGAAGTACATAAACAAACAAAAACAAACAAAATGAAAACACCAGCTGGCTTTTCTCTGTAATTTTAGCACCTGTGTGGTTCCTAAACACTAGGGTGTCGTTTTAATGTTTTGACTCTTGTGTGGATACATTTCTTTTATTTCTGTCTTGCATAGTGTTAGGTTTGTAAGCTATACTCATGTTGTCATTTGTGGATAATTTTCCTGTTCATTTTGTTAGATTCTATTATATGGAGGAAACCCAATTTTCTTATTCAATTATCAGTTATCAAATAACTCCAGGTTATTTCTAGCTAGATGTTCTCATAAGTAATTCTGTAATGAATATTCTTACAGGTGTTTTCCTGTGTCCATGTCACATTTTGGCAGGTCTGTGCCTAGAAGAGGACTTCCTGGGTCATGGTGTACTGTGTGGTGAACAATGCTACATGATGTTCCCATGCAGTTTTATGGATTCTCTTCTTTCCACAGCCCTACAAAACTCGGTTTACTCGGTCTTGTAGTGTTGCCCTTTCTGGCTGGTGTGTAGTGATAACACAATCTTTCTTTGCTCTCAAAATAATCTATAATGTGTGTTTTAGTTAGGGTTTTACTGCTGTGAACAGGCACCATGACCAAGACAACTCCTATAAGGACAACATTTAATTGGGTCTGGCTTGCAGGTTCAGAGGTTCAGACCATTATCATCAAAGCAGAAGCATGGCAGCATCCAGGCAGGCAAGGTGCAGATGGAGCTGAGAATTCTACATCTTCAACTTATTGTTGTTAGTGGAAGACACATACTAGCTACACATGGCAGCTAGGAGTAGGGTATTAAAAGCCCACACCCACAGTGACACACCTACTCCAACAAGGCCACATCTCCTAATAGTGCCACTCCCTGGCCCAAGCACATACAAACCATCACAATGTGACAATCCCAGTTTTCATAGATTTGACTGATCTGTACCTGTTTGTCATGTAGTTTAGAGACACACAGAGATGTACATATTGCAGAATGTCCCATGTTCTGTGCAATATGTTGTCACTCTCATGGAATCTTTAGGCAAGCAGAAGCTACTTATTTTCCTATGGTCCAGCTTCTCTGTTTCACCTTAGTGAGTGTGTCATTCAAGTCTTGTGAGAATGTTTCCTTTATACCAAGTCATAATGCTGTTCTCTATCATTATCTTCTGGACAATCCACTACTAACTTCATTAGTTCATATTTATAACCCAGTCAGTCCATAAGTTTGTTCTTAGCAGTTTAAAGGTTTTAAATCTCTTGTTATGTTCAATATGGATGTCTGAGATACTCACTTGACACATCTGATGAAAGGCTATTCTCTCCCCCTACCCCACAGTGACATAATAAATGCAGCCTCCTAATGGACTTTCCATTCTGTTCCATTGGCCCGATTGTTTATCCTTGCCCCAGTCCCATCATCTTTATTATTTTGGTTTTATAATTACTGTTAACGGCTGTCAGAGAACTTTCAACTTTGTTCTTACTCAAAAGTCTTGATATCCTTAGTTAACCATTTCATTGCCATACAAGCACTAGAATCAGATGTCAATATACACACAAAAATATATACACACATACACACATATATGTACCCCAAAACACACACATGTACAAACACATATACATACACTCCTGCATACACAAATACACATACACACACACACACACACACACACACACACACACGCAAATACACATGTACCCACATATACATTGGGGGGCAGGTGTACAAACCCTTTTGTAATTTTTTTAGAAATTCCATTTAACTCTATAAATCAGTTTAACTTTATAAATAATCCATTATTTCTAGAATTAACTCAATAAATAAATAACTCAATAAATAAATCCATTTAACTCTATAGATAAATTTGGGGAAATTATATTCTTACATTTAATTTTACTTTCCATTATGACTTTTTTGAATTTTCAAGCATACTTTGAAACTCTCTAATAATTACTTTATACCCTTGCATAAGGTAAATTTCTGTGAATTTGCCTTGTGGGCATAGAAAGCAATTTAGCCTGAAGTTGGTAAGCATGTTTCATATGTGCCTGTTAGGTCTAGTGTGTGAACTGTGTCAAGGAAACAGACTTTTGTCTGTTTGCTGTATAATTTACTGTGAGCAGTATGTTTTATAAAACATACCAGATATGACAGTAATTTGGGTTTTCTATCAGTTATGACCTATATATTTCAAATGTATGTTAATAATGTATATGAAACTAGAAGCATTCCATCTTCCTGGTAAATTCAACTTTGTTGTGGTAAAGTAGTCTCTCTTGGTTTGTGATAGTGACTTCACACTGTATTTATTCTGAGTGTATGTCATGAGATAGATAGGTAGGTAGATGGATAGATAAAGAGATAAACATGTATTACTACAGTTGATAGGTAGATAGATAGATAGATAGATAGATAGATAGATAGATAGATAGATAGATTACTACAGTTGAGCAAAAAGTAGCCCACTCACTCATCATAATCCATAGGTACTGTGTTTGTACACATGTGTATGTGTAACAAGAGTGATCACAGTATGTCCACTTGGTAAATTTCCAGTATATAATACAGTATGATTAACCCTGACCCTTACAGTCAGACCACTGACTTGCTCATCCTACACAGCTGCAAGTTCGTGCCTTTTTACCTACTTCTGTTGCCCTTTATTTCTTCTGTTTCATCACTCCGTATGTTGATATTTGTATGCCTGGCTTTAAGTTATGGTCTAATAATTATATGGGGAAAATTGCTTCTAGACCAGTGGTTCTCGACCTTCCTTATGCTGTGACCCTTTAATACAGTTTCTTGTGTTATGGCAACCCCCAGCCATAAAATTATTTTCGGTGCTATGTCAAAACTGTAATTTTGCTGCTGAATCATAATGTAAATACCTGTTTTCTGATGGTCTTAGGTGACCCCTGTGAAAGGGTCGGTCAATCCCTAAAGGGATCTCAACCCACAGGTTAAGAACTGTTGTTCTAGAAGACTATTCTTCCTTTAGAGAGGGTTTACATATCCCTTGGCGAGGCAGTTGGGATGACTCTCAACCCGAGAAGCTTCGTGCCACTGTGTTCCATCATAAGCAATCCTCTGCATCTTCTCAGGCCCAGACAATAGTCTAGTCTGTTAGTTCTAGCTCCAACTTCTTTTGTTTTTTTTTTTTTTTTTTTTTAAAAAAACTCCTTTTTTTTTTTAAAGATTTGTTTATTCTATGTATGCACACACCATTACTCTCTTCAGACACACCAGAAGAGGGCATCAGATCCCATTACAGATGGTTGTGAGCCACCATGTGGTTGCTGGGAATTGAACTCAGGACCTCTGGAAGAGCAGTCGGTGTTCTTAACCACTGAGCCATCTCTCCAGCCCTAGCTCCAACTTCTTATGACCTGCTAAATCCCCCAGAGTTGAACGGGCCTACATTTCAGCTTATTTCTTCCAGTTTTCAAGTTGGCTCTGTAATTTCTCATTCTCTTATTATCTCTCAACAGAGGGATATTCCAATGATCAAGAAAATTATTCTGAACTATCTAGTTTGTTTGTTTCTTAAGTTGGGTAAATACCAACTATTTATTTGACAAGCTTTTGCCCCCCCTTTCTATTTAACACACACACACACACACACACACACACACACACACATACACACACACACACACACACACACACACACACACACAAACGCTTTTGGCCAAGTTTATTTTTTTAATATTTAAAGTTGAACAAGAACTATAGATTTTCACATACAAAAACCAAAATAATAATTTGTGAGTTCCTTAAAGATGTCCTTGGTATCTTCAGCACAAAGTTGATGGCTCACCAGTTAAGAGCACTCCCTAGCTGCTCTTCCAGAGGACTGGGTCCAATTCAAAGCACCTGTGTAGCAGTTCACAATCATCTGTAATTCTAGTTCCAAGGAATCTGACCCCCTCTTTGGGATCCACAGGAATCAGGTATTCAAGTGCTATACAGACATACACGTAGACAATACACACATACACTCACACACACACATAAAATAGAATAAAATAAACAGATGTCCTAGCCATTTCAAGTTGTTTAGCTGTTCCTTGGGTTTTATGCCCGTCTCTTCATTTTTAATTATATTCACAGTAATAAATATTATATATTCTTAAGTCTATTCTATTTTCTGGGTTATTGGCACCTGTTTATTGTATGATTTTTACAAGCAGACGCAGCCAGACAGTACAATGATGTTGACTTCTCGTTTTTTCTCTTTAGAGCCCTCACATAGTCTAACGGATTTTCCATTGTCTTACTCCATCACGGAGATTTCTGTTTCCTTTCTGGGGTCCACAGCATGGCGCTCCATTTGTTACTACATCGCTTTCATTAAACCTTATCTTTCTTACTAGTAGAATTAGGACCTACATGGTTTTTCACCTTCTTCATCCCACAAGCAGGCCAAATCTGGCGTGCTTGTCACGGAATGACACCCCTGGATCTGTTGAGTAAGCAGATGCCATTTGCCCTGCAGACATGACAGCTTCCAGAGCTAGCAGGGTTCCCTTCTCCCTGAGAGCCATCAATCCTGAAGCCCATTGCCAGCTTTTTTTGCTTTTGAAAGATGCTGGAAATCGCAGCTTTCTTTGGCTTGCTGATTAATAAAAGCAGCAGCCTCTGTTTCCATGCCTGTTAGCAATGGTGTGAAGACACATCGTGGTGAGCGGGGGCAGGAGGGGACCACTGATCTGGCCTCCATTTGGTTTTACTGCTGTATTCTTTTTCTTTTTTAGCCTCCGGTGCTCAAAGAGCAGCATCAGAGCCCAGTGTCTGAGTGGCCACTAACTAGCTACCAAGGTCTCCATGTTCTTACCCGTGACTTGCTCCTTGTGGCAGAGTGAATTCTCAAAATCTTCCCATTGTAATATTTACAGTCTCTCCTATGTGTTGTTCTAGAACCTTACTGTTCCCAAGAAGTGAAGCTTACCTCCCATCCCCTGGAACCTGGATGGGCCTGTGGCAGCCTTGATGGGTAGAAACGGGATAAAAGCAGCATAATTAACTTCTGGTGGTTCTCAACAAAACCAACCTGTGCTTTGGGAACACAGCTTTCCTGAAAGATGCACAACTACTCTGAAGCTGGAAAGGTCTTATGAGCCAGGCCCAGGGGTGGGGAGATTGGGGGGATGGGGGGATAGGAAAGGGAGGGGCAGAGGGAGGAAAGGAGAGGGAAGGAGGGTAGGAGAGAAGAGAAGGGGACAGGAGGGAACAGAAGAGGGCAGGAGGACACAGAAGAGTAAAGGGGGGACAAGGGGGAAAAAGAGGGAACAGGAAGGAGGGAACGGGGGAACAGGAGGGGACAGGAAATGACAGAAGAGGGGGGAGGAGATGAAGGGGGAAAAGAGGGAACAGGAAGGAGGGAACAGAAGGGAACAGGAGGGGACAGGAAATGACAGAAGAGAGGGGAGGAGATGAAGGGGGGAAAGAGGGAACAGGAAGGAATGGAAGGGAACAGGAGGGGACTGAAGGGGAGGGGACGAAGGGGGAAGAGGGGACAGGGGAGAACAGGAGGGGAACAGGAGGGGACAAGAGAGGACAGGCAGGGACAGGAGGGAACAGGAGGGGACGAGGACAAGAGAGAACAGGAGAGGACAGGAGAAGACAGGAAGGTGGTTCTGAATCTGTAGCCACAGTTCACAGCAGAGGCTGGGTGCTGGCTCTCCAACGCTTGCGCACTCTCACGTCTCCTCGGAGCAGCAGAGCACCTCCACGGTGGTCCAGAGAGCAAAGATAAGCTGTTCTTCCAACACTCTAGTGAAACTGACGATTTACGAACAAATAAATGTTATTTTAAGCCACTGCATTTTGATATGGGACTTTCATTTAGGAATGTGTAAGGATGCCCCCCCTTTATTATCAGAGATCAGGAACAAAAGATATCATTTAATGCCTTTGCTGAGGGAAAAAAAGCAGAATTTTGAGATTTTAGTTGTCCTTGGATGATGCAGTAGAACACTAAAGCCAGAGGACTTAGATCTGTGTCAAGATCCCCGCGTCAAAATAACATGAGACATTTTTCAGGGCTCTTGGCAGGCTGGAGGAAGACAGAAGGATGAGAGAATAATTGATGTGGCCGAGAGCAGGGTTTCTTTAGCACTTCCAGCCATGACCCCTTTAGCCCAAGAAATGTCGATGGGATTCTGAGTATATATAATATATAGACAGGCATATAAAATGGATCTATAAATTAAATACTTACTGATAATAAATTACTAAGAAACTTATTATAAAATAATTCATTGATTATATATATACATATATTATCATTTGTTAAAGACAAAAACAAATTTGTTTGCTAATGAGAGATGTGCTTATTTTTCATAAAGAATTAATGACTGGATATTTACAAGTATCTTTAATGCTTTTTAGATTTTCAGTATTTCAATTTTATAATTGAGAGTGACAGTTTGCATAATTCATAAATGCAAATTAGCAGAACTATAGATAGGACCGTTTCAGAAACTATTGGAAACCCTGACCTAATCCCAAGTCAAAATTTATTTAATGATTTTTTTTTAAATGATACTCAACTCAGTAACTCAAACAGCCATTTTTAAGATCAAACATTCTAAAAGAACATAACTGAAACATATCTGCATTTGATACTTACATGCTTAGAAATGGTAAGAGGTCTTCGATCTCCATAATTAAACTACTCTTTCTATAAGAACGGAAAGTGTGTAAGTACAGCAAAGACACTGCATTTTGTCACATGCGGTAGTCTCATACTGAGCCAAGGTGTGTCGGGCACTGCTCATTGGCACTGTGGGGTCTGATGGCATCCACAGTGCAAGGTGTGTCTGTCCTGTGTTCCAGACCACGAGGACTGTGACTTTCTAAGAATGGGAGAGAGAGAGCAGCACTCTCCAGAAGTGCCCCTTTTTACTCCCTGTGAGATCTGCCCTGACAGTGCCAGGCCTCAGAGTCTACAGGCCAAGCTTGGAGGAAACGCCAGTGTTGACAGGAAGGGGTGGTCACCCTCACCTCCACACCCTTCACCCTACCACAGCACTGACAGTGTGATGGGAGGGCGTGGGTGAGCATTAGTTACTTTCTGTTGCTGTGATAAGCCTCGATGACCAAAAGTGACTTATGGGGGAGAGAGCGTATTTTGGCTTCCAGTTCCAGAGGAATAGGAGATCAACGCATCAGGAAGATGTGGCAATGAGCAGAGGGCGTGTCAACAGGGGGAGGAGCCCGCGGAATTACACTTTTAACAGTAAGCAGAGACTGAACTGAAAGGAAGTGACTGCTATAATCTCTCCAAACCCAGCCCCAGTGACTTACTTCCTAAAGCTCCCCAAACAGCACTTCCAACAAAGGACAGAGTGTTCAAATGCCCATCCCTCTGGGGGTCGTTTCTTATTCATATCACCTCAGGGGGAAACACCAGAACCTATGCAGGTATGAGAGACAAAGGTTGCCCTGAGAGGTGGCTGCCTCTTGACAAAGCACCTGATGGTGAACCATGCCAACTCGGAAACGGACACAGGTGCCCGTTTGCCAGGCAGGACTCAGAGGCTCCCTGAGCCACCGAGGTTGCAGGAAAGAGGAGCACAGTCCACTTGGGCCTTAAGTAAGGCATAGGGTTTCTTGCCAGAGTCTTGAGGGAGGACCTAGGTAACGGCTGTGCTGATGGGAGGGAACAGCACGTCCTGTCTTGTGGATATAAACAGAAGCATTCAAGTCTGCCAGCTGTGGGACTCTATATGCCAGCACCCAGGGTTTATCACTCAAGCAAACAAGCAGAGGAAAAAGATTATACATGATTCTCTCTCTGTCTCTGTCTCTGTCTCCCTCCCTCCCTCCCTCCCTCCCTCCCTCCCTCCCTCCCTCCCTCCCTCCCTTCTTCTTCTTCTTCTTCTTCTTCTTCTTCTTCTTCTTCTTCTTCTTCTTCTTCTTCTTCTTCTTCCTCTCTCTCTCTCTCTCTCTCTCTCTCTCTCTCTCTCTCTCTCTCTCTCTCTCTCTCCCCTGCCCACCCCCCACCCCCTCCAGGAAGACAGTTTGGTCTGGGTTGCCCTCTGGATTTTTCCTCTCTGATTTCTCTTTCTCTCACGCAATGTTCCCTGCCCAGGCGTTACATAACAGCCTGGGCTGCAGGGAACACCTATACAAGAGGCCATGACAGTTCAACAATGGGCAGGCAGTGGCTGCCCTGAGAAAACGGAGTCATTCATGGGCTGTGTGAGAGGCGGCTCTGTTCCCAGCTTGGCACCCTGGTAAATGAAGTGCACGGAGGACAAAGAGGGAAACTTTACACTCTAGCAATTTTCCCACAGTGGCAGGCTCACAGAAAAACAAGGCACTAGTTGGCTTAGAGGAGAAAAGGCAGCCATATCCATAAACTTTGCTTTCTCCCCCAAGTTGCGGTCCTGTGCCAAAACCACAGACTAATCTCCCAGCGAGGGCGCAGCTAGGCAAGGCTGCACTGGATTGGGCTCAGCCTGCGGCTGCTGTCTGTTTTCATCGCTGTGTGATGATGGGCTTTCCTCTCTGAATCATCTGGATGTGACCTTAGTGTACCTCCCCGCATTGATGGGAAAAAAAAACATTGTCAGTGGAGGAGATGAGTCTCGGAGAAATAATGATGTTTTCCCTAACGCAGAAGCTCCTCAGAATCAGGAGCATCTTTCCAGACGCTGGGAGCCGGGGCAGGAGAGTTCCAGCGAATGTGTCAGTGCTCCTCACCTGAATCTCCACACTGATGCGCTGCCCTCGCCTACAAACTGTTACATGCTTGGCATTTAATCAAGCAGTTACAAATGTCTTACAGTGCACATTTCATTTCAAACTAAATGGCACGCCAAGAAAAGTCACAAAATCATAACAAAGAATCTTTTTATATTAGAACCAACTCCCGAACACCAGCCATGATTTATCTATTTAGGGAGATGCGTAGCTCTTGTCCCGCATATCTACACAGAAGGACTTTTGAAGTCCGCCCTAGAGCTAGTGTCCCCGTGACATTATTACCACCGAGGTTTTTACTGCGAGGTTTTTACTACAATTCTTAGGTGCAGAATGGTGTAGGGAAAGTTACAATACAATGAAATATAAAGATCCCTCCTTACCCAGCCCGGAACCTGCTTCCTACCCAGCACCAGGGGTACTCATGGGATGAGTAGGGTAGAGAATCAGATGACTTCTTTCCCGGATGAGAGCTGGTGAGATGGCTGAGAGTGAAGAAGCAGCCTTCACCCAAGCCTGAGGACCTGCGTTCTATCCACAGAATCTACAAGACGGCTCAAGTGGAGAACCACTCCACCAGCTGTCCTCCGACCTCCACACCAGTGCAGGTGCTTGCCCCCCACCACCATGTGCTCACACATTTGCAGCACACACACACACACACACACACACACACACACACACACACTGCTAATGATTTTGATTTTTTAAAATTACTAGTGGACTCCAGTCTGGGGGAAAAAACAAACAAACAAACCAAGTACTTGTGCCGCAGACCTGAATTGAGAGCACAGCCTCATACAGGGAGAGCCAACCCTCAGGGCCTGATGCCAACAGCACCAGGTTAGATAGATGCTTGGTGCCGAAGGAAACAGTGGATTAAAACTCCAGAGTCCAACTCATGGACTTGGTATCTCAAAGAAGGTAGCTGACTCGTGCTGCCTTCACAGTATTCAGTGTAACGACCGTCAGTTTTAGGGAAGTGGGAAGTAGCAGGTGGGTGGAGTACCATCCTAGGAGAACAACCTCAGCCCAGAGAACCTGCGCGTGTCACAGAGCACTCTCATGGGGCAATGACAAGTGACAGGGTTTTATTGTCATCGTTTTCACCTTTTCAGTATTATTCCCATTGACTTGTGAAGACTGAAGTAGCACCTTCTCACCCACTGATCCAGGACCACTCAAACTCATCCACGTCAACAGTCAATCCGACATCAGCTTAAACGACGCTGTTTAAAGACAAGCCTTCAGCGGTCCTCATCCCGATGCAGACTTAAGAATGTAACCTTTACCAAATTCACGTTTCCCCACCCCCACCCCCAACGGCTTCCACTTCAGGGTTTGGGTGAAGACTCAAAAGCCTTTGGGCCTGGCATGATGGTACATGGCCTGTAATCCCAGCAATGAGAGGCGGGAGATCACAAGTTGGAAAGCCTCCAGGGCTGTATCAAGGCTCTATCAGTTCAAGGCCCGCATGGGCTACATGGGGACTCACTGTCTCAAAACACAAGACAAAAGGGCTCTTGGGCTTGTAAGTGGTCAGACGTTAAGGCTTTCTGCACCCTCATTATCACCCAAATGGAAACTCTGCCTCACGGGTACCCACAACATTCACCATGGGGTGAAGGAGACACTGACCCTTGGGCTAACCAAGCCAAGAGAAGGCTTTCTGAGGGAAATGATGCCCGGCTTCAGTCTTGAGAATATAGTGATCAGCTGAGACAAACTGTGGGGCTGCATCTAGGCTGAAGGAACGGCGCATGGGAGGTGTGGCCGGGCAGGAGCACCTGCTGTCTGATCATTGCACTAGGTGGGCATACGTGCAGTATTAGTACGTGTGCTGAAATGGACAGGGAGGTGGGGGCTGGGCAGTTGGGGAGGGGTTCTCTCCAATTAGCTATGAAACCATTTTTTCCCTCAGAGGAGAAATCTGTAGCTCAAAACAGTCACTGTCATTTTAATCCTTCAAGCAGGATGGTAAAGCAGAAAAGACCTGTGAGTAATTCCTCCCAGGTTTTGACGTCAGTACTCTCCATAATTGCCTTGTTTTTCTAATTTGAGGAGAATTCTTCAAGCAATTAAGTGTATGCTTAGGCAACTATTTTTCTTCTCCCTTCTGACCTTTGAAACTGATATTTGTTGAAGAAGCTATTTTTCGCTAAATTGATCTAGACACTCATTGACCAGCCCGTTGAGCACGGTTGCTTCTCTGAAAGGGCCTCAGCTCCTGAGCTCATGGTAGCCACTATTCCTACATTCCTGCTGTATACTTGGAACTGTACAAGGGGCTTCCTCACTACAAGTCAATGAAGAAGGTGCTATTAGCATTTCTATTATATAGATGGAAAAAAAATGGCCTTAAAAAAGTAACAGCTTAGAATATCAGAACTATGCTCCAGATGATTTAAATGACTCTAAAATCTCTACTCTTGGCCACTTCATGCCACTGACATTATAAAATGTTTCTGAGGTAAAGCTGTACAAGAGTTGCTTTGCAATGAACCATTCAGATTTTAGGCCAGAACATATTGAATTATTTTCTTCTTGCAGGAGATACCTGAGAAAGTAGACAGTCATAAATGTTTCCAAGATGAGAGCTAACCTCAGCAAAGGTTTTCTCTCTGCCACGTGGAACCCTGATCCATGAGTTCTCTGAGAAATTGGGGTGCCTGGATATGGCTCAGCAATAGGACGTTTGCCTAGCATGTGAAAGGCCCTGGGTTTGATACCCAAAGCGCTGACCAAAAAAAATCTATTGAAATTTTAATTTTAATCATAATTATCCATGATGACTTGTTAATTTCATTCTGATAAATGAATGTACCATATCCAACTAAGATGTTATGGACAGGGAATTCCATCATTGTCATTTTTATGTACATCTGATGTTAGGAAAAAATGAATTTATTAAAAAAGTATTCCTTCAAGGCCAAATAAATATCTGTGGATTCTTAGACCCTTCCAGAAATAACTGATTGACAGTACATAATATGATGGTTTACTTTTAACTAAGCAGCAAGGGTTAATGATTCAATACATAAGTTCCTAAACTGTACAGTACGATGTTTATGTATCTCTAAATTGAGAGAGAGACTAATGATTATGCATTCTTGTGTGTGTGTGTGTGTGTGTGTGTGTGTGTGTGTGTGTGTGTTTTGTTGTTGTCTTTTTGATTTTTTTTTTTGTTTTCGAGACAGGGTTTCTCTGTGTAGCCCTGGCTGTCCTGGAACTCACTCTGTAGACCAGGCTGGCCTCGAACTCAGAAATCCGCCTACCTCTGCCTCCTAAGTGCTGGGTTTAAAGGCGTGCACCACCACCGCCTGGCTAGTGAATTGTCATCTTAATGCCTGGAGTTGAGGAAAGGGCTCCCGGAAGACTGATTTCATAAATTCAGGCTACCAGCTGGCCAGTCTTTTTACACCATTCACTCTCGGTCACACAGAAGTGTTCTCCTGTGCTAAAAGCTTCCCCTCCTACCTGTTCTGCAACAAGGACAAGGAGACACAGTCAGTGTAACCACCACGTTTGAACAGTGCAGCTTTTCCTAGTAATCCGCCTGGTCCAGAAGAGTGAGCTTCCCCTTCCACACATTAGGGGGAGCATGCTGTGTGAATTCCTTTCTTAAAGTCAAATTACTCCACTTCATTCTCAGCCCCTCTCTCTAGGAAGAGTTCTAGGGGTCCTTGTTGGAAGCTGTACAACAAGAAGGCAGGAGGCCAGCACCCCTCCAGGGGCCAAGAGAAAGGTACTCAAAGTCTCTCAGCCCCCTGGTCCCATCCAGAAAGCTTAGATCTTGTCTTCCAAATAATAGTCTAGAAACACAGATACTATGAAGGAATTACCATCCTGGAGGTCAGGGGGGGCTGCATAAACTCACCACAGGAGGCCTCTATCTTCCAAGAGCAGGGATTTTTACCTCTCCAAACCAAGAGGGCAAGGCAAAATTAGAAAGCCCAAACTGTATTCAGACCGCCCTTGTTTCCTAGCTGCAGGCTATCTTGACGTATAGTGTGAACAGTTTCCTTGAGAAGGGCATCAGGATCTGAGGTGGGGGGTCCCCAAATTAGAAGCAGCCAGGGGAGGCAGCTCCTTCACAGCACTGTAATGTACCATAAAGTATTTGAATAAAGTCATTCGGGCAACAGACAAGTGGGTCTCTCAGTGCTGTGTCACTTCTAGGGCACTACCATAAACATCTGCTCTTATGTGGACTTAGGGAGCCGGTAGACCTTCTACAGGTTAGGACCTAAAGAAGACAATTTCTTCTTTCTGTTTTAGCATGTTCAAAAATGCCTATCCTCAGGTCATGATCTTTCTGGCCATCTTCCTAGGAGCGGGCTTTTGGATTAGTCATTACATCTGGCACTTTGGCCATCCATGGAGAATGAGAATGAATTGAACAGCTGTGTATGTATCCTGGTTTGTGAAAGCCCCCCTGCTCCACGCCCAACCCCCCCTTCCTGTATTAGTGAGAAAGGCAAGGTCCAAGAGTAAAGACTGAGTCCAAAGATTTAAGATCCTTAGTAATAGAGCGTTCCCAGCAATGGAGGCTCTCCTTCTCAACCTTTCCAGGATGGAACAGATGAAGGTGGATATGGTCAGCCACCATCCAACATCAGAATGGGACCCCTTAAGAGCCTGTGCATTATAAAGTGATGCTGGAGAAAAAAAAAAAAAAAGGAGCTCAGGATAATCCAGTTATGCAGCAAGGGTCAAGCTACAGCACAAGAGCTGATGGCCTCCGATACAAGTTGTATCCAATTCTAAGGTCCAAGCCCCAAGGTTTGAGTCCTGACTCCGGGGCACCACCAGTTCCGGTTGCAAAAGGAGAGTAACGGAAAGCCATGCCAATTAGGTTTGAATGTCTAAGTCCTGCATGGACACCATCAACACTGACAGGCCTGGGAGCTCATTTCAGATGCAATGGCAACGCTTCTGGAAATGCTGAAAAGAAAGGCGAAGAGGGTGGCTTAGCACTTAAAATTCTTGCCACGCAAGCATGAGGTGCGGAGTTTGGATTCCCAGAACCCACATACACTCTGGGTGAGGATGGCAGCCTTCCTGTTGTAATCCCAGTGATCAAAAATTGGAGACGGGGGTTCTCTGGAGCAAGGTGACTGGCCAGAGGAGCTACGTGTGAATTCTGGATTCAACTGCAAGACTTTGTCTCAATGTGGAGAGAAATAGAGAAAGGTCCTGGCCATCCACCTGGGGACGCCGCCCATATGCAAAAGCGAGTACACACTTGCATACATGAATACATACACTTGAAGAACAAACGTGAGCACCACTGATATTTCAGTTTGAAATCTGCAGTATTCCTAACATTAACATGCAGAGAGAGAGGAAAAAAGAAAGACGGAAGGGCTGAGAAGCTGGCACCTTTAACCAAGTCATGGGCATGCTGGAAGAAAAGTTCTTCAGCATCCATTTAGGTGCCTTGGGCTGTGGGACATATCTAGGACCCCTAAATAACAATAAGTTTGGTCATCAGAGCAGCTCGGTCAGCCCCTCTCCAGCCGGGAGGTCATCTGGGGGCTCCAGGAGTTCAGCTCTAGTGTCTAAACAGCCTAAGTGAATTATTCACTTAGGAAGGCTGAAAAACAACCCCAGGATTGTGAAATGGAGCTTTCCAAAGTAAAATGTCTTAGTCACTTGGAATCTGACCAAAGTCAACTCTTGGCCCTGACCCGCCCATATGTCTGAGCTGGAAGGGAGCAGAGACAGGGAAACCCCAAAACAAATATAAAAGTGGCTTGTCAGCGCAGGCAGGACGGGCAAGGTTCTCGAGGGGCAGGTGCACTCCAGGTGAGGCAGGGCTTCTGGAAGCTTAGCTGACGAGCAGGTCACGGAAGGGCTGTCAACAGCATTGTTTGCTTCCAGGCCTGAACGGGTCTGCGTGGCTTACATAACAGCTTGGCAGGCAGCTGCAGCCAGGCGGAAGCGCATGGCTTTCCAGCATCCCGTAATCATCTCTGATTCTCTGTCTGCTCAGCAGCTTCCCTGCGCCGGGGGGAGGCAGCTGTGCCGAGTGGGCAGGGCAGGATTCCAGCACAGTACAGTCTTTGGTCTCCTCTAGCAGAACAAACAGTCGGGGGACTTGTCAACTGCCACACGCAGGGGCTGGGGCAGGCTTGGAGGAGGGGGAGGGGTGCTGGGGGAGGGGAGGAGCTGTTCTGAAGCCTGGTCCAGGCCTGAGGGCAGAGATTAGTCTACAGGTGAGCACCAGAGCTGTCCGAAGTGGGCGTGTGTATTGGGGAAGGGGGGGGGTGCCCTGACACCTGACGGCTATTTGCCACCTTGTCTTATCTGTGGGAATAGTGACGTTCCCTCTTTTAAATACAGAGAACTCAGAATCCAATGTCATGTCCATCACAAAAGGCAATTAGAGGAAGGACACTGTGTCTTACTAAATAAATGATTCCCTACGCCCCTCCTCCTCTATGCGGGTACCGGGTTGATCATGCTGAGTCCTGGGCATGTTGCGGGGGGGGGGGGGAGGGGAGGGGGGAGAAGAACTTTAGACAGTGACACACATCATTTGGCTGAAAACACCAATTTGCATCTTTTTTTGTTGTTGTTGTTGTTTAATCCTAACTTGATTCTAGCTGAGTAGCAGCAGCTGGTGTTCCTGTTAAAATGACACCTACTCTCCAGGCTGTAGATCTTACACTCCCTCTTGTCCTCCACCTCAGAATCTCCTCAGGCACTCACTCTGCTTGCCT
This sequence comes from Apodemus agrarius, assembly GCA_964023405.1. NCBI lineage: Eukaryota > Metazoa > Chordata > Mammalia > Rodentia > Muridae > Apodemus > Apodemus agrarius. Next base: position 40,680,612 of record OZ030017.1, read on the forward strand.
GGTCCTTGCAAACATGCTTAGGATGAAGTCCTGCTCCGTGTGAGCGCTACCCTTCTGGGAATGACCCGCTTACCTTGGTGAGTTGGTAGAGTCTAGGTGGTAATTATGATAAAGAAATGTGATATGATAGAGAGACCGTTTCTATCAGCAGAAACTGTAAGGTCTTCGGATGGAGGCTCCGTTCGGTTTATTTGTTCAACAGTTTCCCTCAGAGGTCTCGCCTTAGACGGCAAACTAGTGCTGGAATACAGCAGTGGCCACAGGGCTTCCAGTACCTGGTACTGAGCGCTTATGTGCTCCATGAGTTAAGATTAATGAATAACTGTGCACGTGAACTGTTGATCTTGGCGGTGCAGTGCAATTACCAAATACACCCACACCCTCATCTATTTACTGACTGGGCACACTTTGTTTTGCAAGAGATTTATGTGACCTTGTCTGGTGTTGTGCTCAGATGTTCCTGACTGTTCTGATTCCTTCTGACCCCTAGCCTGCATCTCAGGCCTCGAGCCCTTGACACCATGCTACACAGATGATCTCTCCATATTTACTTCATTCCTTGGGCTTCTGTGTCCCTGTTGGTTCTGCCAAGCCCTTGACCTTGTCCCTTGACTTTGCTACATTCCCATTCTTTTCACCCACCAGCCTCCCCTATCGCCTTCCCGGCAGTCTCCCCGGTCCTCCTGGCAGGGGCCCACTCCTGGCCCTCACTCTTCTGATCTCACTTTTTGTGCAGACCTTATATTTGTCTGTCCTCACCGCTATGCTCATGTCCCTGGTAGTGGGGACAGGGCTTTTATTTCTATGACCCCAGGGCTAAGCATGTACCAGAGAGAGAGAGAGAGAGAGAGAGAGAGAGAGAGAGGTGTTGCAATGCTTGAGCATGTGGCCTGTGAACGCTCACCTCCAGCCCCCACACAGCCTGCAGAGCCCAGACTGCTGACTAAGGCTCCCACTGGATTTGTTTTCTTCATATAGGAGCTAGCTTTCTATTGACATATCATGTTCTATTCCCACTCACTCTACCCCATACTCTTATGTTTTCTCAAGATTTGGCTGTTTGAATCCATGGAAACTCTTCTGCATCCCAAGCAAAAGCAATGTCCTCCCTTCAGTACGTGGAAATTCCAAAGCAGAGTTTCCTGCAGAGCAGAGCAGACACACCTTTGCAGGAATCTGCTAGGGAGGCAGATACCGTTGGGTATGGATTTAGCCCTTATTTGTTTATAATATTTAATCTCAGAAATTCTCTCAGATTTATTTCAATGGGCTCTACTTTACACCCTCCTTAAATCAAAAACTTAGTTATCACAAAGGTAGACACAGTCTCTAGAAATTCATGGTTCAATCCATTGTACCAAATACCCAACGGCACTATGCCCTCAACACCTGTTGACAGGCTTGGGGTCATGCAAATCATTAAGAATCATGTGTTCTTAGTGTGAACAAATCACAAAGTTCTCCATGTGGACCAGACAGAAGGGAACTATTGTCTGAAGGTTTAGAGGGTACAAACCTCAAGAGCCATGGGAAGTGACATGAAAAAAGTCCAAGTCAATGCTTGTGGGTAAGAAAGGTGGCCACTTGATTCTGCATGTGTCACCTACCTGCTCTTACATGCAAGCGCAGCCAGTGGCTCCATGTCCTTTGTAAGATGTGCTGGTTGTTGTCAACTTGACATAAATCTAGATATAGCTAGGAAGAGGGAATCTTAATTGAGAAAATGTTTCCGTAAGAGTCACCTGTAGGCTATTGATTAATGACTGGTGTGGGAGGGCCTAACTCATTGTGGGCGGTGCCACCCCTGGGCAGGTGGTGCTGAATGGTATAAGAAATCAGGCTGAGCAAGTCAAGAGAAGCAAGTCAGTAAGCAGCACTCTTCCAAGGCACTCCCCCACTTCTTTTTTTGTTTGGTTTAGTTTGGTTTGGTTTGGTTTGGTTTGGTTTGGTTTGGTTTGGTTTGGTTTGGTTTGGTTGGTTTTTTTGAGACAGTGTTTCTCTGTGTAGTCCTGGCTGTCCTGGAACTCACTCTGTAGACCAGGCTGGCCTCTAACTCAGAAATCCGCCTACCTCTGCCTCCCAAGTGCTGGGATTACAGGCATGCGCCACCACACCCGGCTACTCCCCCACTTCTTACCTCCAGGTTTCTGTCCTGAGTTCCTGCCATGGCTTCCCTCAGTGCTAGATTTATAAGCCCTAAAGATGAAATAAAATGTTTCCTCTCAAAGTTGCTTTGGTCGTGTGTTTTATCCCAGCAGTAGGCTCTAAGTTAGATACAAAGTAAAGTCCAGATGTCTTGCAGTGACCTTCCAGGCCCTCTGTGATCCAGGTCTTGGTTCCAAGGTGCCGCTCCTATGCCTGGCTGATGTTCTAGTCATGGGCACCATCCTGATCTCCAGATGAATCATCCTCTCTTTCCCTGGGAACTGTTCTTTCTCTGGGATGTCCAGTATCCCATAGTTCCCTCCAAGGCTGATAGAGGCTGTTGAGGTGTGCAGCTGCTTCCTGTCCTGAGCACACACTGCTGCTCTCCACTGCTGGCTGCCCATCTAGACTGTGAGCTTCCCCCACATAAGACTGGCTTTCTACTCTAGCAACACACAAGGAAGCTATCACATATCCAATAAGCATCACACATTAAAAAAAAATGTTCTAGAACTACTGTTGTAATCAAGAAAGTCTTTGTTTAAGAAGTGAGAAAATCCTAATTTTTCAACACTTGAGTGAAGAAAAGCAAAGGAATCCAAACTAAAATAAATAATATGCAGGGACTTTTTTCGAAGGAGTTACTGATGGTTCGATCAGATTCTCTCTCTCTCTCTCTCTCTCTCTCTCTCTCTCTCTCTCTCTCTCTCTGTGTGTGTGTGTGTGTGTGTGTGTGTGTGGTGAGGAGGGAGCCATGGAAGGTGTGCGTCACAACATGTGTGTACTCACAGGACAGCCTTGCAGAGTTGATTCTCTCCTTTTAGAGATGAAGCTGAGGTAGGCCGGCTTCACTGTAAGCACCTTTACCCTCTGAGCCATATCATCAGCACAATTTGACCAGTTCTTTTTGTTGTTGTTTTTGTTTTGTTTGTTTGTTTTGTTTTTTCGAGATAGGGTTTCTCTGTGTAGCCCTGGCTGTCCTGGAACTCACTTTGTAGACCAGGCTGGCCTCGAACTCAGAAATCCGCCTGCCTCTGCCTCCCAAGTGCTGGGATTAAAGGCGTGCACCACCACCAGCTGGCATTTGACCAGTTCTTATAATGTTACTTATTTTCTTTATTCCAATAATTTCATCTTTGACCATTTACTCAATAATGTAGGCTTTATTCATAATAGCCATGATTTGGAAACAATCAAGTGTCAATCAAGAAGATAGTGGATAGGCTGGGTGGTGGTGGCACACGCCTGTAATCCCAGCACTTGGGAGGCAGAGGCAGGTGGATTTCTGAGCTCGAGATCAGCCTGGTATACAGAGTGAGTTCCTGGACAGCCGGAGCTACACAGAGAAACCCTGTCTCGAAAAACCAAAACAAAACAGAAGAAGAAGAAGAAGAAGAAGAAGAAGAAGAAGAAGAAGACAATGGATAAGTAAACTATGGAATAGTACATACATGGAATACTACTCAGCAATGAAAAGGAAAAGCTAATGATATATGCAGTAACATGGATAAACATCTAAAACACATTTGTTTTAAATTCCAGATGCTAAAAGTACATTCCAAGTGTAGTGGCTATTCCTGGTTGTCAACTTGACTATATCTGGAATGAACTACAATCTAGAATTGGAAGGCTCACCTATGATCCTAATCTGGAGGCTCAGAGATATAAGTTTTTGACCTGGACTTAGCATGGAGATCTTGAAGCATGGTGGCTATGGATTCCAGTTCAAGATCATCTGGGATTAAAGGCATGGAGACATACACCTTTAATCCCAGATTATGGCTATGGATTCTAGATATAGTCAAGTTGACAACCAGGAATAGCCACTACACCAAGCTATTTTGTTTGTCCATTCATTGCAAGTATTTAGGGGATGGCAGTCAAAGGGACAGTTGCCAACTGACTGCAAGGGATCATGGAGGAACTTTCTGATCATGGGAGTTCCCTCTGTCATAACACAGATATTGTTCACACTGGATCCTAAACTTATTTGAATCTTTTGAGTTAGTCAACTATGATCTGTGCATTTCAGTGGATGGAACCATTAACACTTTTAAAGTTTTTTCTTATTATTTACTTCCCTGTATTCATTTGAGTTGGGATACCAAAATATAAAGCATCTATGAAAAGCCTGTAGTCAACAGTATAATCGATTCTTAAAAATGAAAACATTTCCCCTGTGGTCAACGGCAAGGCAAGAATCCTCATCCCGTTCATTCAGATGTCTACACCACAGTCAGCAGAACAGTGAAAGTACCACAGACCATCCAGATAGGGAAAACGGAAGCAAGCAAGAAGCTAAGACAGAACTATTGTCACATGGAAATTCAAAAGACTTGATCCAAACTATTAAACACCAGGAAGTGGATTTAATAAAGCTGCAAGATAAAGAATAGTTCTATAAATTTCTATACATGAACCTTTCTGGGGAAAAAAAAAAGAATCTAGAAGTCAATCATGAGCCGGGCATGGTGGCACATGCCTGTAATCCCAGCACTTGGGAGGCAGAGGCAAGTAGATTTCTGAGTTCGAGGCCAGCCTCCTATACAGAGTGAGTTCCAGGACAGCTGGAACTACACAGAGAAACCCTGTCTTGAGAAACCAAAAAAAAAAAAAAAAAAAAAGAAGAAGTCAATCATGTATATGATCACACATGTGACGTTGTTACATGTTGCTTCAGGAGCTGAAGAAGGCACACATGAATGGACCACAGTGTGTATAGATCACACTGTTATAAAACCCACCTCACTCCAGGCAATAATCAGTCAGTCTTTATACCAGCGACAGTTCCCACAGGAAGAAGTGAGAGTAGCTTTCAAATTCTCAGGGAACTACAAGATCTGAAACAGCCAAGTGTGAAAGGGAAACACATGATTGGAGGCCCCACACTTCCTGGTTTAAGATGGTATTTTGTGAATGTAGTAATAAAATGGCTTGGCACTGGCTCTGTAGCAGGTACAGAGGCCCCAGAGCAGAAGTAACCCTAAGGGTGCCATCAAAGGCACCAAGAAGAGCCAAGGTAGAAAGGACGATTACTTTTATTCATGTGGTAGAAAAACTAGATTAACAAAATTAGATCCTTTACCACACACCAAACCAACTCAAAGGGGACCACAGAGCTAAGCATAAGATTTAAGAATATCGGAGGAAGGTTTCTTGAGGCTGGGCTTGGCAATGATACCTTTGGATATCATGTCAAAACTTGGGGCCATAAAAGCAAAAATAAATGTAACTATACTAAACTTAAAATGGTCTGCATAAAAAGGGAAGCAACTAAATAAAAATAAATGCCCCTGAAGTATAGAAAAACATTTGCATAACAACCCACATCTGATAAAGAATTAATATCTAACATATATAAAAACTCCAAAAGCAGCTCAACAGCAGAAAAGTACTGCCCACACTCTCTCCCCTGTCTCTTCCCCCCTGCTCCCCCATCTCCCCATTCTCTTTCCACATGGCCATGGCTGGCTCTAACCTCTCTATCTCTTCTTTCTCTCTTTACTTTTCTGTCTCTTTTCTTTCCCCCCTACTTTTCTATAATAAAGCTTAAAAAAAAAAAAAAAGATGGGCAAAGGTTTTGAGCAGAAATTTTGCGGATGAAAACATTCAAATGGACACAATATATATGAGAGTGTGCTCAGCATCCCTCCTTATTAGGAAAATGCAAATGAGATTGAGCTATTTATTAAATGAGCTGTTACAAATAATGACAAGATCTGGGGACAAGATGTAGAAAGGAAACTTCCTCTGCATTGTTGATGGGAGGCAGACATCAGGACGAGAAGGTATGGCGGTCCCTAAACAAATTAAAAGTGAATAGAGACCTACTACAGCACACATCAATCTCTCTCATGCATGTATAGATGCATGTTTGTGTGTGTGTGTGTGTATGTATGTATATGTATATATATATATTTTTTCCATCCCTAAAAGAAATGAAATCTTCACCTTGGAAAGATAGCTGTGCTCCCGCATTCACTGAAGCAATATTTGACAGCCAAAACAACCAGCCTCCTCCAATGCGAAAGAGATTAAGAAATTATAATATGTAATTTCTACGCATACACAATTACACATAGTAACACAGAGATATGCAACCTTAAAACGGGAGATTCTGCCGAAGTCAATGGCAGGGGTAGATCTGGAAGACACTATGCCAGGTGAAATAAGCTATGCAAGGAAGGGGAAATGCCCACATGCTCTCCACTAAATATGTAGTCACTTAAAAAATACCGAAATGCACATAGATTGAGAATAAGTCTCCAGCACCGGCATGAGGAAGAGAGAGAAACAGATCAAAAGTTTTGAAGTATATAAGGTATCAGATGCACAAAAAATATAGAGCTATGAGTGGAGTGGGGATTGTAGCTAATAATATTTGATTTAAGATTTTTGCTAAAAGAGTATATTGCAGGTACTCTTTACACACACACACACACACACAACACACACCTCTAGATAATTATGTGTGTGTGCTTATCTTCTTGTATCTCAGTTTCATGTGTACATCACAAAAGGGACAACCTACACTGTTTTCACTGAAGTCATTGCCCTGCTTCAAGGACTTGTTGATGCCAGCACTAAATGAGAGCTCAAAGCACTTAGCCAGGTGATTTGGACCGCGTCGGAATGTGAGTAGCGGTGCTTTGAAACATTCCAACAATATTTGCCTAGCCTGCTGATAAGCAGATGCTTGGCAAAGAGAACAGAACTCATTATCTCAGAATCCAGTCACCAGGGACTGCGGAACAGCCAGATCTGAAGGAGTCTCCCACCCCAGGACAGGTTCGTGCTGGAACTGAGCTGTTGACCCCAGGTCAGAGGGTGAAGAACCTCGAAGACAGAAGAGAGGGAGTGCTGGACACATCTGTTGGTTTCTTGCTTGCAGTCAATCTTACCAGTCTAACCCAGACTACATTTGTGGAAGAGAGTGGGTATAGGAAAACCAAAATGGTTCCAAAGAAGCTCAAGGGAGCTACTATGAAAATGGCTTATTTTTAAATAAACTTTATTATTATTATTATTATTATTATTATTATTATTGTATTACAATTCAATACATGTATATAATGCAGTCTGGTCCCCACCTCAGACCGGTTTCATCCAAGTCCTGTCAGCAGCTGTTCTTCCTTACACATCTTTCCCCATATTCATTACTTATTGTTTTGTGTCCCATAAAATTTAGCCAAGCCATCTTGGCTTAGAGATAAAACCTGCTGGGCTTACTGGTGGATACTCAACAAGATACTACTTTCCCCCTTTCTCCACATGTTAGTCACTAATAGATCAGCAGTAAGTGGTAGGATCTGAGACCTCCTTTTCCATCTACAGCTGACTGTTGGTTAGACCCCCATGCCAGTAAGTCCACACAACTGCTGTGAAGTCATGGTTGCCATGGCTGTGCTGTTTTTAGATGATGGTCTTTGGTACCCTTTACCCTATCTTCTAGTTCTTGCATTCTTTCTACCTTTCTTCCATGATGTTCCCTGGGCTGTCAGAAAATGGTAGAAATGTCTTGTTTGGGGCTAAGCCTCAACTGTCCCTTATCCCCAGAATCTGGTGCAGCTATGAGCCTTTGCATTCATCTTCACTCACTGAATGGAGAGGGTTTTCTGATTAAGGCTGAGTATAGCCTTTCTCCGTGGGTGTGAACATATTTAGTAGACTGATATGTCACTTCAGGTAAATATGTGTGTTAGATGTCTCTGCCCAACAGCCCAGGACCTCTTTAGTCATGACTTGTGGACTAGACTTACAGTAGTAGGCATGGATTTCCTCTTGTACAGCAGGTCTTGAACTCACTCTATGAGCCTTTGGTTTCCTTATTATATCTGTGCCGTTATTGCTCCAGTGGACACTTCTTGTCAGGCAGGTGGGCATTATAGTTTATAGACTTCACAGCTTGATAAAACTACAGGTGGCTTTACCCGACCTTATCAGCCCCCCGGCAGCCTGTATACCACCATCCAGCACAGTCAAAGTTAGCAAACAGGGTCAGGAAGCTTCCAGCTGAGGTTCAGCTCAGTTTCACTGCATGCACATGATATCTTCTGAAACAGGACCATCTCAACTAGTTATGGGTAATCAAGAGGAATGGTGAAAGCCTATGTTATTTAGGGCCCTTTGAGGCCTCCCCAATCAATGGCTCCTATGGTGTTAACCCATTTCTGGCATGGAAGGTTAGTTCTTTCAAATTAGAATGATAAAACCAATTTCATATTTGGTTAGTTGTTTGGTTATATGCTTAGTATAGGAAATCTGGAGAGATATATTCCAAACACAATCATTGCCTATGATTTATATACTTGCAGTAAATAGCCCATTGCTGAACATATTTTAAAAGTTTTGAAAAATTATGGACTCAACAAACTGTGTCACTTAAGGAAGTTGGGCTCAACATCTGCCTACCAAGGAATAGTACAGAAATCAATTGTTCTAATACAATCTAAGCAACAAAGAAAAACTCTCTGTTTGCATGCATCCTGGCCAGCCTCTGAGAATCCCAGGGATTGAAATATCCTCCCCAAGTCTCCAAGACTCCAAAGTGACTCAGCCCAGAGGACTGAAAGTAAGAGGTCAGGGAGCACAGGACAGAACACAGGCAGTGTCTGGCTGAGCTCTACAGCTCTTCCTGGTGAAGGCCACTTTGGAAGGGGGAAAAAAATAAATGTACGAAGGGCACCTTCAAGGTGCTAAGGGAAGAGGATGTTACCAACCATGTGCTCAGGGGAGCTTCTGCCTTCTCACACTAGGGCAGGGTAGCTTCCTTCTTACAACTCAGCGTTCTCCTCATACCCCTTGGTAACAATGCTTCATTTTCCCATCTAAAAAGGTATTGTCTATTCTTCAGTCATATGTGTGTGTGTGTACATATGTGTATATATATGTATGTGTATATATATATGTATATATATATATATACATGGAAAAATTAAAATGATCACGTGATCACAGGAAGGCATGAGCCCGTGGCTTCCCAGTGGGGCTCTAGGAAACAGGTTATGAATGCAACATTGCTCCCATCAGATGGGTCCGGGGTGAGGTAAGAAATGAGAGTTCTGCCACCACACTTAAGGGCTCACCCATTGCCTTTCTCTAGTTTCTTGTCCACAACAGAGTCAAGCTGCTAATGGAAAAATGTTCTGGTTTGGGGCCCACAGTTATTCTTAAATAGCATGGAGAAAGCAAGAAGAAGGGCCCAAAGCCCAGGGAAACTGAGGGACAAGGTAGTGGCAGCAGAAGGAGGAGCAGACAGGCAGTGAGCACTGAGGCGACACCTAATACCAGGTGGGAATCAGAACGTGGCATCGGCTTCAGAAGCTGGGGGGCGCAGTAGTTCTGTTTGGATGTTACTACTACCAGGCTGTCTTCCGAGATGCTTTGGCTTAGGGCTTCTCAAAAGAGTCAGGTTGAGGAGAGAGAGAGAGGGAGAGAGAGAGAGAGAGAGAGAGAGAGAGAGAGAGAGAATATGATATGACCTCAGCACTGGCTGTTCTTGCTGAAGACCTGAGTTAGCACTGGCTGTTCTTGCTGAAGACCTGAGTTCGGTTCCCAGCATTCTTATCAGCTGACTCATGACAGCCTATATAACTCCATCTCCAATGGATCCAGCACCTTATTCGACCTCCTTGGATACTGGCACATGTGGAATATATGCATAGAAACACACGTAAATTAAAAAGAAAATAATTATTTGGAAAGCTCATATATCCTAAAACTTGTCTTCACATGGAAAGTTATCATAGTCCCAAATTTGACTTCCTTTCTTAATCCTAAAACCACCGTAGTTAGCTTGAGATCTTTCAAGAAGGGAAGTCCTTGGAAGAGTCTTGTACCTGGCGCAAAACTCTGTGTTCGAGCATCAACTCTACTGGCAATGGGCACATACACCTCCACAACGAGGTGCAGCCTCCTCGTTTGTAAGATAGGAGGAGGAACGCCATGCAGCCTGCCTGCTGGAGTCAAGTAAGGATGGCTGGGAAGGCAGTGGATGACGGTGAAGGCTACGCATGGGTCCAGGGTGGACGCCCCCACTCGGGAGTCTGCAGAGCTGTGTCAGGACAGGGCACTTACAGGTTAAGTAGCAAGCAGAGGGGTCACGGCGGGGGGGGGGGGGCAGCGTGCTTTCTCTCCCTCTGTTTCAATACCTGCCTCTAACTTTGAGGAAATGGGATCTGCTTTCCCTTCAGCACTGACCTGTACTTGCCCAGCCTGGGTCCAGTCAATGCAGCACAAATAGCTGGCCCATGGGAGAGTCTACACCAGCCGCCGCCAGTGTCATTAGTGCTGACTTTGTTCTGCTCCACATCGTGAAGACAACAACCAAAGAGTCTTCTTGTACTTGATGGAGGATGCTCTCAGCACCCCTGTTCTTGGGAGTACGTGCTCCAGGAAGGGTTGGTCTGGCCCCTGAGTGCTTGTTAGTTCACTAATTGGAATACTCGTGTCTCTTCTGACTAAAAGTCCAGAGATACAACATTAAAGCGTTTAAAAAACCAAGCAAATGAATAAACACCGACAACAACAAAGGTTTAATTATGCAGCTCAGACTGGCCTCACTATGTACCCTAAACTGGCTTGAACTGATGGCAATCCCCCTGCCTCAGCCTCCCAGGAGCTAGGATTACAAGTGTGTGCTACCATGCCTGGTTTATTAAAGCCTTTTGGTTAGTTGCTGGTGGCCCAGGGAGTGAGGCCTGTGGGCGCGGAGGGTCTTAACTGAGAGCCTGGAGCCATGCTGACTCTGGCTCCCAGGGCCATCATGTCCATTATCATCAGGTTTACATTTCCATGTGAATGAACCAGGGAAAGAAGTATTTCTGGGCTCTATGGGCTTTTCATTCTCTGCTTTTCTTTAAAAATTGGACCAGAACCTCCAGTTCTTTCAGCCTCTTTCCTCTCACTGGAATCTTTCTAGTACACATTGCTGCTAATGGGACCGTGGGCCATGCCAACCTAATGGAATAACGGATCCGTGGGGCATCAGTGGCCTAATGAGGAGCCCTGAATGGAAATAGGGATCGAGCCTGCACTGAAAATGCTCAGTTCTCTGTCCATTGTCCCTCCCGCTTGCTTCTCAGGTCCCCGAGTCCCAGTGCCAGCAGAAGGTGACCTGCCAAACTGATACCCCATGTAGCTCAGGGAAGGGCACTCAGATGGCATCCAGAGTACACTCCAAACTTGTTCCCTCTCGGTTCCACCTCTGCCAAGACACGGCAAGTAGGGCAGGGAGCTCAGTGCACATGACTGGGTGGAACAAGGAATCTGAGCAGTGGTCTAGTCTGCAGAGTGTCATTTCAACTCCCTGCAGAGCCTGGGAACCTCTATCAATCAGCATCTTCTGTGGGAAAAGAACAGATACAGAGAAAATATGGGCCCAAACTTGGGAGAGCTTCTTCAGTGACCTCATTCACTCTCTTCCCTAATTCCTAGGGCACTAAGCAGATTCTGATATGATGCCCTGTTTTTCTCCCTCCTGTGGACCCCTTCATCCCTGCCCAGCACATCTCTATTTCTAAGTGTCAGTTTTGAATACCCAGAATCACATTTTACCTGGACTCTACCCAGATTCACTCAGGAGCTGAATAGCATTGCGCAGTGACTCAGCTGCCTTATCTGTAAGATGAAGGTGGTAGAAGGTGTTACCTACTTCCCAAACTTCTGGGAGTAATTTGTGGCATGCTGCCTTGGAAGCATTTGTTACCTAGGAGGCTCATCCAATGTGCGGTATCACTAAGGGAGTAGGAGCCTTTTACGAGGACCTGAACAGATGGCTCAGTGGTTAGGAGTACATGGTTTCTTGCAGAGACCCAAATTCAGTTCCCCAGAACCCATGTCAGAGAATGCACAACTGTAATTCTAGCCCCAGGGGATCCTATGCCTTCTTCTTCCTCCTCCTCCTCCTCCTCCTTCTCCTCCTCCTCCTCCTCCTCCTCCTCCTCCTCCTCCTCCTCCTCCTCCTCCTCCTCCTCTTCTTCTTCTTCTTCTTCTTCTTCTTCTTCTTCTTCTTCTTCTTCTTCTTCTTCACTCCAAGGCTATCTGCATTCACACACACACATACCAACCCCCAAACATACATACACACTGTCTTAGTCAGGGTTTCTATTCCTGCACAAACATCATGACCAAGAAGCAAGTTGGGGAGGAAAGGGTTTATTGAGCTTACACTTCCACACAGCTGTTCATTACCAAAGGAAGTCAGGACTGAACTCAAGCAGGTCAGGAAGCAGGAGCTGATGCAGAGGCCATGGAGGGATGTTCCTTACTGGCTTGCTTCCCCTGGCTTGCTCAGCCTGCTCTCTTATAGAACCCAAGAATACCAGCCCAGAGATGGTACCACCCACAAGGGGCTCTCCCCCACTTGTCACTAATTGAGAAAATGCCCCACAGCTGGATCTCATGGAGGCACTTCCCCAACTGAAGCTCCTTTTCCTATGATAACTCCAGCCTGTGTCAAGTTGACACACAAAACTAGCCAGTACACACACACATTTTTTTTTGTTTTTTCAAGACAGGGTTTCTCTATTGTAGCCCTGGCTGTCCTGGAACTCACTCTGTAGACCAGGCTGGCCTCGAACTCAGAAATCCACCTACCTCTGCCTCCCAAGTGCTGGGATTAAAGGCGTGCACCACCACCGCCCGGCGCCATACACACACATTATTAAAAATAAGAATAAATACTATAAAAGGATTTAAAGTCAAATAAGTTAGTATCATCTGGAGGTAGTGAGGCTGAGTCACTAGTGCATGGGCTACATAAGCTTGAAAATGGGGAACCCTCTAACCTGCAAGGGTCACCCCATAGTAGAAGACATTTATTTGCTCAGAGCAATGCAAATGAAGGCTGGGAAAGAAGAGCTTCTTATCAAGAAGCCAGTGGAAGGCAAGCCAGAGAAGATGGGAGCACCGCCGGAACACAGGATGCTGGGAGCACCGCCAGAGCACAGGATGCTGGGGAGGGTGAAGTGGTCAGTATGAAGAGATCTCACCATGACCCAAATCCCTTTAGCTTATGCAACTTCATAGCTACCAAACATGTCATGTCTGGTCATGTCCTCATATGCATGGAGGTTCTGTACTGGGGACAACTGTCTAGCTCAGAGGACTGCAGTCTGCTTTAAAAGGAGTACACTTGGCCAAGCATGGCATGCACACCTTTTATCTCAGCACTTGGGAGGCAGAGATAGGCAGACCTCTGAGTTGTCTACAGAGTAGATTCGAGGAAAGCCAGGGCTACACAGAGAAATCCCATCTAAAAATAACAATAACAACAAAAAAGTACATTTTTTTAAACTATAATGATGGATGAGTCTTGGGTATCTTTGATCTGTGTAAATCAGTTCCATTTGAATCTAATTTGAGATACTGATTCCAATTTAGTTCCTATACCGAGAAACTAAGAGGGTTCCTAAACTACATATGGTGAGGAACTCAAGGCTATACTAACTCACAGGAACATTTCCAGGCATCCAGTTGGTATTCTGTGAACTATGTCACTTCCAAATAACAACAGCTTTGCCAGTCTGGAAAAGCTGGCCTGGGGCCTGGGAAGATAGCTCAGTCAGTAAAGCATGGACCTTGCAAACATCAGGCCCTGAGTCTGATTCCCAGAACCCACATTAAAACTCCTCCTGTAGTCCAGCTTTTACAGCCCTAGAGAAGCACAATAAATGTTTTCACAGTTTACCATGCAAACTGCAAATGGAGGGAAACAAACAATAGTCCTATCCAGCTATGATGCCAATTAACTATAACAATGACCAGCATAGCAAAATATCCCTAAAAGTTCAATAGTGATGCTCATATCTTGCAGGTAACCAACAACTGTCTGATTAGATATAAGACTCACTCAGTGGAATGGAAATCATGCCTCTCACTAAAAACATAGCCAATGCCTCTTACTGACAACTACTCAAGGCTAGTGAGACCCTAGATCTTAGGGGTGAACCCGCTACTACCTCTAATTCCAAACTGCATTGTAAAATGCATCCTTATCACCACAGATGAGTACAGGTCCCACTCCTCATTCAAGAAGCACTTCTTTACAGCAAACAGAAACCATTACAGAAACCACAACAGGTTATGATACAGAAATCAAGGGATCACGTGGAACCCAGTCCCGAGTGAACAGATCTACCACACAATTCCAGCATCTAAGGCTCAGAAGAGAAGAAGTCTGCTGTGAGAGTGTGTCTCCTAGGAAAGACAAAGAAGTTGCACCTATGATACCTCAATAGTATGGCTGACTAAACAACACCCGAGCAGGACTCGAAGTGGAGAAATTCACAAGATCCCACCCCTGACAAAGAACTACTGGTGACTTGTGACTGCTGAGGGTAGGGGAATTAGTATCTTCTGGGGATGGGCCCCTAATGGACTATTCAATACAAATAGTCAGGCCTTGAAAGCATATGCATATACAGTTACACACACACACACACACACACACACACACACACACACCTTCACACAGAGAAACACAAAACATAAATTTTTAAATAGTAATAATAATTTTAAAATAATAACATTTTACAAGTGGCTTGGGTGGAGCTTAAAGTTGGAGAGTGCAAGGGGAGAGAGATTTCACAAGAGCTACCAATGAGCATAGATCTCAAATGGGGATAGGACACAAAGGGAGCCAGGCATCGATGAAATCTTCAAACCCAGACCTAGTGAGTTGGGGCAGGAAGTCTAGCACAAGGCTCAAGGCGCCAAGGACGCAGCTGATGGCAGCTTGCCTCCTCCTGTGCCCACGTAGATGTCACTAATAAATGCTAACATTTTTTCCTTCTCAGACTGCAACCCCTTGGAATCCTTTCTCAAACATTATAGGACCCATTCCAGAACCTCCAAGGTACACATGTGGCATGACAGTCACAATAAAGGCACACAGTGTGACAATCACAATAAAGGCACTCCGTGTGACAGCCGCAATGCATCATCTTGGAGCTGACAACTAAATGAATTATTCACTCCTTGGTGGTTAGTTGTTTACTGTTCCCTTGGGCAAGATCATTCATACAAATCCTTCACTGGGAGCGGCCACTGGCATCAAAAATCAAATAGCAACCACAACGGAACACCAATAGTCAAAATGTTCACCAAACACTCACCAGGTGTAACAGTAATTTCTTGTCTGGACTTCAGAGAAGAGGAAAAAGATCTTAATTCTGATCTAAGCAGGAACTACTGGTGAATTAAACTTACATAGGGATGTTCCTTTTAATATCTAGGGGGGTTTTGTGAGTTTAAAACTCAGTAGGAGCCTGTGCCTCTACCTGATCATGGGGATTCCCCCCACTGTCTCCTCTCACATTTCCTTCAGACCCCATTGCCTGAGCCCATATAAACGAGGAAGCTCTGGGTGTCTGCCATAGACCCCCTGATGAGGAAAAAAAGTCCCCAGACTTTTCATTTCTGTCTGAATTGCTGTGGTTTATGTCATTTGGGATGAGAGATGTTAAGCCACGAGCAGCTAATTGCAGCAGAAAGCAGAATACCAAGGCAACTCAGTATGAGAGAACCTTGAGAAAGAAGGAGTCAGTATATCGGGGAGAATACCCAGGGACGGAGTGTGACAGTGGTCTCTGGATTATCGAGGGATTCTCACAAAGAATGGGGACCCCAAGACCCTGGGTAGCTGTGAACCTGCCTTAGCACACTGCCTGGCATCCCTGTGAATTCTGCCTATGACCATCCATCACTCAGCATCAGCATCATCTGGGTGCGCTTATAGCCTGACAGGCCTAACTAATCTGCCACATGTTGAGCAATTCAGAGCATTTCAAGATACTCCATTTAAAACTAGAAATACAAGGTACAAAGCATGTGAAAAATCTTAAGCCTTACAGAAGTTGGACACTTTAAAACCCAATAAGAGCCAGGCAGTGGTGGTGCATGCCTGTAATCCCAGCACTTGGGAGGCAGAGGCAGGCAGATTTCTGAGTTTGAGGCCAGCCTGGTCTACAGAGTGAGTTCCAGGACAGTCAGGGCTATACAGAGAAACCCTGTCTTGAAAAATACAAGCAAACAAACAAAAAACCCAATAAGATTGTGAGAAACTTTATAAATATTGAGATGTAAACAGTTCTAAAAGACAATATTCTGAACAAAATTATTTGGTGTTTCACCATGTAGAGGGGTGAACACTGTTAGGACCAAGAAGTGTGACATCACATAGGCGACAGTGCGACCTATAGGCCTGTGCCAAGGCAACAACTACCATATACCCAGAGTTCAATTGGCCTACCTTTTACCTGTGGCTATGTCATCACCTGTATAAATTTGGGTAGCGTCTCTCTCCTCCTCTTTTTTAATTCCTTCTTTCCACCTGTTGCCCCCTTTGTCCCATCCCAAATAAAGCCCCACATGGAACTGTTTGGTCTAGTGTGGTCCCTCATTATGGCCCACATCTCCACCACTGCCTGGCGCAGCATGCAGGCAGTCACCTGCATGAAACAAGAACCTTGGCAAGCCAATGTTATTTCCCGGGCTCCGGCACCATTGTTATGTTCATAAAAAGAGAAAGAGGTTTAGAGAATATGGTATTCGGCAGTGTGGGGAAGGGGATGCCCCAATGGGAAGATGCCCGGGCACCTCTTCCCCCTGAGGAACCAGACACACACAGACAAGGTATAGAGTAGAGTTTATTCAGGGCAGAGGATGGGAGTTAATGGGGTAGTGGAGGCAGAGAAAGGCAGAGAGAGAGGAGAGTAGAGAAGTGGAGGCCAGCCATGACCACATGGAGAGGGGGGGAGGGGAGGAGAGCCCAAGAGGGGCAGAGAGGAGAGAGGTGAATGCGAGAGAGGTAAGAGAGAGCCCCTTTTATAGTGGGCCAGGCCTACCTAGCTGTTGCCAGGCAACTGTGGGGTGGAGCTTAGACAGAATCCTAACACTGTATCAGGACACTATGAACATGTGGCATGCATTAATTACTTTTACCTTTGAGAGATCCCTTTACCTGTGACCCCCTTCCCACCTATCCGGGGACACATTGCTCACACTCAGGATGCTTGTCTCCTGTATCTTACAATTAGGATGTAATGTCTGCTTCCTACGAATCTAGGATGAGTACTTTGGCTCTGCATATAGAAAGAAATCAATTGCCCTTTGTAACTCCACTCACACTGCTTGTTTGACCAAAATCTCTCTGCAGTCCTGTTTCAGTCTCCCACCATTACAATGTTCTCTCTAGGTTATCAGGAGCCATTTCTCCCAGCCTTTCCCTTTTCCATCCATCCTTCTGACCTGCCATCATGTCACTTGATACTCCCAATCTCTGACTCACCCCTGGAAGGGCATAGACCAATGCCCTTCTATCTTGCTGCCATGGACCCAGTGGGCTTTGGGACAGAAGAAGGATGCTCAAATCAAAACCCCAGCCTCCTTCTCTGAGCCCAGGGTTAAGAGTTTCCTTTCTCCTTGGGGTTGGAAACCCCAAGTCATATCCTATTCATCTCAATACTGCACTTTACAGCCTGGTCTTTGACACTTTATTAGCAAACCCCTGGATGCCACTCTTGATGTATAGAGAACTGGAGAATAAAATCTTTATCTCTCAATAAGCTTCAGCTTTCAAGGTAAATTCCTCCCCTGTGAACCTAAAGAGTGCATTTTGAAGCAGAAGACTCATTGCTGACCATCCTGGGCTATTTCCCCTTAAGCATTGGTGTCCATCCCTGCATTCCTTACTGGATTCCTCTGACAATGAGGAGCAGGACCTTTGAGTGTTTGGAAACATGTATGTGACCGGCTGGTTTTTTGTTGTTGTTTTGTTTTGTTTTGTTTGTTTGTTTGTTTTTTTGTTTTTTTGTTTTTTTTTTTTTGAGACAGGGTTTCTCTGTGTAGCTCTGGCTGTCCTGGAACTCACTTTGTAGACCAGGCTGGCCTCAAACTCAGAAATCCGCCTGCCTCTGCCTCCCAAGTGCTAGGATTAAAGGCGTGTGCCACCACCGCCCGGCTAAAACCACAATCCTCTATTTTTATTTATTTATTTATTTTATTTATTTATTTAGAGACAGGGTTTCTCTGTGTAGCCCTGGCTGTCCTGGAACTCACTCTGTAGACCAGGCTGGCCTCGAACTCAGAAATCTGCCTGTCTCTGCCTCCCAAGTGATGGGATTACAGGCGTGCGCCACCACCGCCCGGCACGACAGGCTGGTTTTGAAGTAATACTTTCAGAAAGGCCATCATTATCTGTATCAACTGCAGCTAAATCTATCTGAAATGGGCAAAGGTTTTAACAAGATAAAGTTTGTTTACTTTCCCTATATTGGTACAGAAGTTGGTAGTCTAGGATCCACAGATGACATTAAGATCCTTTAATGAAAGGGTCCTGTCATAAAGTCCAGAGGAAAAGAGCCACAGCAAAAAACTTCTGACGTTTGGTACAGAAGTTGGTAGTCTAGGATCCACAGAGAAGTTGGTAGTCTAGGATCCACAGATGACATTAAAATCCTTTAATGAAAGGGTCCTGTCATAAAGTCCAGAGGAAAAGAGCCACAGCAAAAAACTTCTGGCGTTCCCGCTGGCCCTGGTCTCTCCTTGCTGACTTGTGCTGATTTGGCTGAGGCCTTGCTCTTCCTGTTATGTCATGTCACCACTCCTGATTCATGTTCGCTGTCCCGACTCTACTGAACTGTAATGCTGGTGTGTCTGTGAAGTGTTTGCGAGTGGTTCGAGCAACCACTGCTGACCTGTGAACTGAACTGCTGATTTGCTCACAACGCAGATGGGATTTGCTCCAAAGAACAATTTCTAAACAGGCCCACCCCTTTCCCCCTGTATCCTTTCTTTCCCACTACCTCTGGTGGGTGGTAGGCTAGAAGGGAGGTTAAAGCATTTAAGAACCATCATTAAAAGTAGGCTTTGAAAAAATTAAAGCTACAATGGTGAATGATGGTTTTGATATCATCTTGGATTCAGTTTGTAAGCATTTTGTTAAGTACTTTTGCACTGATACTCATAAGGGAAATTGGTCTGAAAATCTCTTTCTTTGTGAGTGTTTATGTGGTTTAGGTATGGGGTGACTGTGGCCACATAGAATGAGCTTGGCAATGTTCCTTCTGTTTATATTTTGTAGAATAATTTGAACAGTATTGATATTAGCTGTTCTTTGAAAGTCTGCTAGAATTCTGTGCTAAAGCCATCTGGCTCTGTGCTTTTTCTCAGTTGGGAGGATTCAATGACTGCTTCTATTTCCTTAGTGGTTATAGGTCTGTTTTAATTGGTTACCTCATCTTGATTTAATTTTGGTAAGTAGTATTTGTCTAGAAAATCATTCATTTCATTTAGATTTTCAAATTTTGTGGCTTTTAAAGCAAGACCTAGTGACCTGTTGATCAATGGAATCAAATCAGAGATGACCCAGAAATAAACCCACACACCTACAGACACTTGATTTTTGACAAAGGAGTCAAAACTATACAATGGGGAAAGGGTCTCTTCAACAAATGGTGCAGGTCTAACTGAATGTCTGCATGTAGAAGAATGCAAATAGATTCATATTCTCTACACAAAACTCAAGTCCAAGTGGATGAAAGACCTCAACATAAAACTGGACACACTAAATCTGATAGAAGAGAAGGTGAGAAATAGCCCTGAATGCATTGACATAGGAGACAACTTCCTGAACACCAAAGGTTCAGGCTCTAAGATCAACAATTACTAAATGGGACCTTGTGAAACAGGAAAGCTTCTAGAAGGCAAAGGCCACTGGTCAATAGGACAAAGTGGCAACCTACAGAAGGCAGAAGTATCTTCACCAATCCTACATCGGACAAAGAACTAACATCTAAAATCTATAAAGAATTCAAGAAATTAAATACCAATAAACCTAATAACCCAATTTAAAAAAAAATGGTGTACAAAGCTAAACAGAGAATTCTCAACAGAGGGATCGCTAATGACCAAGAAGCACTTAAAGAAATGTTCACCATCCTTACTCATCAGGGAAATGCAAATCATAACAAACAACTCCGAGCTTCCATCTTACACTTGTCAGAATGGCTAAGATCAAAAACTCAGGTGACACCTCATGCCAGCAATACTCCTCCACTGCTAATAGGAATGCAAACTTGTATAACCACGCCGTAAATCAATTTGGTGGTTTCTCAGGAAATTGGGAATAGTTCAACCTCAAGACCCAGCTATACAACTCCTAGGCATTTACCCAAAAGATTCTCCGTCATCCCACAAGGACACTTGTTCAGCTATGTCCATAGCAGCTTTATTTGTAATAGCCAGAAACTGGAAACAACCCAGATGTCCCTCAACTGACGATGGGTAAAGAAAATGAAGTACATTTACACAATGGATTACTACTCTGCTATTAAAAACAAGAACATCATGAAATTTGTAGTCATATGGACAGAACTAAAAAATATCAACCTGAGTGAGGAAACCCAGACCCAGAAAGACCATTTATATGGTATGTACTCACTTATAAGTAGATACTAACCATAAAATACAGGAAATCCATACTATGATCCACAGATACAAAGAAGCTAAGCAACACGGAGGACCTGAGGGAGAATGTCTGAATCTGACTAAGAAGAGGAAATAAAATCCACATGAGAGTGGACAGGGGTCGGGGGAGACCTGTGTGGGAGTGAAAATGGGGAGGGAAACAGGAGGGATCCATCGTGGAGAGGACAGAGGGAGAGAGAACTGGAATCAGTTTCAAGGAAAGGAGGCATCTCTGGGATGAGCTAGAAACCTAGGACAATGGGAACTCCCAGGAATCCATGTGTGTGATCCTAATTAAGACTCCTAACAATAGGAGATATGGGACTTGGAATCGCTACCTCCCATAACTAGGCAAGACTTCCAGTGGAGGAATGGGGACACCAACTCAGCCACCAAACCTTAGACCCACAATTTGTCCTGCCTACAAGACGAGCAGGAGTAGAGTTGGAACAGAAATAGAGGGAATAGCCAATCAATGACTAGCTCATCTTGAGACCCAAGCCGTGAGAAAGAAGGGGGTGGAGGAAGGGGTAGGGGGAAGGGAAAGGGGGTGGGGGGATGGGGGATAGGGGTCAGGGGGGAAGAACCACTGACACTGTTAATGAATGGAGCCTCACGAAACTGAAAAGCTTCTGTAAGGCGACGGACACTGTCAATAGGACAAAACAGCTATACTTGCTATGCTTACAGACAGGAACCTAGCTAGCATAACTGTCATCTGAGAGCCTTCATCCAACCGCTGATGGAACAGATGCAGAGACCCACAACCAAACATTGGGCCCTGTTAGATGACTCTTTTTGAAGGTGGGGAGGAAGGATTGAAGGAACCAGAGGGGTCAAGGACAGGACAAGAAAATCAACAGAATCAACTAACCTGGACCTATAGGAGCTCACAGAGACTGAACCACCCACCAGAAAGCATGCATGGGATGGATCTATACGCTCTGCACATATGTAACAGATGTGTAGCTTGGTCTTCATGTGGGACCCGTAACAGCAGGAGCAGGAACTGTCTCTAACTCTGCTACCTACCTTTGGATCCCTTTCCCCTAACCGGGCTGACTAATCTAGCCTCAATAGGAAAAGATTCACCTAGTCCTACAGAAATGTGATAGGCCAGGGGGACTTTATATCCATGGGAGGTCTCTTCTTTTAGGAGGAAGGGGGACATAGGGGGAGGAGAGATTAAAGGGAGGGAGGGACTGGGAAGAGAATACAGAGGGGAAGCTGTGATCTGGATGTAAAATAAATAAATTAATGTAAAAGGGAAAAGAAAGAGAAGAAATGGCTTGAGGCCCACATTCAAACACCTTAGTATATGCAGGGCACCTCACAGTCAAAGCTCCAGAGATCACATGCCACACAACAAGACTGAGTCACTCTTTTCAAAACCAAAAGCTGTAACTTAAGTGATTCAAGAATGTATATAAGTCCTGGATAATCACCAAGCCATAAGAATCAAGTCTGTAATAACCTTCCAGGAAAGCCCTAGTCTAAGATGACCTCACTGGGAAATTTAACCAACTAGTCAAAGCATCAAGAATTCCAACTTTATGCAAACTGTTCAGAAAATAATGTCTAGACAGGCAACACGAATTCTCGGCAGGAACAGCATGTTGAAGGGATACAAAAATAATGTATTTGGGCTCAGGAAATTTATTGGAGAAAATCAGGAGATAAGGTTGAAAACTCAGAGGAAGCCAAGGAATTCTTTCTGTCTTATAAATAACTAGGAACCAATCCACAAGGTCAGATAAGACCAGTGTGTTTTTTATAGAGATTGTACCACTCAACTGACCTACAAGGACATCTGTTTTTCATTAATTTTTATATACATGAGAGAGAGATAGAGAGAGGGGGAGGGGGAGGGGTAAGAAGAGGGAGAGGTAGAGGGAGAGGAAGAGGGAGAGGGAGAGGGAGAGAGGAGAGAGAGAGAGAGAGAGAGAGAGAGAGAGAGAGAGAGAGAGAGAATAGGCATCAAATCTGCTGATGTCTTAGAAACTAGGAAGTCCCAACTACCACCACAAATGCCTTTAATTGTAATTAAACACAGAGACTCAAACCCCATCCACCCTCGGATTTGCTGCATTCAAGCTGCAGTGACCACATTTGAACCAGGTATTATTAATTATGATAATAACAGCTAATGTTCGTTGAACACTCTGTGCCAGATACTGTGCTAAGCACTTGGCATGAATTACCTCAGTGAAGCCTCACAGTAACTCTGCAAAGCAGATGCTATAATCCACCTGCTTTTTAATGCTGAGAAATATGCCTGGAAGTGATTAAGTGACTTGCTCAATATCACTGAGCTACTAAGTAGCAAAGACAAGACTTGAGTTTCTAACTCTCTGACTGTAGCTTCTGTACTCACTTAGTATAGTGTCCTGCCCTTGACAGACATCACTAATTGATCATAACGTTTGTTTTCATGTGGCCAAGGGTAAGTATTACAATTGCTTTTAGTATAGCACTGGGTAAGCCAATGTAAACTGATTGGTGAGATGGAACTAATTCCCTCCCTTGGGATGACATACCTAGTGACATCATCTTAGCACAGTCTTAGACTCTGACTCAATGCTACAGTCTGTAAAGGTGATGTCAGATGCAGTCACAAATTATATTCAGGCATATTGACCTGGAGTTTGTATGTTGGAAGACTCCCCTAGCTTCCCTTCCCAAGCAGAGCCTCGTCAATTTTGTTGGTACAGAAAAACTACAGAAGATACAAGCCCTCCACAAGCTGTCAGTATGAATTCAGCATCTCTGGAGAATGGCTTGGAGGGGAAAAACTGCAGAATTGACTCCAGAAAGAAGCTACGGCTCTATGCTAGGAGCGCCACATAACTAGAGTTCTTTAACAAATGCAAAAACTAGAAGCACAGCTGATGGAGAGACATAGAGTTGATCTGGTCTCGAACTCAGAAATCCCCCTGCCTCTGCCTCCTGCGTGCTGGGATTAAAGGCCACTGCCCGGCTCCTATTTTCTACAGCACATTAAAGGCACCTACCTCATCTTCCCATGCAAAGAGCCCTTCCAGGAAGGTCGTTCCCCTTTGCCACAGCTGCCTTTTCCTTTGGCCCCTGAAGTCCACAGCAGTCATGGTTTGTCACTGTTTGCAAGTCATGAATGTGTAAAGGACTGGGCAAGTCAGGAATGGAATTATTTCCATCTCACTGATCAGTTTACATTGGCTTCCAAAGTGCTATACAAAAAGAAACTGGAAGACCTTCCCTTGGCTATGCGAAAGCAAATGCAATGATCCATTAGTGATGTCTGACAAGTCCAGAGTCGAGATGAGAGAAGGATACGATGGCGCTCATCAGTCTTGCTCTCTCGGAAGAGTGGAAGATGTTGAGATGATGCCTCCTGACTTAAGGCTGGACCTGTGAGGCAGCAGGTACTCCAGGGGCAGAGGCGAGGGCAGCAGGTACTCCAGGGGCAGAGGTGAGGGCAGCACAGTTCTTTGCCTCAGCACCAGGGTAGAGAGAAAAGTCAAAGCCCAGATCTTGGAAGGATTGGGAAACACAAGTAATGGAAGGCGGTGTTTCCATCACAGACTAAGATCACAACCCTAAGACGGGAGGGCCAAGTGCTGGTGCCAAGAGGGAATAATGGTAAGAGGAAGCAGGGTATTATCTTAGCTGCTCAAGATACATCTAAAACGAGACATGGTAGCTTACCTAAGATTCTCGCACTTAGAAGGCTGAGGCAAGGAAGATCACAGGTTCGAGGCCAGCCTGAAGCTACCTAATGAGACTCTGTTTTTTAACAGAGAAGGGAAAAAAATAGGTTTCCCTACAGGAGGTGCTGATAAGAGAAAATGCAGTGTAATTGGCTTCTGTGAAAAGCCCAGATACAGAGACCTAGACAGTATGCACTGGGACTATAAAGAGGCAAGGGGAAACTTAAGGAGAAGCTGGGCACCCACATCCGGCAACTCCAGCTCCTCAGGAGAGCTGACAATAGAACAGACCCTGGGAAACTGTGGGTGCTCAGCACCCATGGTTGATCTCCCTCCCGGGGCTAACTCCCCTGCTCTTGCTGAATATGGTCATTTTCTCTGATGTGTATCTCACGTCTTCTAAGACAACCTCAGCTGCCAGACCTGTAAAGGAACCTGTTTGTTACCCCGTCTCCTGCCCCATGCTGGCCTAGTACAGTTGATTTTGCTGAAACTTAGTATCAGCAGTTTTTTGGTTTTTCTCGGGGGGGGGGGAAGCCTTTCCTATGAGACTTGCCAAGGTCACCTCTATCTGTAGTATAGGTCAGTATAGATTCTATACTGAGCTGATGTCTTTAAGTCAGGCAACATGTTTCCTGTCTTATTTCATCATGGGAATTGGGCTTTTGCCAGGACGTGGAAGCTGGCCAGAAAAGGCTCTGCTCCTAGGCTACTTGGATGAGGAATGTTCTTCCTTGAGGCCAAAACTCAAGTACTTCTGTGGCTAACGTGCCAATTTCCTCCCTCCATGGTTCAGTTACTTTTCATCCCTAGCCACGGTTTGAGTTAAACAGACAGAATGTACATCTGAAAACACACCTGGCCCTCCAGATGATTCTACAAAATAAGACACCTGGATACTTGCTCGCATAATATGGACCTGGTGAGTTTTTCATCCAAAATGACACCTTATCTAATTATCACAGACAGAAGAAAATCCACCTTAAGTAGTAGATTGAGTTTATGGACGCCTTTCCTGTCAATGAATATCTTATGAGATATCTCTCTCTCTCTCTCTCTCTCTCTCTCTCTCTCTCTCTCTCTCTCTCTCTCTCTCTCTCGGGCTGAGTTGGTGCTTAGAATCCTAACCATGACTGACATGTGCTGAGTCTGCCTCCATTTGTGTACTACCCAAATCTGGGTTCTGAAATCAACTCTGTGTTGTGTTAGTTCTTTATTGTTGCAACAGAATGCCTGAGAGAAAGGATCTCAGTTGGTTCGTGGTTCGAAGGACACGGTCTACTCTGGTCAGGAAGGTATAGCAGTGAATGGTTCTTCAGCCTTGGAACCGTTGCCTCAAATGTAACATCTCAGTGATACTGGACCAGGTACTGTCTGCCTCTGAGGGGTTATATCTTCCAGCTAGGTCCCATGTCCTGAAAGTTTCCTCAAATGCCCAAAACAGAGCCACCAGCAGGGGACTAGGCATTCAAATGCATGTGTCAGTGGGGACAAAGTTAACAAATCCTACCAATAAACTGTAGAAAGGGATTGAAAACCTTAAAGTGATGAGCTGTGGTGTCTCTCTATCCTTATCCCTTTCCTCTCCCCAGCCTCTTTATCGACTTGGAGTGATCCTTACTCTCTGGTTCTCATCTTCTGTCTCGCAATGAACATTCAACCTTGCCTCTTTGAGAAAACTCTTCTCTCTCAAACTCACCATCAATACCAACTGGCCTCAAGGTTGAATCTCCCACTGTTACTGGTCAGGTTCCATGGATGAGAATTGGACTTTGAGCCAGAGTATCCTGGTCAAAAGCAGATAAGGGGACTTATCTAACCTCCTCAGTGAGGGCTCTTGGGCAAGAAAGGCCCTTGCTACACAATTGGACTGCACTGGTGTGCCCAGACTCGGTCCTTGGATACAGGCACTGACTGGGTGTTGGTGGGGAGCACAGACAGAGTAGTCCACATTGTGCCTCTCACACCAAACCAAACTTTCTGGTTCTGCAGGTAAAGGCCCTACAGGCAAGCCCAATGACAGAACTCAACCCACCAGTACCCTACCGGGTGACAGGAGAAAGCCAACCCCAGAAACTTGTCCTTTTACCTCCAAACACATTGTTGCATGCGCATGCCTACACACATAAACAAACAAACAAACAAACACCCACATGAAGCAACAACAAAGGTCAGTGGAATTTCATAATTTAAACAAGAAAGAAAATCATAGGGGAAAGATTCAACAGAGGAGTGGATGAACAAGACACAGAGAGCCAGGTCTGTCTGAAAGCAACGCTGGGGATGCTTGTGAGATGAAGATGGCTTGTGCCAGGCCAGCCAGGGAGAAGCTGTGAGACCCTGTCTCTATACAAACAAAATAAAACTCACAACTCCTGGGTGAGTATCCACATATAAAACTGACTTTTTTCTATTATGTTTAATAATATTGACTTATTTAAAATATTTTCTTGTTATTTAATAGTCATTTTTTGATTGTGGGTTTTTTTTTAAAAAAAATATAGTGTTTCTGTATATTTCAAATAATGGGTTCAAATGACTGCACCAAGTGTGGCCTTTCAAATGGGATATATATTATAAATTTAGAAGTCTTTAGCCTTTGTCAGGTTTTGTTCATGAGAATATGGAAAGAGGATTACAGACTGGCAAAGCTGGGTGGAGTGAACTGTTGTTATGCAGTCAGCGCCAGCAGGTGGCGCTAGAGTAGAGGCAGCGGAGAATGGTGTCCACTGGTATGACAGGCGCCCACCAGCTAGCTGGTAGTGGCTGGGAGGCAAAGGCTTGAGGACGACTTAGGTCGCCACATCCCTGCACATCGTTCTCTGAGTTGTAAACTAAAATGCATGCTCTATACTGTCTCACAATGACCAGATCCCCCAGCTGGCTTCTGGTTAACTTGATAAACAAATGGTCCTGGGGTGGTATTACACAATGGTAGGTGTCACTGACCTGGGGGAAGGGAGTGCAATTTCACAGTGTGACCCCCATGTGTAAGAGCCCCACACCGCGCCTTGCACCCAGCGCATCCGCGGCCTCCTTGGCTTCCTTCCTTCAACTCTCTTCACCTCACAGACCCCTCGTCTTTTTCTTGGTTGTCCTCTGTCCCTCCGAAGAGAAGCTCTTGGCCTTGGAAAGCCTGCAGCCCCTCTGGCCAGAGTCCTTTTTGTCCTTCAGCCTTTGTTGTTCCAGATTTCTCTCTGTGAGGCCTCAGCAGTTGCCAGAGGCCACCCTAGGAGCTGGGATCTCAGTGCACAAACAGAGTATTATGTGTTTGCCCCCTGGAGGGCAGCATCCTCCTCGCCCCTCAACAGGCTCCAACTGACACACACCACACACACACACACACACACACACACACACACACACACACACCACTCCCCTCCTCATAACCTGTTTCTCATCTGCCCAGGAACAATCTCCAATTCCTCTTTCCTGCCTGCTCTAATCAGCTTCGCCTCTGGGCCTTGACGTCCCCGGGTATGCAAGCCAGAGGTTTGCACAGTTGATCAGATTGTAGGGAACAGTATGTTTCTTCCCCTGCCGCGGCTTGTTTTCTTCAAGGGCCAAGGCCAGCCAGCTAAGCTGTCTTCCTTTTGCCCTCCTTCTCTCTCTTGCACGTGGCCTGACTTCAGCTAGTGTAGAAAAGTGTGCACACAGAGCTGACTCTGGGAGCTTGTGCTTCAAAAGAGTGGCTCTTGGGGGACAGACAGGGTGCTGCTTCTCCGCATTGCCAGTTTGGAACAAACCAGTTGAGGAGGAAGGCGGGATGGGGGCGGTACACGCCTCAGAGTTCTGGCCAGAACTCTGGTTTTGCTGCCACTGGGTTTTCCCCTAAGCAGAACAGGTTTTTCTCAGGCCAGCCAGGCTGCCATGGACTTCTGGTTCCTTCAAGCAGTAAACACCACCACCGCGGGTTTTCAATCTGCACTCTGGCGCCTCTGTTTCATTTTCTTCCAAACTGCAGTTTGAAAAATTGGGAAGCTAGGACTGGAGAGAAGGCTCGGAATTAAGAGCAGAGGACCCAAGTCCAAGATTTCCTTCCCAGCATCCACACTGACACAAGCATTATCTCCGGGGGGAGGGGGGGTCCTAAGTGGAGTTCATTTTCTCAGCTTGTTAAAGAATTAAAAGGTGGGAGAGGGGGCATCTCCAGCTGGACAGATAGCCACAGATAAGTCTCAAACACAGCACATAGAAGCAGTAGTTGAAGAAAGGCATATATGGGGGGGGCGCCTGCGGAGTGAGGAGACACACACAGAGAACAGACCCACTGAGGAAAAGACCCCTCGCTTTGAGGAGAGGGATCTCAGGAGCCTGAAAGCCCAGTCTCTTCTAGAACACTGGGATTGTTAAGTCTGCAGGCTTTTCCTCCCCTCATTTAGGTTGGTTAGTTTGAAGAAAGACAGTATGGTTGACCAGCCTACAGCTGTTGCGCAAACACAGTCTGATATGGCCTTGAACTCACTGAACTAGTCCATCAATGGGGCTAGGGGGTGGGGAGGGTAGGGGTAGGGGTGGGAGTGGGGAAGAATGGTAGTGGGAAGGGTTACTAGCAAAAGAAAATGGCCAAAGGCCTTTTCTTTTCTTTTCTTTTCTTTTCTTTTCTTTTCTTTTCTTTTCTTTTCTTTTCTTTTTTCTTTTCTTTTTTTTCTTTTCTTTTCTTTTCTTTTCTTTCTTTTCTTGTTATTATTGTTGTTGTTGTTGTCGTCGTCGTTGTTGTTGTTGTTTTTCGAGACAGGGTTTCTCCGTGTAGCCCTGGCTGTCCTGGAACTCACTCTGTAGACCAGGCTGGCCTCAAACTCAGAAATCCGCCTGCCTCTGCCTCCCAAGTGCTGGGATTACAGGCCTGTGCCACCACACCCGGCTCCTTTAAAAAAAAAAAAAAAAAAAAAAAAGCTGCTAGGCTTTTGTCTCTGATCAGGAGAGTAAGGAATAACTCTCAGAAGTTCACCACATTTAGTACCGGTCCCTCTCCCTGTCCGTCTGTCTGTCTGCCTACCAGGGATGCGGTCTAACTCCTAGTCCCTCAAAGCCATCCCTGTAACTACAGTTCTAGAGGATCTGAGGCTTTCTTCTTCTGACCTCTGTGGATGCCAACATGGACACAGACATGGCGTGAGTACATGTATACCAGTCAAAACTCTCATACACACAGAGCAAATTAAATAAATCAAATAGAACATCCATCGTAACATGGCAAGATAGAGCATAATGATAAGGATAGGCTGTGCTTGTAAGAAGAATTTTTTAAATAATGTTTATTGAGCCTCCTGGAAATTGGGGTTCCTTCTTTTAACTCTTAGTCTTGTCAATAAAAAAGAATTTAAGCCGGGTGGTGGTAGCACATGCCTTTAGTCCCAGCACTTGGGAGGCAGAGGCAGGCGGATTTCTGAGTTCGAGGCCAGTCTGGTCTACAGAGTGAGTTCCAGGACAGCCAGGGCTACACAGAGAAACCCTGTCTCGAAAAACTCAACAACAACAACAAAAAAAAAAAAAAAAAGAAAGAAAGAAAGAAAGAAAGAAAGAAAGAAAGAAAGAAAAGAATTTAAAATGGCTTCAGTGGTTAAGAGCACTGACTGCTCTTCTAGAGCTCAAGTCCCAGCAACCACATGGTAGGTAGCTCACACCATTTGTAATAGAATCTGATGCCCTCTTCTGGTGTGTCTGAAGACAGCTACAGTGTACCCATATAAATAAAAATAAATACATTTTTAAAAAGAGAAAAAACAAGTTTTTAAAAAGGGGATTTGAGAGAAAACAACAGCATAGGTAAGCAGTAAATCCTGGTAGCTGCGGAGGAAGGATCTGGAAGAGAAGAAGAACGCTCTTGAGCTGGGTTGGCATGGTCAGTAGCAGAGGGCATCAAGTACCCACAAGGCAGCAGGCAGCCATGGACAAGGGGAATGGCTTCAGAGAGCATGAGAGAGAGCCAGAGCGCCAGGGAAGACTGCTTAGGCACTAGCCAGGGTCAGAAGAAAACGACGGCAAAGAAGAAAAGGAAGAAGCCAAACCTTCCTGGGTTAAGACTCAGGAAACGGGCTGACTCCACAGGATCGAGGACTGCTCCCAGTGTGGGCGTGGTCGGAAGGATAGCGAAATACATCAAAAGAAATCATCGTTTCATCCCTCTTCTCAGCTGGTCTGTCAGAGGCATGGTCTTTCTGACCAGCTGACTGACAGGCCCACCTGGAGTAACCTGAAACTATAGTCTGAAATACTCTAATCTTTGGAGCACATCAGAGTGTAATATCTCCACCCAGGGCCAGAGGTATTCTATTCTTTTGTACAAACTTTAAGGAGTGGAAAAGCTGATACCTACTAGGGAAATGGGAAGCAGAGCCCAGAACTTCAGTGACCTTGAAGGTACTGGAACATTCTTCTTCAGGAGTGGAGGTCCTAAAATCACTGAGGAGATGAGTTGAAATTATGGTGTAGATAGAAGCCATTTCCACTGTGGAAACCCAAAACTGTTTACCAGACGGGCTGTATCTTGACTTTCGTACAGAGAGCTTCTAGGAAGATGTGCTCATTTAGGAGAAGCCATAACAAGGACCGGAGAGCTAGAATTCTCTCCTGGCATTCTTGGCCCACAGTGGCAACCTTCCCACAGCTGCAGCCCTTGGGGTCCCTACCACGAGCTGCTAACTGGTTCCTATCGGCCGCCGTCCTCTTCCGTGCCTTCTTCAGCTTTACCCTTTCCTTTCTTTTTCTTGGCAGATAAACAGATAAGAAATTGGCTGCAGGGCAGCCTGTGAAATTTTTCCATCTTATTACATGAGTATTAAAATAAACGTTCTCAATAACAACATTGAAATGTTAATAATTAAAGCCACGGGTATGTTTACCCCTAGAGGGAGATGGAGTCACTTTGTCTACATCAAATGTTCCAGAAGAATTGGATGGAGGTGACTTAGGAATCTAGACTGCGAGCATGGCCTCTGACGGACGGTGAGTGCATCCGGGGCGGGCTTGCTTCTCATACCCATCCCGGCCACCTCGCTTTACCTTTTGTTCATGGTGGTGCTTCCTCACCCTTGATCAGCACCTCTTCCATCTTCCCCAGCATTAAATCTTCCTGCCAAGAAAGGGCCCGAGACCCATAATTCCTATCTTGTGTAAACAAAGGAAAAAAAAAAAAGAAATCACGGTTGTAAATCCTAAGGGGACTTGGAAATGACATCACAGCAGCCATGTTTAGTGGCTGAAAAAACTGAGGGCCGTGAGCTAGCTAGCAGGCCTCACCTGAGCTTCCGCGGCAGAGCAGAGCCGAGCGAGCGAGAACTGTTCGTTTGGATCCTGGAAGAGAGTCCTCCTTCTGTGTTCCTAGCTGCTGGATCTGCAGGCTGTGGGTCCTGAAATAGAATTACAGCCATGTAATAGAAGGTAATAGCCAATGTCTGTGCCTGGACAGAGCTCAGCGGGTGCTGCGGAGCCCATCCTGAGAATTCGGGAGTGAGAGACAGAAAGAAGGATGGGAAAATGCTTACGCTTTTCTGCTGGCTGTCCTGCCAGGCCAGTGATGACTGAGGGGCCCAGTGGCTACGCAGGGGAAGTCTGTCGGCTGAGCAGCAGACGCAGGTATCTGCTATGGCATAGCTGCCTGAGATTCCAACACTTATTTTGAGTTTGGAATAATCAGGGCTGTCCAACTCTTCTGTCAGTGTGACCTGACACTGTAATCTATGAATGTGATAGGCCACAGTCACAGCTATAGTGGGACACATGCAGCCCAAGGGCGATTGGTTAAACATGCATGGGAGAGCTTTTGCAATTACCCTACCTTGCCCAGATATCCCAGGGCAAGCATTGGCATAGTTCTTCATAATCCTTTGTGATAACTTTGGAGAACATACAGAGTTTGGGACAGATTCTGAACTTGGGAGCAGAAGAGCTGGGTCTGTTTCCTCTTTAATTTTTACTGCTGCTGACCATTGTCAAATCAAGGTTGAAAAACGAGAGGGTTCCCCCACCACCACCCCTTGCGTGTTGATATTTGTGTGTTAGTACCTTAAGTACCACATTAAAGAATCGTGTGTTCGAGTGCCCCCACTCTTCTAAGTTGTGTTGTCTAGAGTCTAAAAAGCCACGAACTACAGGGCTGCAGATATAATGACAGCTCTGAGGAGACCCAGGGAAGAAACACTTCTGTGTGAAACACACGTGTCTGGAATCAGACGGGATTTCTGCAAGTCAAGTGTGATACTGAGGTGCTGGAGGTGAAGGAACCGGCGATGTTCTCACCAACTGGCATGGGGCTGACCTGATGGCGGAACGCAGAGGAACCATGAGCACCAAGCAGCTCCTGGCATGCCGGGACACCCCCAAACTCCTCTCTTTCATACATCCCTGCCTCAGATTACCCCTCTCCTGGCCCTCCAATGTGGAGTCCATTGTCTTATCTTTTAATCTTTCTGCTGTCCTTGTAGAGCTTTCTACTTAGACTTTGCCAGGCAGAGCCTAGCTCACGAACCAAAGAGCGCAGTTGTTTCAGCTCCGTGGTACTCAGCAAGCTGCTGGTCACAGGCCTCTATCTTGTTTTAAGAGTAACTTCAGCACTTTCCTTACACACACACACACACACACGCACACGCACACGCACACGCACACGCACACGCACACGCACACGCACACGCACACACACACACACATGCGCACACACACCACAGAGGCACACAATTAATGTGCATCAGAAGTTAACTTTAAAGGGCTGGAGTGAGGTGTGATGGTGACGTGCAACTAAAAGGGGGGAAAAAGGAACAGATGTAAACTCTGAAGTTTCATTTGAACTCTGTAGTCTTTGTAAGGCCACTAATAGACGGTAAGCACAAAGATACCAAAAGGAAAGTAAGAAAGCTAACTTCAACATTTTGCATGTAAAATGAATCTAATAAAACTAGGTCAAGAAGCTCCATCATTTTTTAAAATTGATTTACGTGTATGGGTGTTTTGCCTACATGTATGTCTGTCATCCTCATGCACGTCAGGCCAGAAGAGGGTGTTGGATTCCTTGGGACTTGAGTTACGGGCATGTGAGCTGCCGTGTGGTGGCTGGAAATTGACCGTGGGTGCTCTTAACCACCGAGCCATCTGGTCCGTGCAAATAAGCTGTTTAATGAGAAAAAGAAAACTTCATACCCTTTCCATGAAGACGGGGAAAATTTGACTCTGTGTTCTAAGTTCAATTGGACGGGAGGAGAGACATCTAATAAGGGCGGTGGCCACAGGAGCCAGTGCCTCTGTCTGAGAGCCAGCTCTTTCTCCTGGTGGCTGTTTGACTATAGGCTGGTTTTTCAGCTTGTGCGTGCCCTGGTTCCTTGTTTGTGAAACACAGCTAGGAAGGGCACGGCTCTCCTCTCGGCATTGTTTTGATGGCTGAATGAGTCAGATGGGAACACTTAGGTCAGTGCCTGGCGCTTGGCTCTCTGAGTATTTGCTGCAACAGTAATTAGCAGTCAGAGCATTAGGGTTAAGGGCACTTGTGAGTTTAAAATTTTGACTCAGTACAGTATAGTCAGAACAATAAAATAAAACAAAACAAAACAAAAAACCCGTTTCTCCCCTAGTAGTATGTCGGTTACTAAAAATTAACGTGCCAGTGATGGGCGTGGCTTTTGCCAACGGACTCCCCTTTTCGTACATACTCTCCAGAACTGGGTCCTGGGACGTGAAGAGATGCCCACTGATGCCTACAAAGAGACACGGCTTCATCATCTCACAGTTGCAGCTGGCTTACAAAAACAGAGATGCTGTTTTCTATTTTCTAAGACCCCGTAGTATGCCCAAGGTGATTTGAAGCTGGTTATTCTAATGTATTAGTTAGCAATGTATTAGTGGTAATGAGCAACATTTTTTTTTTTTTTGTATTTGTAGCAATGTATTAGTGGTAATGAGCAACTTTTTTTTTTTTTTAAATTTGGGTTTGGTTAAATACTTGAATAATTAAAGGGTATGTTTTACTGGGTCCCTGGGGTAGATGCCAGCTACCCCCTGCTCAGCATGAATAATTTGCTATATGACAATAGCGTATCTAATTCTGATAATAACATAGTAACCGAGGTCCTCTGTCTTCATCATGCTGAGGAGAACAACTGAGACCCCAAGGTCATGTGACTACTACATTATACTACTAATTATAGGCTGGAGACTGAGTTCAGACATGCTCATCAATGCCTGGACCCTGCTTCTCAAGCTTCTCTGTATCTGTGGGAATGATTGAGACCATGCCTTAGCTCTTGCAGAGACCGGTGGGTTCAGAGCAGGGGAGCAGGGTGGAATTTTCTGCTCTCTGAAATTTCTATTGGCTCAACCCTAGGTGGAAACTCAGAAGCTAAGCCAAGGAGTTTTGGACATGGGGGTTATAACAGTATTTGGGGGGTAGGGAGGCAGCCGATGGTCCAGCAGCTGGAATAGAGCCACCACAGCACACTCTCCCCTGGGTCCCTCAGGCCTGGAACAGCTCCCTGACCCACTCCCTTCCTTCCTTCCTTCTGTCCCCTCCTCTAATGAATGCTATTACCTTTCATATGAAGGCAGGGCCTCGCCTGTATCCGATTCTTAAAACAAAAATCTCATCTCCTCCTAGGCCTATATACTATATAAACAAAACAAACACAAGGCCACCCAAGCAAGCATGAATAAATGTTGGAAGTTGTTTTTACTACAAATTCCTTATGCAAAGATTGTGTCTGACTTGCCTTTTTCTCACCAGCACTTACAGAATCAGTTCTTTTTTTCTTTTTTAAGATTTATTTATTTATTATATGTAAGTACATTGTAGCTGTCTTTAGACACTCCAGAAGAGGGAGTCAGATCTCATTACGGATGGTTGTGAACTACCATGTGGTTGTTGGGATTTGAACTCAGGACCTCTGGAAGAGAGCAGTCTGTGCTCTTAACCACTGAGCCATCTCTCTAGCCCCAAGAATCAGTTCTTAAATGTTTAGTATGAAAGTTCAGGAGGAGAAACATTAACAGATGGGTGGAAGCATTGTTTATAGTAACAGTGTTTCAAAGCATTTAAAAATAAGTTATGTTAAAAAAAATAAGTTATGTCAAACCCAAAATATTTTTGCTGAACACCTATGACATCTCAGACCTGGGGAAAACATTATATTGGATCTCATTACCTTTTTACATCTACTTCCTTCAAGAAGTTCTCTGGTTGCTAGGGGAAGTTCTAGAGATGTAAAGCTGGCTTTAGGGAGCCTTGGGGGGAAAGGTAAGAGGTCTGCAAAGAAATAAGACTGAGCACATGCGTGCATTTCTGCCAGGTGGCTGGGATGGGGAGTGAGGTCTAGGTCATGGGGCTGTGGCTTCATGAGGGGCTCCAGAAGCCAGAGATTGTGCTGAAGATTGTGATCACCGTTACTGTGGTTCGGGTACAACTTCTTTCTGATTCTGTTTAAGTCTCCACAGCTTTGGGGTGCTTTTCCCTTTTCAAAACAATCTTATAACTGTGCAACTTCAAGGGAACCTTAGTGAGGAAGCGTCTGTGGGCCTGGGTTTTGGGGACAATAGTGATAAAAGAGGGTGATGTAGATCTGTGAGGAGCACCTGGGTGGCAGGGAGAAGGAGGTCTCTGTGAAGATGCTCACAGGGTCCTGTGGTGGAGGGCTTTATGAGAAACATCACTCCAGCAAGTGAATTAATTCATTTCTCAGAAAGGAATTCATAGAAGCCTGGGACGAACCCTAAAGAGCCCCAATGTCACACTGCCATGGAGAGTCTCATTGTTCCAATGCACTGAGTGTCCTCAGAAGACCTCTGACCCATGACAAAGGCATCCTGTGAGCCAGAAGGGCCCTTCCTCCACCTCGACTGCAGCACCTCCTGTAATGGTTAATCTAGATTGTCAGCTGGACGGGAAGGAGACGGACATTAGCAAAGCGCACAGCTCAGTGTGCCTGAGACACTATTTCAGAAGAGGATTAAATAAAGGAGGAAAATCTACCCTGACTGTGGGCAGTGCCATCCAGCAAGCTGGGATGAGTAAGAAGGATGGGAAACAGGCCCCAAGCACAGGCATTCTCCCTCTGCTTCCTGCCTCCCTGGGAGCTGCTCTGCCATGCTCTCCCCGTCACAAGGAGTTGAAATCGTAGAGAGTTTGAGCTGAAATAAAGACTTTTTTCTTAAGTTGTGCCCAATTCTTTATTACATCAGTAAGGATGGCCTGTGTTGGTTCCAGAGAAGGGGGAGTATTTCTGTGACTACCTTGCTGTATGGTCAAAGGCATTTGCAATGGTTTGTGGGAGAGATTTAGAACGCCTCAGGAGAGCAGGCTGGGGACACCCTGCAATACTCTTAAGCAAAGCTCAATGGAAGACTCTGCTGAGAGCTCAGAACCCCAGAATGCAGGTAACCATGACGTTTCCGATGGGAATGAAGACTCCCTTGGGAATTTGACAAGTCGGCATTTGTGTTACACTGTGGCAAAGAACTTTTCTATTATATATTCTGTCTTTGCCATGAGAGCGGAGTTGGTCTGAGTTTAATGATAATGGACTAACAAAGCTGGCAAAGGAAACTTCAAGGACACACAGTATTTGGCAGTGGCCTTGGCAAGGCTGGCCACCTTTAACCTCTCTCTCTCTCTGGAAACAGAGAGAGAAGCAGAGCGGAAATGTTTGAAAGCTTGCAGTTAAGGACATGAAACTGTGGCTAATGTTATTTAAAAGAACCTGAAAACAGATGCATACATACAGGAACTACTACACAGACTGAGCAGGCTTTATTTATATATTTAGTACTTAGGAATATGTATGTATGTAACAACAAAGAAAAATGAGGTCATGAATTTGAAAGAGTGCACAGAGGAGTACATAAGAGGGTTTAGAGGGAGAAAGAGAAAATGATGCAATTATGTTATAATTCAAAAAATTAATTAAAATTAAAAAAACATTTCAATAGAGAACTTGGGGGAAGGGAGACCCAAACATTTTGCATTGAGGAAACGCAGCCCACTCATTTCAGAGTCAAGGGTGTACATCTTAAAAATGTATCCAAGGCCTTTAATCCCAGCACTCAGGAAGTAGAGGAAGGTCACTCTTTGAGTTTGAAGTTAGCTTCTATATAGTGAGTCCCAGAACAGCCAAGACAACATAGAGAAACCCTGTCTCAAAAGCCAAAATAAATAAATAAATGGCTTATTTGAAGTCATGCTTCAAGAAGAGGGCTCCAGGACTCCTTGGTTAGGGTCACTATAGGAACAGTCTCCTGCCTTCAGCCATTCTGTCACCAAGAGGTCACTGCAGCTATGATCTGGGGGAAGGGAGGGGTGCGGTGGCAGGGGTGGGAAGGAGGGGGGAGAAGGAAGGGGAAGGAGGGGGAAACACAGCTTGAACTGGCAGCACATCTTGCTATCATCCCATGATGCTGGTTTCCCAGGCATGCAAAATGCGGGAGTCAAAGAGTCAATGAAGACTTCCATCAGGATGTCAAAGAAAGACCTGGAAAGTCAAGCCATGTGTGGTAGGATTACAATCCTTGCAGGCAGTTGCTGAGTGGCTATTTGGTATTTATAAGCCAAAGATAGGGCGGGAATCCCAGGATGTCAGAGATTCCAGGAATGTGGAATGTCTTCAAGGAAGGCTACGAGCAATGGGTAGAGCTGGCCCAAGAGTAGGCCCTGTAGTTGTAAAGAACAAAGCCATGGGGTGTGGCTGCCAATTTGAGCTCTGGGTGCTAGAAATGCAGCTGCCGGGATTAATGTTTAGCCTGATGGGTATCTACTTTACCCTGATCAGATCCTTCCTTTGTGTGCCCTGATTGTTCCCTTTTGCGATGGGGATATCCACTCATCCACCCATTGTGTGTTGGAAGCATGGAAACTTGTTTTTATTTCACAAGAACTCGCAGCAGAGCTCGCCTTGATTTTCCAAGGAGACTTTGGATTTGGACTGTTGAACAATGTTGAAACTATTAAAGCTATGGAGACTGTCATAAAAGAGCAAATTGGAACAAAGTATAAATACATATGTATAAAAATGTTTAACAAGGGCTGGAGAGATGGCTAAGCAGTTAGAAGCACAAACTGTTCTTGTCTTGCAGAAGACCCAAGTTCAGCTCCCAGCACCCACAAGAGACAGCTCACAACTGCCTGTGATCCTAGCTCAGGAAGGATCCAGCTCTCACCTCTAGACGCCAAGGATACCTGAACTCATATGAACATACCCACGTATATACACAGCATTAAAAATAATTTCAAAATCTTTTAAAAGTGTGATTATAAAGCCTATTTCTCTGTATGTTAACTATAGATTTTTACTTAGGAAAAAAAAAGCTATGGAGCTTAGGGGTAGAATGTTCCAGTTTAAGGAGATGTGTTTGGGTATAAAGTTAAGACGGGTAGATTTGAGGTAGTTGTCCTGATTGTCAACCTCACATGACTGAGAAGTTCCTGGGGGATTTAAGACAGTGCACCTCTGATTGTGTCTGTTGAGGGTATTTCTGGAGAGGGTTAACTAAGAAAGGAAGAGCCACCTTACCTGTGGCTGGGGTGTTAGTGAAACAGAAAGAGGCAAGGAAAAAAACCCATGAGGATAGGCACTCTTTCTCTCAACTCCCTGCCCCCCTCCCCCACCCCCCTACCCCCCCACCCCCCCACCCCCGTGACAGAGCTACTCTGTGCCAGCACCCTGTCATCCCCACCGTGATGGAGCCCTTCTCCCTTAAGTTGGTCCATCTCTTGTTTTGTTGTGAACAAGGAAAGTAACAATCACACCCGTTAATCTCTTCAATCTTTGCTCATCTCATTTCTTCACAGGGCCATAGGAATGCTCCTTACATTCCAGCCTTGTTTAAATAATTGGCTACAGGATTTAGCCTGTCCAGACAGCATTCCTGTCCAGATAGCATTCCTGTGGACCACACTTTGGGCCATCTCTTGCTGAGAACAACCTTAGTAAGAACATAACTTATTTTCCTTGTCTACTTACAGTGATGAATTCTGAAGGTTTTCCCCAATAAGCTTCAGTTTATACCTTTCCCCTAAACCAGCTGCATCTCTCTATTACTTCAATCTCATCCAGGATCACATTTCCCCAGACTGTGTCATTCTTTCACCTGACCCAGGTCCTTAGAGCTAATTCCTGTAGGACTTACCCTCACACTCCTCCAAGCCTCAGCACAGTGCTGGGGACAGAACAGAATTCATCTAGTGTGGATTTCTGACTTTAAAGGTCAAGTCTTCAGGTACTTAGGGTCAAACATTTTCATGATCCAGTCTATTCCACACTACAAGGATGGGGTAGTGGCCCCCGAGCAGGCCACTAAGGCATCAGCCATGATTTCCCATCAACCTATAGATAGACACGCTCTTCCCTTTCCTCTGTGACTTCCTCATTGCTTCCTAGCTGAACTCTGCACTTTATGGCTGGCTCAGAACTTGTCTCTCCTCTTACTTGGGTTCAGGCGATTGCACTCCAGTATGAAATGACACCATCCGAATCTGTGCTCCAACAGCCAGCATTGTAAGACCCGAGGAAAAAACGGGGGCGCCCCAGTGCCCCACGCCTCGGAAGGCAACACCCAAAACACTCTCGAGAAACGGTCTTGATGCAACAGCAAGAGGATTTTTATTCCAGAGGCTCTGGGGTTCACAAACTTACACCACACAGGGTAGATTGTGAGCCCCGAAAGTAGAATCGGGGGCACCTTTTATAGGTTTACAACAAAACCTGCCTAATACAAACCAATCATCCCTTAGCATTGAGAGCCCGAGCAGTGCGAGCCAATGGATATGTACCACTCCATAGCTTCTAAGCCAATCAGTTTAAATTATTCAAGCCCGTGCTCTGAGAACCAATCAGTTTCCTATACAAGCCAGATAGAAACTAGTTAGCTTGTTTCCGCTGACCTGGCCGCCACATACACATTTCCTGTTATGGGGCCAGGGTCACGCACAGGGTCACATATGCATTTCCTGTTATGCATTTCCTGTTATGGGGCCAGGATTATGTAGTAGGCGCCTGCCAGGCGTGAGCTCTGCAACCCGTGCTCAGCTGCGCTTGCCCTTGCCCCAGCTGCTCCG
Organism: Apodemus agrarius; assembly: GCA_964023405.1. Classification (NCBI taxonomy): domain Eukaryota; kingdom Metazoa; phylum Chordata; class Mammalia; order Rodentia; family Muridae; genus Apodemus; species Apodemus agrarius. Next base: position 40,720,938 of record OZ030017.1, read on the forward strand.
TGGAGGTGAGTCGGGAAAGGACATCGGGGACCTTCCCAGGCCTGAGGTTCACAACTGGACACTGCAGACAGGTGTGACATGTGCACTCCTGGGCTAACAAAGAGCGGGCTAAACTTCTGCTTTTTGGGGTCATTTAAGAGTTAGGCACGAGGGATTCTTAGCCTGTAATCCTCATCCTTTCAGCATGTGGCACTCCCAACCTTTGCTGCTGGATTTTCACTGCACTATTTTATATTGTTTCTAGATTAGACCTGCTTGAAGGCAGAGTCTATGCATGTTTCTCAGGGACTTGCATTCCACTGGGTAATTAGATATTGGTGAATAAAATATATACATAACAGGGGGTTGTCAGATTTTTGCCTGGAATATTTTCATTTCCTAGTTAAAAACTCTCTAGTTGCTTTGAGAATGCAAGTGACAGGTGCTAGGAAGACAGCTCAATGGTATGGGCTCTATGTCAGTTGAAATGCCCAGCACCCACATAAAAAAGCTGGTGGCTATACATGCCTTTAACCTCAGGACTGTGAGCGTCAGGGACCCGGCGATTGCTAGAGTTTGCTGGTTTCCCACCTGAAAAGATGCAAGCTCTAGGTTCAGAGACACCCTGTCCCATGGGGACAAAGCAGAGAGGTGCAAAGTACCTAACATCTCCTCTGGCCTCAGAAAACACACACCACACACACACACACACACACACACACACACACACATCCTGTATACATACGCATACTCATGGGCACACGTGGACACACTCACAGATACACAGATACACACATATGCATGTGGACGCAGACACATGTATACACATACATATGCACACACATGCACACAAACACACATGTACATGTATGCAGATGGACATGCATGCACGCATACACACATGTACCTGTATGTGTATTCTAATGATAAATCATAACAGAACTCTGCTAGTTGCCCTGAAACAGTGTGTCATCCACCCTCATAATTGTGTTACTCTGCTTAATCTAACATGAACCCTATCCTCTTGCATTCAGCAAGAAGGCTGCACTGGGCACTCTTTCATGTTACATATCTTAGACATGCTATCATTTGTTACATGGACTGTTACTACCATCAAACCCTTAGAAGTGGACAAAGAAAGTGAATATTTAGCTTACCTTCTTTAATATCTAAAATTTGCTCTCCAGTTAACCTGGATTTCCAACCCATAACTACAGATCAGGACGGCAAGCCATTGCAAACTCCAGCATTTGTGATAAGTGTTGGCTAAACGTTCATCCCAGGTGCACACACATTCTATCATTATTTCAGGGAATTTGGATGCCTACGTGCAGCTGGTGTAGAGAATATTGAAAGGCACAGTCACAAGAAGTTGCAAGGCCTGGGAACTGCCTTCTATGTCCAAAATCATGCCTTCTAGAAAGACATGAGAAGAATAGAAAATCCAGGAATTACTGTGCACCATACTGTAGGACTGCATAGAGGTGTGTGCACATTCCTCAAGGCCACAGAGTAAGGGCTTTGGCTCATTTTAGTCTCCGTTTTCCTACCACACTGAAGATATCTTCTCTATGTCATATAGCTCAGGACTCCAAGGCCAGCCCAGGAACAACAGAAAACATAGGTGGATATACAAGAGAGCCATCTACAGGATACCTGCTGGGATGCAGTCAGTATGCTGAGGATGAGCCTTGTTGTCTGTATGTTAACAAGCCCACTAAGGAATTTGACCAGTGGCTCCAGGATCTGCAATTTTGAGGAAAAATAAAAAACAATAGAAGTAATGGTCTATTGCTGTGAAGAGACTATGACCATGACAACTCATAAAGCCAAAGCCTTTAATTGGGACCTTGCTTACCGTTTCTGATAATTAGCCTCTTATCATCATGGTGAGAACATGGTGGCATGCATGACACTGGAGCAGTAGCTGAGAGCCTCATGGGCTTTTGAAACTTCAAAACCCACCCCCAGTGACACACTTCCTCCAGTCATCCTTGTAATCCTTTCAAATGGTCCCACTTCCTGGAACCAATATACTATATATGAGCTCATGGGAGCCATTCTCACTCAAACCACCACAACTAGTAAAGAAGGAAGACTGTGAGGAAGACCTCAGTACCAAAGCCTGGCAGAGAAGGATGGTGCTTACTGTGTGGGAGACAGAAGGCTAACACTGGCCAAGGATACCCCCTGCTTGTTACCGAATCCTCTCACCCCAATCTAAGTGTTCAGATGGAAACCTTGCAGCACGGGAACCTCAGGCCTCTTACCCAGGTTTAAGATTTATGACGAGAAATTTTAGCTTTCAGAACCATGCTTTGGAGATCCTCAGGAAAGCTTAATGCACTGCTTTTCACTGTTCCAAAAGAGCAGAGGGCCAGCCACATGTATAGACAGATCATTTCTAATGGTTGTAAAAGCTGAGCAGAGATGGGTAAAGTAATATAGTTTAACCTAATTCATATGAAAAACCTCTCTCTCTCTCTCTCTCTCTCTCTCTCTCTCTCTCTCTCTCTCTCTCTCTCTCTCTCTCTCTGTAAAACTGATGACTACCAGAGGAGACCTGGACTCCATTTTTTGCTTTCAGCACCTCTCGGTATAAACTGGCCACATTTCAGGTTCCCCTTAGTCACCTGTGACTGGCAGCTACAGTGGGGCAGGAACATGCAAATTCTGATTCATCAGCAAATCTTGTCTGCTGTTCATTTTTCTCTGAGCTGGGTTTTATGAACCCAGTTAAGAATCGTTTTAAAATATTTAGATTACTAAAAATATTGAAACAACGATACTTTATGTTGAGTAAAACTGTATGAAATTTAACTCTCAAGCCCACAAAATTTCATCAGGTAGACATTCAGTTAGGCATCGCCTATGCTTCTGTGGTTGATTTCGCATACCAGCACAATTGGGGCAGTTGTTACAAAGATCACACACACACACATAGAGACATACACACACACACACACACACACACACACACACACACACACACACACCACAAGTTTAAAACATATAATACCTGGTTAATTGCAGCAAAACTTTATAGATATGTGCTCTTGGGGTCCACAGAGAAAAAGGAGAGGTGACTCAGGAGGGCTTTTCTGTCACCAAGCTCCAATGTACTTCAGCAAGGCTTGGCTAATGCTGGCTAGATAACATTGATCCAAAGACAAGGAAAAAATGGTTCTTAACCCGTGGTCCCAGCCTCCTTAGGGGTCACATATCAGATAGCCTATATATCAGATATCTATATTATGATTCATAACAGTAACACAATTACAGTTATCAAGTAGCAAGGAAATAATTTTATGGTTGGGAGCCATCGCAACATGAGGAACTGTATTAGCAGCTGGAAGTATTAGGAAGGTTGAGGCCGGGCAGTGGTGCCACATGCCTTTAATCCCAGCACTTGGGAGGCAGAGGCAGGAGGATTTCTGAGTTCGAGGCCAGCCTGGTCTACAGAGTGAGTTCCAGGACAGCCAGGGCTACACAGAGAAACCCTGTCTCAAAAAAACAAAAACAAAAACAAAAGGCAGATTGAGGACCTCTGGTAGAGGTTTGGGGGAAGGGGGAATACCAACATAGAATCCCAATGGGAATGTCTCAGCAGAGGGGAGGTAGGCGGCACTATATCAGGGGCTTGGGATGACCCAGAGCGTCCCTACAAGAGAGAATGGAAAGGCCGAATGGAAATGGCACCCAGCCCCATCTCCAAAGATGTTCTTGGCCAGCTTTAAAAGTCTAACCTACAACCTATTCAAAGTTCAGATTTGATCTTTAACTAGGTATGAGTGAGGGCTCTTTGTCAGTTTTATCTCACATTGTTCTTATCTGGCGATGAGTTTTCCAGCCTCTTTTGAAGACCTCCCCTTGTGTCCCATCCTTCCGGGCTCTCCTCCTGAACTCTGTACCAAGCGTGGTTGGCCAACAGTTTTTCTGCTGTCCTCTCTGGGTGTGCGGATGACCAAAGGGAAGGCTCGCTCAGGCTCGAGGTCAGAAGATCTTTCCAGGACTCTAATCACCTCGAATTTCATTTCATCAAAGGCGTGTGCTCATCTGTCAGCCCATTGTCCTGGCCCTACCCTTCCAGTTCCTGTAAGTTAACACTGGGCAAAATAAAGATAACATTTATTAATTTCTCTCTTTCAAATAATTTGGAAAATGTGACCAAGGCTTTGAGTGTAGCGAGAGCTCTTCCCCTAATCTCATTGATAGATCTCTTAGTGAGTTGTAAATTTCTGATAATATTTCCTTAATGCATTAGCAATTTTGTCACATTTGTTCCATAGAGTGTTCTATTCTGGAGCCAGGTGTGACTGCTTTCAGTCATTAACCTTTCACCCAGATTTTTTTTAAATGCCTTTATTTTATGAATGAGTCTATTCCTTTAGATAGGAATATGTCTGTGCACCACACATATTCCTATCTAGTGTGCAGTGCCCATGGAGGCTGGAAAGGGTCTCAGATGCCCTGGAAATGGAATTACAGATCTTATGAGCCATCCTGTAGGTGCTAGGAATTGAACCCTAATCCTCTGGAAGAGCAACCAGGGCTCTTACCCACTGAGCTGTTTTGTTTTTTTCACAATAGCATCCCACCTTATTATGGTACATCTACAGAAGCAAACCCATGGATTTCTATTATTCAAATGTTGTTTTATTCATATTCTAACAATATATTCCAGTGCCTTTTCCCAGAACATAGTCTAGGGTACTATATAGCAATAAGAACAACTACTTTAAATTGGCATAACTATACTAATCAAGCAATGAGTCCATTGTCAAAACCTAAACTTGCCTTCCCCCAAATACCAAGAGCTCTTGAAAATTATTTATTTTATTTATTATTTTAAATTCCCTGAAAAATTATTTTTATTATAAAATAATTCACAGTTGTGATGGTTTGTATGTGTCTGGCCTAGGGAGTGGCACTTTTAAAAGGTGTGGCCTTATTGGAGCAGGTGTGTCACTGTAGCATGGGCCTTAAGACCCAATTTCTAGCTTCCTGGAAGCCAGTATTCTGCTAGTGGCCTTCAGATGAAGATGTAGAACTCTCAGATCCTCCTGTACCATGTCTGCCTGGAGGCTGTCATGTTCTTGCCTTGATGGACTGAACCTCTGAACCTGTAAGCCAACCCCAATTAAATGTTGTCCTTATAATAGTTGCCTTGGTCATGGTGTCTGTTCACAGCAATAAAACCCTAAGAACCAAGTTTTGTGGAACTATTTTAGTATAGAATTTAATGTTATTAAATACATTTACAATGTTGTGCTATAATCATTTCCAAGGTCCCTTTATCTTATAAATCATACAAAATGGTAATTCTCATTTCCCCAGCCCCTCTTCGGCAACCACCACCTCACTTTCAGTGCCTGTGACTGTTTAAGCTGCACATATAAATGGAGTCGAGTGCTATTTATCTTTTAGTGACTGGATCATTTCACTTGTTGTCGTTTGTTTGTTTTTAATTTGTTGCATATATTTATTGTGGGTATATTACGGTGTACAGGTGGAGGTCAGAGGGGAACTCTTGGGAGTTGGTCCTCTCCTTCTACTGTGTGGGTTTCAGGGATAGAAGTCCCAATCTGGTCAGGCTTGGTGGGTGGCAAGTGCCTTTACCCACTGAGCCCTGTTTGTTTGTACATAGCTTATGTACCCAAGGTTGGTGTTGAATTTCTGGTTGTTCTACTTCATCTTCCAGAGTGCTGGCATTATATGTGCGTACCCATGCCAACCCTTGTTTATTCACTTATATGAATTACACTATCAATTTCCCTCTTGGTGCTGCTTTTACTATATTCCATAAGCTTTATGTGTTATACTTTCATTCCCATTACTATCTAAATATTTCCTGATTTATGTTTCGAATTCTTCTTTGATCTATAGGTTGTTTAGGATTCTTTTACTTAATTTCAACACATTTATGATTTTTTTTTTTTTTGGTTTTTTTAGAGACAGGGTTTCTCTGTGTAGTCCTGGCTGTCCTGAAACTCACTCTGAAGACCAGGCTGGCCTCGAACTCAGAAATCTGCCTGCCTCTGCCTCCCAAGTGCTGGGATTAAATGAAGGCGTGCGCCACCTACACCAGGCTGAATTTTCTAATTTACTTCTCTTAGTGACTATTTTTGGATTTTTGGTTTTTTTCGAGACAGGGTTTCTCTGTATAGCCCTGGCTGTCCTGGAACTCACTCTGTAGACCAGGCTGGCCTCGAACTCAGAAATCTGCCTGCCTCTGCCTCCCAGAGTGCTGGGATTACAGGCTCTTAGTGACTGTTTTAAGGTCTCTGTTGCTGTGATAAATCGCTATAACCAAAAGCAACTTTGGAAGGAAAGGGTTTCTTTGGCTTACTTCTCCTGGGTCACAGTCTACTTTGGGAAGTCAGGGCAGAAACTAAAGGAGACGCCATGAAGGACTGTTGTTTTGCTAGCTTTCTCCCCGGGACTTGCTCAGCCAGCTTTCTTGTGCTATCCAGGACCACCTACCTAGGGATGGCATTGCCCCCCACTGAGCTCCTCCTCCACCCACATTAAACATTAATCGGGAAACTGTGCTACAGACTTGCCTACAGACAAATCTTATTGAGGCATTTGGTCAACCGATAGTCCCTCTTACTTTAGCTTGGGTCAAACAGACATAAAAGGAACACAACTGACCCTGTGTCAACCTGACACACAAACACATAACTATTCAACCATAAACTTTCCTTTCTTGTCTATCCCCAAGATCTCATATAAATATCACTATCACTATATAAACCATTCCAACTTTTAAGATCCCCAGAGCCGTTAAAAATTCAAACACTTGAAAAGTTTAGTCTCTTTAGAATACCCAGAGTCTCTTTCGACATTCAAGGTCTCTCTAAAATTCCAAACTCTATTAACTGTCATCTCCTATAAGTAGGAGATATGCTACGTTATCTGATACCAAACAGGAAGAACAAAAGCATAGTTACAATCAAATCAGAGAAAAACCGAAGCCCAACAGTGCGAAAGTTCAGTCTCAGGTGTCTGGCACTCACAATCTTCTCCAAAGGACCTAGGCACCTCGGTTTTACTTTGTCTCTGTTCTTCATAGCACATGCAGTTTGTCTCATAGGGTCAATGGCTCCACTTTACACCTGCCGCCCTCCTTGATGGTAATCCCATGGTACTGGCATCTTCAAAATTCTGAGGTCTCTGCTGCACCTCCACCAGTAGCCTCCTCTCCTGGGCACTCTTCAGGGACTCGAACCATGCCACAGGATGCCAAGACTTATCTTCTCTCCACCATCCCTTCCACCCTGAGGCTTCTACCGCAGCTGAGGCTGCACCTTCACCAACAGCCTTTCCTGGCCTCTCCACAGCGCCAGTCCTCAGCTGGTTTCTGCGATCCCTTCATGTTTTCAAAACAAGCACCACCTGGAAGACGTGTACGCACTAATAAGTTCAGCTCTCTAAGCTCATGGCAAAGCCTTGGCTCCCTCTGGGCCACAGCATCTATATACTGACCTCTAAGGAAACACCGGAAGACTTTTGCCCTAAAGATGCTGTCTTTTAATCAGACCTGCTTCTTCAGCCCCAGCTGACTGTATCCTTTGTCACAGCAAAGCAAAGGTTTCACTTCAGTGGTTTCAGTCTCTTGCTCATCACAACCACTTCTTTAGCCCCACCCGACCAAAGCAATATATTCTTAACACAAAATACCATTGAAAAGTCCCTGTTAGAATCTTTACTTCCCCTTGAAACATTCCAAGCCAGGCCAGTTTATTCAGGCCTCAGTGAGCCAAAGTAAGAAGTATGACAAGCAGGGAAAAAAAAAAAATCAAAAATCAAAACCAAAACAAAATCCTGTGAGGAGGCGTGCAAGGAACCTTGGAAATTGGGGAAAATGTAGTGTGAAATGATAACCTGCAGTGTGGCCACACATTGTCCATACCTGGTGTGGCACAGCCACCTGGAGGCCTTGGCCATTCCCAACCTAATCTAATAAAGCTTGCCTATTTAGGCCAACCCTGTCTAATGTAGCCCCAGGTCATTCAGACATGGCCATTTTAACCATTCTAATCAGCTCCTGCAGCAAAGTTGAAGAGGATGTATTACAGACAGCAGCTCACCCAGGGTACCGAGCTGAGTGAAAACAAATTCTTCAGTTCTTACAGTATAAATAGAAATTCAAGACTTGAGAACAGCAAGGCCCGCTGGCCAGCAGGAGACAGGCAGTCGGCCAATGGCTCATGTTTGCCTGACAGGGGAAGAAAGGATGAAATGCAAGTGGAAAACAAGAACTGCCTCTTCAAACAGCTGGGAAACACCCTCTGCTTCCCTTCGTTTCCCAGCTGGGCAGAGCAGCAGCAACGGGACAAGAGGTCAGGAGGAAGCATTCAATCCTGCACGCCCTGCCTGCTACCAGGAGACCTGTTGGGGTGCATGCCACCAGGCCGGATGCCGGAAATGGGAGACACAGAGGATACGGTGCCCAGTCCCTGCTGATGCCAGGGCCTGCCCTGAAGAATGGACGTCAGCAAACAGAAAGCCATTCAGATCCTGCAGCAGCACGGTTCCCACGGCAACCAGCAGTTTCCCTTGCCGCTCCACATCCTCTTCTTTTTCTTCTAACAAACTTTCCATTTGGATCCAGGCTACACTTGGAAGAAATGTAGGTTGGGTAATAGGTGTTGGGAGGGGGTGGAGATGGAAGAGGGTAATGAAGAGCGTGAGGAAGGAAGGAACCTGGGTTTCATAGAGTATGAGTAGCGAGAGCCAGTGGGCCGTCAGGAAAAAAAATCTTTAATTAGGCAGTGGGGTTTGGGTTTTGATTTTTGAGCCTGTCTTTCTTTCCAGTTCCTGCCATTTGTCCAAGACTCTCAGAGCCTGGGATAAATACTACTGGTCACTTCTCCCTCCTGTCCCTTCCTGGTCATCATTCTTCATGTCTGGGATGCATACTACCCTGTCCCATACTGTTCCTGTTGTGCCAGGAAGCATTCATGAACCCCGAAAGACCACCAAGGAGCTAGCTGTTTCCGATGTGATCACAGTAGGGTCTCTTTATTACAAACTCGGAGTTTGGGCCTACTCACCACCGACCCACAGGACTGTCTAGTGAAGCAGCCCCGAAATCTCATCGGGACAAGGTTTTATTAAAAAAAAAAAAAAAATGGAAGCAAGCGAGGGGGGTCTCTATCATGACAAGCATAAAACTGAAGGACTATTGTAAGCTCACAGATGTGTGCCCTGAAGCAAGACAGTATATAATCGCAAACGGTCTGAAAGTACGTCTGAAACAATCAGACTAATCTTTGATTAACTGTTGCTTGGAAGTAGCTAGGGAGTAACTCTGGCCAAGGACAGCCACGTGGTCCTTCCTGGTATGTGGGTACAGCTTGGGTACAGCTACAGGCCAAATTCTCAGGCCATTGGGTGAGGAGTGGAGGGGGGAGGGTGTTCTGTTTTAAGATGGAGGCTGGTTCCAAGATGGAGTAGGTTTGGCCTCTCATTCCCAAGCCACTCAATGGCTCTTTCTTCCAAATCTGAGCTGGCTTGAGTCCCTCTGCCCTTTCGGTGTCTGCTTGTTAAAGAGAAGGTACAGTGTTCTGGGATGGCATGTTGATTCCCAGTCCCACCTCCACGGTTCATTGTTCTTAAACCTTGAGTGGAGTTACAAAATCTTCATGTTTCACAAGCACCCTAGTTCTCACAGGTTCAGACAGATGCTGTATCTGTTAGTTTCCCAGTGATCAAAATACTTAAGAAAGCAACTTAAAGGGAGAAAGATTCGCTTGAGGTCATGGTCTCAGTTTTTGGTCCTCCATGGCAAAGAGCGGGATGGGCAGAGTGCTCATGTCCCAAAGGTGACTATGATAGTTAATTATCAACCTGACAGAATCTAGGATCCCCTGGGGGAAGGGCATCTCTACCTGCCTGTGGAGGATTATCTTGACTGCATCCATTGACAGGGGAGGACCTGTCACTGTGGGTGGCACCATTCCCTGGCTGGGATCCTGGACTGCAGAAGGAGAGAAAGTGCACTGAGCAGTAGCAGCTGCCCATCACCGCTCCTGGGTTATGGACATGGCAGAAAGAGGTGCGTCAAGTTCCTGCTGTCTGGACTTCCTTCCCATTTACAAACAGTAGACTTGAACTGTGACCAGAAATAAGTCCTTTCTCTCTTGAGTTACTTGTACTGGGAAAAGAAGCCAAGACAGCCAGGAAGCAGAGGACGGGAAGAAGGGGCTAGGGAAAAGATAACCCCAGTGACCTATGTCCTCCAGGTAGGTCCCATTTTCCAGAACCTCTCAAAACAGCAGCACCAGCTGGAAACCAAGCTTTTAACACACTCATCTATGGAAAATATTTCTTATTCAAACACAACAGATAAGGAACTATAGGAGAACACTCTTATCATGGCGTACCTAGATCTGATATAGGGCTTACCTAGATCTCATATAGCCAAGGCTACAGGATAAACAGACTTCCAAGAGGATGTGGCTGGGATTCCAACTGGGTGGCAGTCATGTTGAACAATTGGCCCTCTGGAGTGAGGAAGGGTCCCTTCCAGTCCCAAAGATAAATACATCTCAAATCCTTCAGCGCTGACAGGCAACCTTCAGTTTCTCCTGACTGACAGACACCACAATGTTTCCTGAAGAGGAGGTCTCAGCTCTCTTTCTTTTTCCAAGTAGGTTGTACCATGCTTGACTCACAGTGGGTTTACTGGTTGTCATTTCTGACTCTAACAAAGTGAGACCCAGGCAAAGCCAAATGAAATGGAGCAGAGAGTGAGCAGAAACGAGACTGACGAAGTCTGAGAGGAATGCTTCCTGTTAGGGTTTGAATATGCTTGGCCCAGGGAATGGCGCTATTAGAAGGCATGGTCCTGTTGGACTGGGTGTGGCCTTGTTGGAGTGGGTGTGTCACTGTGGGTGTGGACTTTAAGACCCTCATCCAGCTGCCTGGAAATGAGTATTCTGCTAGCAGCCTTCAGATGAAGATGTAGACCTCTCAGCTCCTCTTGAACCATGTCTGCCTGGATGCTGCCACGTTCCCGCCTTGATGATAACGGACAGAACCTCTGAACCTGTAAGCCATCCCCAATTAAATGTGGTCCTTATAAGAGTCGCCTTGGTCACGGTGTGGGTGCACAGCAGTGAAAGCCTGACTAAGACACCTCCCATGCTGGATGTGAAGTCATGTTCAGTGATCTTGTTCATCCTCATGGGGATTGGTTGAAATGGGGCAATCTCTGTGTGCAGTGCAGCCTTTGACCCCAAACCTTACCTAGTGTTGGTTACCCTATTAATGACAAAGGATTTAAGAACACTTATTGTTGCAGTAAATATTATTTGGGAATTTCTATCCCCTCTTAGACCATTTAGTTCCCAAATAAAAGACACAAAACCTTTATACCACAATAAGCCTTAAAGCACGAGAGCTGGGCAGATACCAACCCTCTCTGCTAGTTTGTCCACTTGCCTGTAGTAATCCTGAGGGATCACTTGCCACGTTCAGCATAGACTGCTCCCACCCCAACAGGCCTACCCTTGTGGCCATGCACTCACGATCCACCTACCCCATGGCTCCTTCTTCCCTCTGTTTCTTCTCTCTCTCCTCCTCCTCCCCAGCATGGTCTCTGCCTCAGACCCCAAACCCAGGAGTCAAAGCCCCGCCTACCTCTCTTCTGCCCAACTACAGGCTGTAAGCATCTTTATTCAACCAATAGTTTTTAACTAAGGAGCAAGGCTTCCACTACAAAAGTTGGTTTACATGAGGATTCACTTGTCTTGAGGCCACTAGACCTTGGGATACAGAATTTAGTATTACAATACATAGCAACAGACCAAACCTCAACAATCAAATATATTAGGGATAGGCATGGTGCTGATTCAAGCACTTGGGAGGTTAAGGCAGGAGGATCAGGTGTTTGAGACCAGCCTAGACTCTACAGCAAGACCTTGCCTAAAAAAATGATAAAGTCCCTGTGGGGAAATGGGCCATCATTAAATATTAAAGTTAATGCAGAGATGGGCTGAGAAGATGGCTAAGTGGATAAAAGTCTCCCACAAGGACCCGAGTTCAGATCCCTAGCATCTGTGTGAAAAAGTCAGCATGTGATGGTGATCACCTGTAACCCAGGCAGCAGAAATAGTAGGACACTGTGGACCTGTTGGCCATTGGCAGAGCCAGGCTCAATGGAAGACCTTGTGGAGATTATATATATGTATATGTATATGTATATATATATATATATATATATATACACATCTGACATTGATCCTGACCTCTGCAAAGCTCTTACACACACACATACACACACACACCCACACACACACACAGAGAGAGACAGAGAGAGAAAGAGAGAGAGAGAGAGAGAGAGAGAAAGTTAACACAGAGAGAGAGTTCCTGAAGGGACCATCATCCACTCAATGGTGACGCGTGGAAAAACTAAGCAACTACTTTCATAGGACTCTGCGTGGATTCCTGGGTTCGTTCATTCGTTCTTTCTTTCTTTCTCTCTTTTTTTGTTTTGTCCAAGATAATTCCCAGTACACCACTAGCCATTTAGTAGGTATTCAGACCATGAGTGGCAATCAACGGATTCTAAAAGGAAAATGTGATTATTTTCAGGCCAGGAGCTTTCTTCAGGTTACCACTACTAAATGCTGTCTGTTCCTATGATGTGGTGACTAAGATGTCTGCAATGTCTCCTAGGTGTATCACCAAGGAACCCACTACTGTCACAATGCCAGGAGGAACTAGCCCTTCAGAGCATTTCCAAGACTGAGATGGACCACTGGCTGAGCTTCCAGGTTTCTGAGTTGAGAACTGAGTGAATTGATTGAGTGGGAGGAAACTGCAGAGCAGGCTGGGGAATCGAGCCCTGAGCTGGCTGGATCCCTGCATCTGTTAACTTTATGGTTTTATACAAACTATTGTCCTACCTCTGTTTATGTAGTCAGGGTCACTATAGAACCTTCTATAGAGATATTGTGAAGCCAAAATGAGAGAAATCATGTAGCATTCAGAAGAGCTCAACCTCCGAAGGTGAATGCAGTTCTATTGCTGAGTAGTGCCCAGAGCCGGATTGATTCAGAGCCCCACAGACGAGCCACCTCTCAGAACATGAACTGTATCCAGGTCTCTTACACAGGCAGCTGAATCTTCAGGTCTGACATAAGATACCTAAGCAGGGCCCTTCGCCTGACTCAGTGGTCCCAATGCCATTCTATAATACCATCTACTTCACTGTCCCCCCCCTCTAGAACCTGGGCAGTGAGGGACAGAGAACAGAACGTAGCAGATATCTGCCGGAAACTTGCAGTTAAGATCCACGAAAGAACATAGGAAGGGGTTCAAATGATTAAGCAAAGACACCCACACAGAGGTGTTCATGCCGCACTGAGAAAGAAGAGCCAACTTGTTGCTGCCAGCAGTTACAAATGAACCGGATACCTGGAAAAGAACCCTAGGCATGCCTGGGAAGGTGGCGAAAGGAACCAGGGCCAGGGAGACATTTGCCAGTCGAGGCCAATGGAGGTCAGACCATTTAACAGTTTGGGTGAGCCCCTCCTCCCAGACTCTGGGCTGAGTTCTGGGGAGGTGGTCTGGAGGTTCATTGGCTCCACTGCTCAGGCAGCTGGGCGGGTCACCTACTTAATTCAGGAACTCGTAGACCTGGAGGAACAAAGAACTTCACCTTTACTCTGAGTGCTCCACCCTAGGTGGAGCAGGATCCTGACTAGCACAGGAATCCCTGTTCAACAAAGGCTGGGAGAGGAAGTTCACCTTGATCAATGTCAGTTCCTACCAAGTGGCGGCATTACACCCCGTTACGGCTCTGTACCCCCAACTTGTTTTCAAGGGATGTCAGGTCCCAGTTTTGGGCCTGTGTACCAAAAGCCTTTGGTGGGTTTTGAAAGGTTGACCTCCTAGGAGGGAAAACAGAACAAAACAAGCAAACAAAAACTTGTTTTAACTTTTTACAATTTCCAGCACTGGCAAAGAGGAGCCAGGGAAGTCAATTACCAGATTGTTTTGGCTGTGGGATTGTTAGACCCTCTCTCACCAGATCTTTTGGGGACAATAATAGCTTCCTAGCATTCTTCCCTCTCCTGCTGGTATGAAATGACTGATGCACATTTTCCAGAGAGGAAAAATGGGCTATTTTGAAAATAACCCTCGAGTACCTACATGTATGGTCTATTATTTAATCCTAAAAAGAAACGCCATTCTGATTCATGCTATAGCATGGATAAGCCCAGCGAAGATGGCACTGAGGAAACGGGCCAGTCACAGGAAGACAATGCTACTTGATTTTGCTGACGCGAAGTCTCCAGAAGTCAGATTCCTAGAAGCGGAAGCAGGGCGGTGGTTGCCAGGCTGGGAGGGGGAAGAACGGGCAGTGTTTGTTTAGTCAGTACTGCGTTTGGTTGGGGAAGTTGAGAAGGTCCTGGAGATGGCTGCCCACCAGTTTGCCCTGACGCCATGAACTGAGCATTTAAGGAGGATCGAAGCAGCAATGGTGTTCATGTCCACAAGGCGCTCACCAGATAAACAAGGATGGTGCAGATCCATCCGTGCATTGATGCTTAGAGTTCTTATTCCCCTGTGTGTCTTCCTCACCCACACATTGTTACACCTTCCAGAACAGCCTCCTTCTGCCTTTATGGTGGCGACATAATGGAACGCTGAGGCGTTTAAGATAAATGACCCAGTCCAGTACACATGCCTCTTCCTTTTCTTCTTTTTGGGGCCATCTGTTTTACTTATTGTGAAATGATGACATAAATTGAATACATTTGGACTTAGTAGGTATTTGATATGAAAAGCAGTTGTATCAGGATGGGCGTCTTAAAAATAGTAACACCTTACACACATAGTAACTAGAATATATGTTTCTGTCTGATCACCTGTATTAGAAATCCCGAGAATGCTACTCTTTGAACACTTAGGTTCTATACCTTAACTGAAACTAGTTCAGAATGAATTCTTTTAAAAAAATGTTCTAGGTTCTATACCTTAACTGAAACTAGTTCAGAATGAATTCTTTTAAAAAAAAATGTTCTGCGGTATGATCGCCTGCATATAGTTCCAAGTCACCCCCATTTTACAAAGGATGTAAACAACCAGTGCGATGATGGCTCACACCTCACTCAGGAGGCTGAGGCCATCCAAGGCTAGAGAGTGAGTTCCTGGACAGCCAGAACTACACACACACACACACACACACAAAAAAAATCCTATCTAAAACAAACAAACAAACAAACCACAAAGGATTTAAAGGAATACATCAAACAATTATAGGTCCACGGCTCTCAACACATCAGTCAGGCTCCAGGATACAGGTCCACGTTTCCTGTAAGGTTAGGGTTCTCCACTTGCTCTTTGTCATTCATTTGTTTATTGATGTCTTCTGTCCGGTGAGTTCCTTCAGAAAGGGAGATTTCCAATGGAAGTTTTATTCTTAAAGCCCAATAAGAGCTGCCAAAGAACAAAGGGAAACCCATTGTCTGAACTTGAAATTGGCTTCATTGATTTCCAGAATCTCCATACAAGCCTGCTACAACTTCCACCTTTCCTAAAGTATTGGGCTTGTCTAGGCATAGCACTCCTATATATATACTGTTGGGGCTGCCAGGCAGTTCCCTGCTCAAAGAGGCTCTAGAGACACCAGCCCAGACACCACCAACTCCATCCTCACATTCTGCCATCTGGGACATATGTCCCAAACAAGCCGCTCTCTTTCCTTAGACGGCCTCTGGACCTATCAACTCATGTTCTTCAAATAAACCAAGGCATGTGGGAAGATCCAGGGAAGCCTGCTTGTTTAAATGATTACCTGCTTTTAACTGGTAACACTATCCAAAAGGTAACTTCAATGTTAAGTGCAATACAAAGGAAAGAAAAGGGATGAAAAGCCACGGGTGATGCTTCTGCTTCCTCTTTGGACAGTCTGTTCTCTTCTGGTGCCACGATTGGCTGATGGCCCTTCCCACCCGTATAAATAGACTTTACCGTAAATATTTTTCACCAGAGCTTTGGGGCATCTGCTTTGATTTTTGCAGTTTGTTTTATTAATCATGTTCTTGGAATGTAGCTCCTCTTGAAGAATCCCAAAGCAAACGAGAAGAACCAAAGGAAGGGTAGGTGACTAAACAGCCATGCCTCTCCCTGGGTCCCGTATGTACAGCATTATTTTCTAAAAGATGGATGGATTTTCAGAGTTGATAGATTTATGCTGCCGCTCAAGGCATTTCTGTTTACTTAACTCAAGTAACAGCAGGCCTGCCACTTCCCAAGGATTATCTTAAAGATAATGACATGGAATTCCAATTTTATATTTCAGAACTTTTCAGCTATTATTTATTTAAGATGAGTGTCTTAGTCGGGGGTTTCTAGTCCTGCACAAACATCATGACCAAGTTGGGGGGGGGAAGCGAACCAGTAAGAAACATCCCCCCACGGCCTCTGCATCAGCTCCTGCTTCCTGGCCTGCTTGAGTTCCAGTCCTGACTTCCCTTTGGTGATGAACAGCAGTGTGGAAGTGTAAGCTGAATAAAACCTTTCCTCCCCAGCTTGCTTCTTGGTCACGATGTTTGTGCAGGAATAGAAACCCTGACTATGACGAGGTCTCACTACATAAGCAAGCCTGCTACAGAACCTGGGATCTTGTTGCCTTGACTCACTAAGCCTTGGGATGAAAGATGTGTGCCACCACACCCTACTCACATTATTTCAGGTATAGCTCATCGAAAGAAGTAGGTCCTTATACGATGATGGTGTGTGCTTTCATGTTGATGAATACATAGAGCTGGCTCTGGACCATCTGACCTCTAATACAGAGATGCTTGTCCCACCATATGGATGCAGCTCTGCTGTTTTACTTCTTCTCACTCCAGCTCTACCTTTAAGATGACGTTAGAAGATAGGCAGGTGGTGTATATCTTTTACCCCAGCACCATGAAGACAGAAACGGATAGGTCTCAGATCTCTGAGAGTTTGAGACCCACAGGGCCTACATATCAGAGTTCTAGCTCAGCTAGTACTAAATTTAAAAAAATAGTGAGACTATCTTTTTTTTTTTAAAAAAAAGGTAGTTATAATCCATTATATTTGTGCCATGACCCCCTAGTAGGTCTTACCATGAAGACTGAAAATGACTGTAGTGTTTCTGATACCCAGTCACTTGGTTAAAACCCAAATAGTTCATTCCAGGAGACTGTCCTCAGATGTAAGAGTCCTTCTGCAAGAGATGAGTCTCCTAAATAAATAATACCTGAAATAGTAGCTGAAAGCTACTGAAAGATAACATTGGAATTCCATGTCATTATCTCGGAGGCTTTCTTTGGGAAACTGCAGGCATGTTGGTTCTTGAGGTAAGAGGGGCAGATCGGCCTCTCAGCCTTGGAGACTGAGGGCAAAGCTTAGATCACACCGCTGCTCCTCAGTAGAACAGATGAGCCTGGATGTCAGCAAAGCTTGCCCTTCTTGAATGCCACTGGAAAGAATAATCAATCAAACCTAATTTGGGCAATTAGGGGAAGAGGCAAAAACAGGAAACTCTGTGGTCCTGGTAAACATTTCTGCAAGGAGAGGAGTCTGTGGATTTGTAAGCACTTAAAGAGAGAAACATCAGGAAATGTTTGTGCTCCCATGTGGCCTAACCTGGACTTTCCAGAGCCTGCCTGGCTCCTGGTGGTCTCACAATTACTCACAAGACATACTTTCTTGCTCTGTTGCCCAGGAAACTGGAAAATAAATGGTTGGGACCAGTCATCTGCTTTCTCGGTTGTTCTTTTCTCTGCCTATGTCACAGAGGTCTTGAAGGAAGGTACCCTCGTGGGTCTGTGCTCACAGCTGTTCCTTGTCAAAGCCAGGATGATAACCTGGTACCCATAACCACCAAGGTCATAAGAGAAGCTCACATATTACAGTGATGAGCCCCATGCATCATTTTAACACCAGTTTCTTGCCGTAGCTCATACTGAAATAATTACATTTTTCAGGGTTCCGAAACTAAATTGAGAATTCACTTTCAAAACATAACAATGTCCATAACAATGCGTGTCTGTGATGCCTCCAGGACACTCCCTATGGTGATGTAGCTGTTAGAGAATGAGTCAGCATGCTTATCTAAGGCATCCTCAGCCCTTTAAGGCAATGTTTCTCATGCTCTGCTTCTCATCTCTTACAGATGAATCCAATGACAGGAAGGGTCATTCTGGTCCACCAATAAGTGGTTCTCTGTCTTAGTTAGGGTTTTACTGCTGTGAACAGACACCATGAGCAAGGAAACTCTTATAAGGACAACATTTAATTGGAGCTGGCTTATAGGTTCAGAGGTTCAGTCCATTATTACCAAAGCAGAAACATGACAGTATCCAGGCAGGCATGGTGCAGAAGGAGCTGAGAGAGAGGTCTACATCTTCATCTGAAGACTGCTAGGAGAAGACTGGCTTCCAGGCAGCTGGAATTGAGGGTCCTGAAGCCCACACCCACAATGACACACCTACTCCAACAAGGAAACACCTTCTAAAAGTGCCACTCCTTGGACCAAGCAAATGCCAACCATCACAGTCTCTCTTATCCACCTCATGCAGGTACTTGGATAACAATGAAATAGTTGTTTCCAGAATAAATATAGAAGAGGTCAGCAGTGGGATCCATGAGGTGCTGTACGGTGGCCACACAGTACAGGTCACCATTGTCTTTGATTAAGAGACAGCACGTTAGACTGGGGCAGGGCTTAATTATCACTGGGTTTTGGTGGGGGTTTTTGTTTGTTTTGTTTTTGTTTTTGTTTTTGTTTTTCAGTTTCCTCAACACATCCCAAGTTACTTGGCATAGCTGAGGACAGTATTTCTGAGATCAGCTCCTTCAAGTAACTCCATGGACTGGTGGCTTTTCTATTGCTATAATGAAATACTCTGACCAAGGCAGCCTACAGAAGCCAGGATTTATCTGGGGCTTATGGAAGGATAAGAGTCCATCACTATCACTGTGCAGAGAAGCAAGGCAGCCGGCAGACAGGACAGTCGGAGCAGAAGCTGAGAGCTCTCTTCTCGCGCTGCAAACAAGAAACAGAGAGAATGCACCAGCAATCCTGTGTGTGGCTTTTGAATCCTCAGTCTGTCCCGGGGATGTATTTCCCAGCAAGTCAACAGCTCCCAAGCCTTCCTAAGCAGGACTACCAACTGGGGACCAAGGATTCAAATGCCTGAGACTTATGGGGACATTTTCTTCACACCACAAAGTCCATCTCCTATGTCCAGCCAACGGATTTTCCTTACCACAGAGGTCAACGGTTTAATTCTCTATGCTTTATCCATGTTGGGACAAGGGGTCGTAGCTAGCTGGAAGCACAGCTCTGGCAGGCTTTTAACCCCCTCTCTATTCCATTTACCATGAGATTACATTCCTAAAGATTACATTACAAGGTCTAGTCCCTTCTTGACTACTTCCTCTCCCTGAGGCTGACTACCAAGGCCCAGTTATCAAAGTATTGAAGTCCAGCAATCAAAAGCCCCCTTGATTATCAAAGTATTGAAGTCCAGCAATCAAAAGCTCACCTGATTATAATGCTGAGTTAAAATTAAACACCTCATCCTGACACAGGGTTTTTCCCCCTTTACCTTTATAAACCGCCATTTGTCAATGTGCCTTGCCTGTCTCTTCTCTATCTAGAGGCAGTCCTTTGTCTCCCTGGGGGACAAATAACCCTCCCCCCCTCTCCTTTTTGTTCCTTCCCCTCTCCCTCTTCCTATATCTCCTGTCTTTGTCTTTTAGTCTCTGCTCTTTATCCCTCTGGGGCAAATAAATCTTTGTACTGAGAACTTGGTCTTGAGAGTCTGGAGCCACCACTGACCCTTTCAGCTAATACTCCCCGTCTCTAATCACACTGAGATCGGCCTCCCTGGCCTCCCCTCCTTCTTCTCTGTCAGATGGGATTGTCCTCTAACTACCAGCTCACTGATTAAGTCTCTCCTTTGTGAACATTCATTTAGACAACCAGAGAATTGAACTAAAGACAGAGTCTCCTAATCTCCCAAGTCAAGGTTTAACCGGAAGGATGAGGTATACGGTTCTAAAAGCAATCTTATCCTGTGAAACAATCTTTGTTAAGCTTTCTGAGAAATCGCCTGTGATTGGTAACACGAGTTGGCGGTGGCAGTTGCAACTGTCTGGAACCAAAAACTCCCCCTCCAGCAGACTTAAAGAACATGGCGTGTTGTCTCTCATTACCTGAAGCCCAGGGAGAGCTCAGGTTCCAGGAAAGATGCGGTTCGGTGAAAGTCGGTGGTGTTCCCAAGGACATGGGTCTGTGTCCCTACCGCTCACCTGCCGTCCTCAATCCCAGCTTCATGGGACGGCTCCTTCTCTCCAAAGAACTACGATTCACACCACGCATGTCAGGCCACACATTTTTTTATTCACCCCTAGCAGGGAATAGGAAATGAAAGCGGCCATTTCCAAAGCCCTCTCTTCTAGCCTGATTAGGTCAGTATGCACCAGGTGTTCAGGGATGACCCAGTAAGAGTTGTCAGTAGCTTTCCGCGAACTGACCGGTAGCAGCACAGTGGCCACTCGGAGCCAGGTGATTGTCTGCAGTGGCAGTTCTAAGAGCTCTGGGGTATCTGGCACCATCCCCATGCTTTATAGCACGGTCAGTCCCTTCACCAGGAGGGGGGGAGGGAGTTCGAGACAGGGTTTCTCTGTGTAGCCCTGGCTGTCCTGGAGCTCACTCTGTAGACCAAGCTGGCCTCGAACTCAGTAATCCTCCTGCCTCTGCCTCCCAAGTGCTGGGATTACAGGCGTGCACCACCACACCCGCTTCCTTCACCAGTCTTGAGAAGTAAAACTGGCTCCAGTGATTGCCAAAACTTAAAGGGGAAGGGGCAAAAGCATTCCAATGAGAGAAACTAAGCAGGTTACTTAACTGTCTCTTATGTCTCTTATTTCTTATATGTAATAAACGGACAGACAGAGGCCTAAACTGGGAACCTTAACAGGATCACTCCTTTTTTTTTTTTTTCTGTAGTGTGACTTGTTTATTTTAAAAATTGTCTTTGCTATGCCGATATTTTGCCTTTTCACATACACTTTAAAATCAATTTGTTGGTATGCACAAGATATCTGACAAAGATTTTGATTGTGGAGAACAGTTGTGAGGCCTCAACCCTATACAACGAACCATAGGCCGCTGAGGAATGCTCAGAGGTGGAGAAAGGTTTTCTCCAGGGAAGAGCACACCAACTGGTTATCAGATGCCAAACAGTCGGTCCTGAGCACTTATACACACAAGTGACAGCATACAGACTGGGCGAGCTATATTTAGGGATACACATACATGTAATAACAATTTATCTAAAAAGATGCCCTGAACTTGAACAAGAGCAAGGACAGGTATATGAGAGGACTTAGAAAAAAGAACTGTGAAATATTGTAATTATATTATAATCTTGAAAATACAAAACCAAGATTTTCCTTGAGGATGAATTGATTTTTGTTGCTGTTTCATTTTGATTTTTCGAGACGTTGTTTACCTGTGTAACCTTGGCTGTCCTGGACCTCCCTCTGAAGACCAGGCTGGCCTAAAATCTCAGAAATCCCCCTGCCTCTGTTTTCTTCTTCTTCTTCTTCTTCTTCTTCTTCTTCTTCTTCTTCTTCTTCTTCTTCTTCTTCTTCTTCTTCTTTTGTTTTTGTTTTTGTTTTTGTTTTTCAAGACAGGGTTTCTCTGTGTAGTCCTGGCTGTCCTGGAACTCACTCTGTAGACCAGGCTGGCCTCAAACTCAGAAATCTGCCTGCCTCTGCCTCCCAAGTGCTGGGATCACAGGTGTGCGCCACCACCGCCTGGCTTATTTTTTTTTTTAATAATAAAAATCATTCTATTCATATGACAACTTAAGTAAAATGATTATTACATAAAAGCTAACTGGTACATGTAACTATTACATTAAAGTCCACTGTTAGAAAATACAGACGGGGCTACACACAATGATCTGATAAAATTGAAGAAATACATAGAAAACAGTGTTAAAGTAGGAGAATTTTATGGAAAATAATAATGATAGATTGGTAAACATGGAAAACTATATCTATACTAATTGGCCAAGCACAAAGAAAATTTTTCTGATAAATTGAAGATTTTCAAGGAAAATAATTTTGATAAAATAGAAGAAATATGTTAACTGGGAAAGGGGAAAGCCTTTGGAATGTAAACATAGAATATAGAAAATAAAATTAAAAAAAAAAAAAAAAAAAAAAAAAAAAAAAAAAAGAAAAGTTTGAAAATTAAAGATTTCATGGAAAACAATACAGATAAAATGGTAAACATAGAAAACATTTCTAAACTAATTGAAGAGGTAAGTAGAAATATTTACTGATAAAATTAAAGATTTACATGGAAAATATTTCTGATAAAATTGACTAAATACATAGAAAAAAGTATTGAAATTGAGATATTCAGTGGAAATTACTACAGATAAAAAGGGAGACATGAAAACATTTCTAAACTAATTGACAAAGTATGTTAAAAATTTTTCTGATCATCGGGCGGTGGTGGCGCACGCCTGTAATCCCAGCACTCTGGGAGGCAGAGGCAGGCAGATTTCTGAGTTCGAGGCCAGCCTGGTTTACAGAGTGAGTTCCAGGACAGCCAGGGCTACACAGAGAAACCCTGTCTCAAAAAAAAAAACCAAAAAACAAAATCCAAAAATTTTTCTGATCAAACTGAAGAATTTCATGAAAAATATTTCTGATAAGATTAAAGAAATACAGGGGAAATGTTAAAATTGAAGAATTTGTTAGAAAATAATAATAGTTAGAAGGTAAACATAGAAAATTTATCTTTACAAAATGACCAAGCATATAAAAATATCTTCATAAATTTGAAGATTTTGGTGAACATATTTCTGATAAAATTGAGAAATATATAGAAAAAAATGTGTTAAAAATGAAGATTTTCCTGGAAAATAATAGAGATAAAATAGTAGACAGAAAAATTTTCTGAACTAATTAAAGAGTTAAATAGAAACATTTTCTGAAAAAATTGAAGATTTTCATGGAAAATAATATGGATGAAATTGAAGAAACATATATGAAAAAGTGTGCAAATTGAACATTTTCATGGAAAAAATTAATGGTGAAATGGTAGACATAGAAAAACTATCTAAACGTATTAAAGAGTTAAGTAGAAATATTTTCTGATAAAATTGAATATATACATGAAAAATATTTCTGAAAATAGTGAAGAAATATAGAAAAATGTGCTAAAATTGAAGATTTTTCATGGAAAATTATAGATAAAATGGTAGAAACAGAACATTTCTAAACTAATTGAAGAGAGAAGAAGTATTTTGTGAAAAAACTGAAGAATTAATGTAAAATATTTCTGAAAAAATTGAAGAAATATAAAGAAGTGTTAAAGTTGAAGATTTTCATATAATATTATAGCTAAAAAGGTAGTAATAAAGAAAATTTCTCAGTTAATGGAAGAGGGAAATATAAGTATTTTGTAAAAAAACTAAAGAATTACATGGAAAATATTTCTGATAAAATTAAAGGAATATATAGAAAAAAGTGCTAAATTTGAAGATTTTCATGGAAGATTATACATAAAACTGTAGAAATAGAGAATATTTCTAAACTAATTGACAAGAAACTGGAAACATTTTATGAAAAAGCTGAAGAATTACATGTAAAATACTTCTGATAAAATTGAAGAAATATATAGAAAAAAGTGTTAAAATTAAAAATTTGACAGAAAAATAATACAGATAAAATTGTAGACATAGAAAAAATTCTATTGATAAGTATGAAGTATCCTTCCATGTCCTTTTTGATGATTTTTGGTTGAAAGTCGATTTTATCTGATATTAGAATGGCTACTCCAGCTTGGCTCTTCCTGAGACCATTTGCTTGGAAAATTATCTTCCAGCCTTTTACTCTGAGGTAGTGTTTGTCTTTGACACTGAGGTGCATTTCCTGTATGCAGCAAAATGCTGGATCCTGTTCACATGTCCAGTCTGTTAGCCTATGTCTTTTTATTGGGGAACTGAGCCCATTGATGTCGAGATATTAAGAAATAGTGATTGTTGCTTCCTGTTATTTTTGATACTATTTTTATGTTTATGTGGTTACCTTCTTTTGGGTTTGTTGGAAGATTACTTTCTTGCTTTTTCTAGGGTATAGTTTCCCTCCTTGTGTTGGCGTTTTCCATCTATTATCCTTTGTAGGGCTGGATTTTTGGACAGATATTGTGTAAATTTGCTTTAATCATGGAATATCTTTGTTTCTCCATCTATGGTGATTGAGAGAGGTTAGCTGGGTATAGTAGTCTGGACTGGCATTTGTGTTCTCTTAGGGTCTGTATGAGATCTGCCCAGGGTCTTCTAGCTTTCATGGTCTCTGGTGAGAAGTCTGGTGTGATTCTGATAGATCTGCCTTTATAAGTTACTTGACCTTTTCCCCATACTGCTTTTAATATTCTTTCTTTGATTAGTGCATTTGGTGTTTTGATTATTGTGTGATGGGAGGAATTTCTGTTCTGGTTCAGTCTGTTTGGAGTTCTCTAGGCTTCTTGTATGTTCATGGGCATCTCTTTCTTTAGGTTAGGGAAGTTTTCTTCTATAATTTTGTTGAAGATATTTACTGGCCCTTTAAGTTGTAAATCTTTGCTCTCTTCTATACCTATAATCCTTAGGTTTGGTCTTCTCATTGTGTCCTGGAGTTCCTAGATGTTTTGGGTTAAAAGCTTTTTGCATTTTGCATTTTCTTTGACTGTTGAGTCAATGCTTTCTATGGTATCTTTAGCACCTGAGATTCTTTCTTCTATCTCTTGTATTCTGTTGTTAATGCTTGCATCTATGATTCCTGATTTCTTTCCAAGGTTTTCTATCTCCAGAGTTGTCTCCCTCTGTGATTTCTTCATTGTTTCTTCTTCCATTTTTAGGTCCTGGATAGTTTTGTTCAGTTCCTTCACTTGTTTGTGTTTTCCTGTAATTCTTTAAGGGATTTTTGTGTTTCCTCTTCAAGGGCTTTTACCTGTTGACCCACGTTCTCCTTTATTTCTTTATTAGAGTTATTTATGTCCTTCTTGAAGTCCTCTATCATCATCATGAGATGCGATTTTAAATCCAACTCTTGCTTTTTCAGTGTGCTGGGGTATCTGGGACTTGCTGTGGTGGGAGAACTGGGCTCTGATGTTGCCATTTGCCTTGGTTTCTGTTGGTAGGGTTCTTGCACTTGCCTTTTACCAGCTGGTTATCTCTGGTGTTAGTTGATCTTGCTGTCTCTGGCTGGAGCTTGTCCCTCCTCTGAGCCTGTAAGCCTGTGTCCATACTCCTGGGAGGCCAACTCTCTTTTGGCAGCGTCTGTGCACAGAAGGCCATGGAGCCACCTGGCTCTCTGCTGCTAATGGCACCTGGAAGGCTCCTGTCCCAGCTGTTCCACTGATTGTATGCCCTGTGTGCTCCTGGCTGTTCCCCTCCAGAGAGATATTGGAGAGAAGGTGGAGATCTCACCTCCATGCTCAAAAGTGGAGACACTGCTGGGAGACCATGCTCTCCTGGCGGGCTGTGCACAGAAGGTTGTAGAGCCACCTGGCTCCCTGGTGCATCCCAAGTGCTGGGATTATAGGTGTGCACCACCACCACTGTGTAGCTGGCTTTAGATTTTAAAAAATAAATACTTTACATATAAATCCTTAAGAACAAAATAAAAATGAGTCTAGAAGAGTCACTAGGTAAGAAGTATTAGGATCAGATGAAAATGATGAGCTGAAGTATGCCTCTGTGTGTGTGTGTGTGTGTGTGTGTGTGTGTGTATGTGTGTGTGCAAGTGCAAATGTGTGTGTATAGGATCATCTCCGAGGTTACTGCTGAAAAAAAATGCATCCTTTTCAGCTCTTTCTGAACTCTGGCTGACTGGTTCAATCCAGCTGTTCTTGCTCAAGCTCCTCTCCAAGCTGACTGATTCAAACTGGTTCTCTCAGATTCTCACTCAATTGCTCTGCTTGGAAAACTGCCTTTGAATTCCACAAACTGGACAGCACTGAACTGAACTCAACTGAATTCCACTGCACTGCCTGAACTCAACTAAACTGACTAAACTGCACTCACTGAACTGCTCTCTCTCTCTCTCTCTCTCTCTCTCTCTCTCTCTCCCTTCTCCATCTCCCTCTTCCTCCCTCTCCCTCTCCCTCTCCCTCCCTCCCTTAGTGCTGCTCTCTTAAATAGCTTCTTCTCTTTTCTGTCTGTTCTAGCAAGAACTGGGTGTATCCTATCTGATTCATTCTGTCAGAATTTTCTGACTTGTCACTTTGCCCCTCAACTAGACATCATTTTCAAACATGGCTGCTTCCTTCTACAAGCTGATCTTACTTTCATTGCTGAGGATTACAGGTGTATACTAAGGACATGTATTCCAGCTGTAGCATAAAGGTGTGTCATCCACCCAGACCACACAGACCTAGAAGGTCTTTGGATGTGATCCCTTGCCAGAGCAGACTTGTTGCTGGATTAAAATTCCCCTATCTATACCTTGGCACCTGGGAATCTCTGGCTCCTTTTTCTCCTCCTACAAAGATGCTGATTTTGTGAGATGGTGATCCCTCTCCCATGACCTCACATGACCTTAAATACTGCTTCACAGGCACTGTCCCCAAACACAGTCAGATTGGAGGCCAGGGCTTCTGCTAGTATATACAAATTTTGAAGTATATGATTCTGCCACACTAT
Organism: Apodemus agrarius; assembly: GCA_964023405.1. Taxonomy (NCBI): domain Eukaryota; kingdom Metazoa; phylum Chordata; class Mammalia; order Rodentia; family Muridae; genus Apodemus; species Apodemus agrarius. The sequence goes on from OZ030017.1 coordinate 40,747,628, forward strand.
ATTTGAAATCAACAGAGGAGATAAAATGTTAAAATGAAGAAATAGTGCATTGTTTAGAAGCCAGGTGACAAATTTAAGAAGAAATAGCAATGGACTGATAGGGGATTGTATTTTATTTTACTGTTCCCTTATAATCCTATTGGCCTTTAAAGCACATGAAATATATTGCTTTGGCTAAAATACAGATTTTGTTGACTTTAGAATAAGCAGTCCCTAGCCAGGCACGCCTGTAATCCCAGCACTCTGGGAGGCAGAGGCAGGCTGATTTCTGAGTTCAAGGCCAACCTAGTGTACAGAGTGAGTTCCAGGACAGCCAGGGCTATACAGAGAAACCCTGTCTAAAAAAAAAAAAAAGCAGTCCCTAATAACTGTTATCTGCCTATACAACTCAATTCCTCAATAAAGTTCTGATTAATTGACCAAAGCTAGAAAGAATAGAATAAATGGAGTATCTTGATATTTATTGTTACACCCAGAACACTTCTGAGAAGAAACAGGAGTATTATGGGCAATGACATGAGCTAAAAGGTGGCAAAGGGCCAGCTCCAGATACACAGAGGTTCTCGTCCAGTCATCTGAGGGGATGAGCAAGGTTTGGTCCTGTAGAATAAACTATGATCAGGGATGATCTGTGATCATGATGCAAAGACTAGCCTCTCTTCCAGCCTGTGGAACAGCTAATGCACAGAAAATCTCAAGTGACATCCATGAGAGACCAGAACGACAGAGGCAGGTGTCCTTGACACCTCCACCAGACAGTCCCAGCAGATTTCTGAGTCTTCCTGTCATCCTTTAAACATGTCTACTGAAAAATTCACCACATCTCTCTGATGCTAAGATTTAAAGGCAAACGAGTCAGGCAAAGGAAATGATGTTCTCAAGTGTATGACAAACCAGTTCTTATCCCTGAATTCATAACAAATGAGTAGGATTTCAGCTAAGTGTAAAGAAAGTTACCAAACAAGAACTGGCTCCACAAAGCCTGTTAAGAATGCATGCTCTTATGAAAAGCTAAAGGCTTTCTTCCAGCACCAGACCCTGTGGTCTCCCCCCAGAGCTCTGATGGATCCAGTTTAATTCACTCCAGCAAGCAGTTCTGAACCACTGATCATTTACCAGGCCTCGGCTGGGTACTAGGGATATTAAGATAAAGAAGACAACACAGGCCTCGGGCACACAGGCTGGAAGCTTCTGTGACCTGACCCACAAGGTCACAGAATTGGTAATCTTATAGAGAGGACACTAAATGAAAACATATCCAGTCACCCAGTCCTTGATCCCAATATCCTTACTTCCCAGCGCCTTCAGCTGTAGAGAAGCGTGGTTTCTCCCAATGGTCACCCGGGCAAACAAGGGGCTTAGCTTGTTGGTTCCCAGCATTGCACAGAAATGTCATATTACATATTGCCAGCCTTCCATCTTCAAATATGTTTAGTGATGTGTGTGTGTGTGTGTGTGGTGTAGTGTGGTGTACGTTTGGTATATGTATGTGTGTGTATGAGTGTATATGTGTGTGGTATGTGTGGTATGTTTTGTGTATATGTGGTATGTGCTGTGTATATGTATATGTGAGTGTGTGTGGTGTATATGGTGTTGTATAGTGTGTGCATATGTGTGGTATGTGGTATGTTTGGGTAGGTGGGTGGTGTGTATGTATGTATATGTGTGTGGTGTATATATCTGTGTGTGTGGTTTATGGTATGCTATGGGGTGTGTGTGTATGTGTGTGTGTGTGTGTGTGTGTGTGTGTGTGTGTGTTGTGGTATACATGTAGGTTGGAGAACAACTTGCTGGAGTCAATTCTCTTTCCACATTATGGGACCCAGAATCAAACTCAGGTGTAGCAGCAGGTAACTGAATTATCTCACTGACCCCAAAATACAGTTTCTATAGGATGTCTTATCATTTACAGGGCTGGCTAGTTTTACTTATGTCATCTTGACATAAGCTATAGTCATCAGAGAGGAGGGAACCTCAACTGAGAAAATACTTCCATAAGATTGGGCTAAAGACAGGCCTGTAGGGTATTTTCTTGATTAGTGACTGGCCCATCCCATTGTGGGTGGTGCTATCCCAGGGCTGGTAGTCATGGGTTCTATAAATATGCAGGCTGAGAAAGCCTTGAGGGCCAAACCAGTAAGCAGCACTCCTTCCTGGCTTCTGCACCCAGCTCCTGCCTCCAGGTTTCTGCCCTGTTTGTGTTCTTTCTCTGACTTTCTTCAGTAATGAGCAGTGATGTGGAAATGTAGGTCAAATAAGCCCTTTCCTCCCCAAGCTGCTTTTGGTCGCAGTGTTTCATCGCAGTGCCCATTTTATATGTGAAAAACCAAGCACAGAGAAGTTGAGCAAGTTGGTCTAAAATCACAAAACTAGTAAAGGTAGGCGTCACAGTTTCGACACTAGAAGCTTGGTACCCAACTATACTGCTTTGTCATTAAGACTGGAAGTCACAGGTGGTTAGTGAGAGAGCCATAGGACCACCTGTCAGGTCCCACCTCACTATTTAGAGGTTCAGCCATGTAGTTCCTGAGATAATAGAGATATGATTTATAGCAACTTTGCATCTGCACATGTGTGCACATGTGCATTCACTCTCTGGTGTTCACTCTGAAGCTGACAACTGCCAAAGATGTCACCACACACCCTCTCTCGCTCCACATACTGATCAATCAGTTGCTTTTGTTCTTTACCAAGTGACCCACATACTGGAAATGCAAATAGTGCCAAAATTCTAAAAGAAGAACGCTGGGCTGTCCTGTTCATAATGTGACAGCAGCTTGAGGAGGGGGGAAAAAACCCCACTAATTAGATGTGGTTAATATATTTCAGCTTTAGAAAAATAACATTTCCCACAGAGGAAAAAGAACAATGCATTGGAAGAGAGAGAAACCAAATACCATTGGATGCGTGAGTTCAAAAGATCTTCATGACACAAGACGTTAACCATCCCGAGACTGACAGTACCTGTGTGACTACAGTGGGTGATCGAACTCTGTGGACCTCAGTTTCCTCGTAAGCGAAGCATCCATCATTTTGCCGAGCAAAGCATCAAGGTACAGTCAGTATTAGTCTCTGTCTCTCCTTGCTTTTTTCTAGCTCACAGCTAGGAAAACAGACAAAAGAAGAGGTTTTCTCCTGTAGCTTTTTCCCCTCTAAAGACAACAATGGCTTTAGCATCTATCAGCAGGAGACAGATGAATGCTGATCTAAAACTGCCTGGGAAGGATCACAGACTGTTAACAAAGTCTCTGGCTTCAGACAAAGAATCTGAACACATAAGAAATATCAGAGCAGGGCTTAGAATGCAGCTCAGGGGTAGAGCAATTGCCTGGTATGCATGAGAACCTAGATTCAATCAAAGAAATTAAAGCTGCAAAGGTGTGTGGTGGACACGTTTAATCTTGGCACTGAGGATGCAGAGACAGGCAGATTTCTGAGTTTAAAGTCAACCTAGTTTAAATATCAGGTTTCAGGACAATTGGGGATACAAAGAGAGATCCTGTTTTAAAACAAAATAAAAACTTAAAGTTGAAATTATAGAACCTCTAGAAGAAAATATAAACCCAAATTCCAACCACTTGGGAATAGTCGGGTTTGAAAAACATTAATAACAATAATAATAATAAATTGTATTTCATGAAAATAAAATATGTATTTCCTAGAAGCAGCATCAATAAGTAAATGAAAGGGTAAACAGATAATTGGAGAAAATAGTCTTTATTCACTTTTTGAAAAATAATTTGTATCCACCTAACTGCCCAGCAATTTTACTCCTAAGAGCTAATCCAAGAGAAATCAAAATATATGTCCACATAAAGACTTGAACATGAATTCAGTTTTACCATGACCACCATCCACAAACAACTCAAATTCACACCTGAATAGGTAAATAGAACTGTTGGTAAGACACATGCATAATCCCAACATTCAAGAGGCTGAGACAGGAGGATAGATGTGAGCTCAAGACTAATCTGGGATGGAGATTAAGTTCTCCCAAAAACAAAATGAAAGGGGAAAACCCTATAAAGTGTAAAGAGACAAGGGAATATCATTCAAGTGTGAAAATGAGAAAACAATAGGTACATACTGCAACATGGATGGATAAGATACCACTTGTAAGACTACCTACTAGGTGATGTCATTCATATGAAAATCTCAAAAAAAATCTGATCCCTATATGACAGAAGTTGGGGAGGGGTTACCTGTAATAATAAACTTTGGGGGGGAGTAAATGTGCAATATCTTGATTATGGTAATAGGGGTTTTTGTTTTGGTTTGGTTTTTGTTTTGTTTTGTTTTGTTTTGTTTTGTTTTGTTTTTTTGGGGGGGTTCGAGACAGGGTTTCTCTGTATAGCCCTGGCTGTCCTAGAACTCACTCTGTAGACCAGGCTGGCCTCGAACTCAGAAATCCGCCTGCCTCTGCCTCCCAAGTGCTGGGATTACAGCATGCACCACCACTGCCTGGCTATGGTAGTAGTTTTTAAGCACATTCATTTGTCAAAACCACTGCAGCCCACTCAATATTTTATTTTATATTTATTTATATTCAACCAAAGCTAATTAATTCTTTTCAAAGAAGTATGTCCCCTGCCCTCACGGAGGAAGCTAATATGCTTCCAGGATTTCCTTCTTGTCTTACTCTAGTAGCCATTAGGTACCACCTCCTCATATCTTCCTCTCTTTCAGATAGAGAGCAGCCCTGTGAAATCTGCATCTGAGATATCTATGGCCAAGACAGCATCATTCACAGTAACAAACTTATAAAATCGATGGAAGTGTCCTCTAACAGATGAGTGGGCAGGGAAAATGAGATAAAGGGGCACGGTGTAACACCACACTGCTTGGCAGGAAAAAGAATACGATTTTATAATTTGAAATGTTGTAAATGTCATTGTGCTAAGTGAAAGAAGCCAAGCATGGAGACCATCGTCACATGACCTCACTAATACACAAAATTCAAAATGCTGAGCTCTGAGCTCACAGAGGTGGGGAAGAGAGGAGAGGTTACAAGGTATTTGGGAACAGATGTTAGCCAAAGATCACAAAATTTCAGATCAGCATAATGATTAAGTTCTAGATATCTATTATGCAGCACAGTGAGCATTGGATGCTTGAGAACTGCTGACTTGGTGTTCTCTCCACAATGAAAGAACAAGTGCATGTGTCATATAACTTGATTTAATCAGATATATCTCACACCATATGAGCATATAAACTTTTATCAATTATTGCTTAATAAAGCTGGGGGGAAATTAGCCACACATCAACCATCCTGGAGCTCTTTTGAAAGGGTTAGCTCTAGAACTTTGGAAAGGTCATGGAACACTTGCCCCTCCCAGAAGGGAGAGGCTAAATTACATTCCTCAGACCACAAGGAAGTCCCTGTGGCTAGGGGAGGCCCAGAGTTATTCTGAAACCATTGGCCACCTACCTCACTCCCTAACAACCAATTTGTTTAAAGAAACACTGTTCCGCCAATCACATTGTTCCTAATGGTGGCTGCCCTGAGGACTGTATAAAGGCCCGTGCGCGGTTGTTCTCTCCCTGTGTGGGGGCTGACCCCAGCATGCCAGATTAAATAAAAATTCCTCTTGCTTTTTGCATCGATTCCCACCTCCTCGTTGTTCACTCAAGGGGTCTCCAGTACGTTAAGGCTCCTTGAGTCTTACACTTTATGACACTTAGCCAGGAATAAAGTCCCTTGGAAACCATCATTTCAGGGGCTTCCACCAACCTGGGCCATCTTTAATTGCACGCTCATTCTCCACACTGTGAAGAAGCCAACGCTGCTTTCATTTGGATAAACGACTAGGCCAACAGAAAGGGTTGAGCTGAAATATGATCATAGACTCAGAAGGAATCTACAAACTATCTTGTTTGTTCTACTTTCTCTAAGCTCAACCCCGTTTCTGTCAATCAAAAACATCTGAGTGTTATGCTCTGTGCCTTGGGTTGTTCACACAGCTAGAACTTGTTTATCCAGCACTTCCTAGGCACCAGGATATAAATTAACCGTCACAGTGACCCTTTGGGAGGATATAATTGCCATCTCAATCTCCATTCTGTGGGTGGCAAATCGAAGAGCAGGATGCTGAGGTGACTTTCCCATTGTCACAGAACCCAGGGTTGTAGGATGCAGAAGCCATTTAGCCTGAATCATATGATGCTGATCCCTTATTTTGACAGGATGACAAAAAAAGCTCAAGATTAGCCATGTAGGGAGGCGGGGCTCTCGCTCATTTGAACAAGACCTCTCCTATACTCTTCTTTTTGACCTATACGCTTTCAACCTAATAGCAGCTTTGTGATTAACATAATATTTCCAGATCAAAGGAGCCCCACTAACTCCCTGATTCTTGTTTTGTAAAAGTGAACATGAATGGGTGCTTCGAAAAGTTCTGGGAAGAGGAAGCAGGAACTTTATGTCCATCCCTTCATCTAGTCTCACAGTTCCTTAGTAGTCCCATAAGCATTCTAGAACAGACGTTGACACAAAGTATCATGCTGAGATGGGGTAGATCCTATTCTAAGTGTTGAGTTCTGATAGTTACCACCTACCTTCACCGACTTCCTGGTTGTTGCCGAACTCCACTTCCTGGTGTGGACCATTCATTACAGTAGCAGCTGGCCCTGTCCTTCCGGGCATGGACCATTCATTATGTCAGCAGTTGGCCCTGTCCCTGATATGCCTCTCAGAGCTGCTTCCCTGTTGGGTGGAGCACAGTTCTCTTGAGCTGCGGGGGGGGGGGGGATCTGAAAAATCATTCTCCTCTTTCCAGCTCTCCTCCACCCCTCTCTGTGCTGTAAGGAAATGGTGGTACAATGGGCTGGGCCTCACCCCAGAGACCCTTAGCAAATTGTCCCTCCACACCCCTCTTGCTTTCTAATGGAAAGAAAATGGGTGGGGCTGACATCTTGAACAATTTGAAAACAGAATTGAGTTCAGTTCTATAAAATAGGCTCTAAATTTGTTATTATAAACACTGTCGTTACGACGCAGAGATTGGAGCCAAAGAAGCCTGAACAGCTTGTTCCTAAAAGTCTTGGAATGTGAACAAACATGAACTCGAGAGTGGTCGGGCTTCCATAAGTTCAGGGGCTGCACCCTTGGAGAAGGAGAAGTCCTGGAGAGCTGAGTCGTGTCTTAGGTCTCACGCATGGTAGGCACACTTCACATAGAGACTCACAACTGTCCCACTTGATCATTTACGATAGTCACACAGTACTCCTGCATTCAGAATAGTACTTGTTGTGGAGAGAGCTTTCCAAAGAATAAAGGTTTGGATAAAACGACGCTGAGATCTTCGCATGGCAAGAGACTGTCTCGCTATCCAAATCTGGAGTCTTTCAGTTTTTCTTCATTAATTTTTCAGGAGGAATTATTTAACAGCCTCTAATACATAACTGATTAATAGAGAATTATATCTACCTAATATAATTAGAGGTCTAGTACAAAAACACTTAGCATTGCAGCTGTGACTGATGTGTCACATGTTTTGGGTTTTTGTTGTTGTTGTTCTTTATTTTTTGGGTTTTTTTTTTTGTTGTTGTTGTTGTTTTTGTTTGTTTGTTTTTGAGACAGGGTTTCTCTGTGTACTCCTGGCTGTCCTGGAACTCACTCTGTAGACCAGGCTGGCCTCGAACTCAGAAATCCGCCTGCCTCTGCCTCCCAAGTGCTGGGATTAAAGGCGTGTGCCACCATCGCCCGGCTGATGTATCACATGTATGTCATTAGCCAGCTGAGAGGAGAGAGGCTGTGTCTATGTTCAGTGCTCTGACCAATGAATATCGGGATGATTAGTAGCCTAACACTCCCTGAAAAGCAGAAACCTGAGACAACCACCGGTCCATGCCAGGGGGCACAGATTAGGAGCTAGCCTGAGACAACCATCAGAAGGGATGGCATTTCATAGGCCTGGAACAGGCACACCATGCCCAAGATGACCCCAGACACTCAGAGATTCCCCAGGCCACTTAGAGAAGCAAGTAAGATGTGGAGAAATGGAAGGAAAAGAGAAGCAGAAGATGAAGGCAGGCAGAACTGGAGTTCTGAGGGCAGTGAGGAACAGCTTGATGTGAGTAGCTGGTGATGCCCCCCGGGACCATGGTGGGGCCCTGGCCGGTGCTGCTGCTGAGGGCCACGTCTGGGTGCATGGCTCTGCAGCATCAGGGGTCTGCTACCACCAAAGGCCAGGCAAAAGTTCCTGATCTGGGTTGCCACCCATAGGCAGGTTATTGTCTGAAGGCTACGCAGAACCAGCCCCGCCCCTCACCTGGGACTCATGGGAGCGCTTGTTGAGAGCAGGAGAGCTCGCTCTTGCACCTTGCCCGCTGCAGTACCGGCGAGAGCTGCACATTTTCAGTGCTGCAGGTGAGCAGGCTCCTGAGGATAACATGGTGGGAGACATGGCCCTACCCCTTGTCCCCCAAGCAGTGGTGTGGATAAGAGAGATGTATCCTTCTCCCCTCCACACCCCACCCTTCATGACCTGGCCCTGGGGTCATGAGAGCTGTTTCTGCCCCTCGCCAGCTGTAGCACTCCAGAGAGCGGGCCCTGCCCCTTGTCTGCTATGTGGTGGCTTTGGTGAGGAAAAGATCTGTCTCCCCTCTTGCCCTTGCCACAAATGGCAGGTAGGAGAGCCGACCCTGAGGTCATCAGAGCAGGAGAGCTGCCCCTCACCTGCTGGAGAGCACTCTGTGCCTGACCCGAGCAGCATAGGAGAGCTGACCCTGAGCTGACTACAGATCCCATAATGAGATTTTTTTTTCCTCTGTTGGGATGAAGAGGTTACAAGGGTGAGAGGTGGATATGAGGAGATGAATGGGATTATGTGCAGGATGTGAAATTCACAAAGAACCAATAAAAAAGTTTAAAAAGAAACACCTGGGCTTTGTCTGAAATCCATTCCAATCAGAGGGCAGTTCCTTGTCCCCAGAACGGTCAAACAGTTTTTCTCGCTTTTGAGAATGGATTGTTAAAGCACATTCCAGCAGAGTACCCGCCCTTGCTGGTTTTGAAGCTATCTTCAGTATATACAACCACACTGCATTTTATTTTACTTTGCTCTGTTTTTGCTTCATGGAAGTTGTGTTATTTACAAACTTAAGGTTGGTGGCGACATTGTGTAGCATGAGTCTACAGGTGTAATTCTTCCAAAGGCTCCGACGATTACACACATTTTTGTGAAATGAAGACTGTGTCAGTTATTTTCCTTGTGGCTGTGACAAAATGCCCAACAGGAACAGCCCAAGGGAGGAGTGCCTCAGAAGGAACAGCCACATCGTGGTGGAAAGGTATGGTGTGGGGGTGGCTCAGTCCACCGGCAGAAAGAGAAGGGGGCTCACCAGGAAGCAAAGAGCTCAGGTGGAACCAGAAGTAGAAACGCCCGTGTCACCCCCAGCCCCCAGGAATAGACTTACTTCTGATGGTGAGGCCGCAATTGTCAAAGATCCCATAGTCTCCCAAGGATCCTAATCACATCACCAAATGCTGAAACACTAGCGCCCATAGTGGACATTACAGATTCAAGTCACAAGATGATCTAAATGAAGAGATCTAAGACCTAAAACAAATCGCTTATAAGGAGTACTTTTGTAGGCACAGCGTAATGTAAACAGAACTTTGTTTATGCCCTGGAAACAAAAAGTCATGTAACTCACCTCGTCGTCCTGAAGTGCCACTGACCAGCAGTACCAAGCACGATGCTAGGAAATGAGCCATCCCAGTGTACAGACCTACCTCAGAGACCCCCGGGTTCAGCTCCAGATGCCTGACATAGGACAGATATTGCAATAAAGAGAGCAAAGGAGGAAGGAGATGGATTTCCTCCTAAGTCTTTGCTCCATCCCCCCCCCAACACAAACGTAGTATTGTCTAATTTTCAACAAGACACTAGTCACCTGTCAAAGAAAATAGGAAGCCAGGCTTCATTTGACAGGAGCTGTGTCTCAGTGAGGCTGCCCACAGCCTTGGTTTGGGCTGTTCCTCTTATGCCTCACCCATAACCTGATGTAACAAGCTCTTGGAAGTTCTGCTGGACGGACAAATACTTCCCAGGACAATCCCGAGATGCCCAGACAATGTAGAATATGCAAATTGACAAAGATCCGATTAAACCGGCAGAGGTGGAAAATCTGGGCCTTAAAAAAAAGAAAAAGCATACCTAGGGCGTGCTTTGACAGCTCTCTTGGGACGTTGCTCTTCTGTCATCCCAAGTCTTTAAGCTGTAAACATAAGCACAAGAACCACGCGCTGAGAAGAGCCCGGAGTACAAAAACAAGCTGCAGCAAGAGAGCCAGCACACCCTGCACTGTTCGCAGAAACCCCCTAGGGACTCAGGGTTACATAAAATTCAACGGGGAAACACAGCACACACTCTTCTCTCTCTCTCTCTCTCTCTCTCTCTCTCTCTCTCTCTCTCTCTCTCTCTCTCTCTCCTGTAGAGTGTTATGATCTTTGAACTCGCCCTCGCTGCTTGTGAAATCCATCTTCCTTGAAGATTGCTTCTTCTGTGTTCACGGGCTCGTTGAGCAATTCCTTAGGGGGTAATGAGAGGTTAGAGTCGTGCGCTCCAGAACCTTCTGTCTTGAGCTCTAGGCCAAATGACCTCAGACAACATATTCCTAATCAATTAAGGCCACGAGATTAAGGTGCGTGTCCATATTGTAGGGACATATACTTATGTGTGAACTATGCATTTATTTAAAGGACCCCTGTCCTTGAGCGCAACAGGAATGATGCTGCCTCCTAGTGGAAGAAAGGGGAAAATCAAGAGAAATAGCCGTTTGCTATAAGCAGTGTCAGACTCTATATTAAAAATGAAAACTCCAATCTCTCTGTTCTTTAGAGGTCTGACTTTTGTAAGGTTTTTACAAAGTCTCTTTCTAAAGGCTTGTATCTCTCCCTTGGTAGACCATTCAAAGCTACTAACTGGAATGTTTTTGATAACTTCCTATACACTAGAACATGTGTAGAGAAACAATGTTAGGTGGGGTTTCTGCTGCTCCTAGAACACATATTTACTTACTTGGGAAGACCGGTGTCTGCCTTAAAAGCAATACAGGACAACTAAATCTTTATCTGTGTGCATCAGTCTACTTACTGTATGGATCCCATTAGGAGTATAATCTCTCAGAATCTGACCACAGAAGCAAGCTCAAACCACACACTTTGGCTTTCAAGATTCGCCAGATTTCTTGCTACGTCTCCATTACATTCTGTTTGAAGCACAGCTTTAGAGTAGTCCTCTAAGGAGCCCAGTTTTAAGCTTAGCACTAGAAATCCGGCCTGGCATAGAGGGCAACTTTGTTAGAACTCAATAGGAAAGTATCTTAGGTACATTTCTTTGACACACTGTGCCCTAGTTAGAATTACTATAACTGTGATAAAACACTATGACCAAAAGCTGCTTGGGAAGTAAAGGGTTTATCTGGCTCACACTTCCGCATCACTGTTCATCATCGAAGGAAGTCAGGGCAGAAACTCAAACAGGGCAGGAACCCAAAGGCAGGAGTTGATGCAGAGGGCATAGATAAGTGTTGCTTACTGGCTTGCTCCTCGTGGCTTGCTCATCCTGTTTTCTTATAGAACCCAGGATCACTAGCCCAGGGATGGCACCTCACCTAACAGTCACTAAGAAAGTACCCTACAGGCTTGCCTACAGCTTAATCTTATGAATTTTCTCAGTCAGAGTCCCTCGTCTCAGCTGACTATGGTTTGTGTCAAGTAGACATAAACCTAGCCAGCACATGGTTAGGAATAAGCAGGATGTCTTTGTGTCTGCTTCTGAAACAGTGAGACGGTATCCGGAGCATGGGGCTACCTATCTGAATGACTTTGCTTGAAAGAAGCAAGAAGTTGGCTTGCCTGGAAATTCAGAACACCTGTACACTCGCTGTGTGAACACAGCTCCTTAACCGCCATTGTGACAGCTTCCACTCTGAGCAGAACTAGATAACATCAATTACAAAGATTGCCTAACTACTGATCAGCCCAGAGTGGGCTGTGGTCCGTGGGACTATCTACTGTTCTCTAGAGTTGCCGAGCTCTCTCGTGCCTTGCGAATTTCTGAGGCCACCCCACTGATATCCTATACCAAGTTTTGATCATCTTAAAACTCAGTGGAAACCTCTTTCTTCCTCCTTGGAATCTCCTCTGTCTCCATACTTTGCATTGTGGCAGGCAGGCTGTGTGAAGTGCCCGGCTTTCACATTCCTGTTGTGCAGGACGTGCATTTCATTGCACTGTAACAAGCTGTTGGTTCTTCTAATATCGCTACTAGGATGGAAACCCGCTAATGGTCTCTGTGGGCATCTCTCCTAGCTGCTGTGCTTCCTTGGCCCTCTCCCCCTCCTCCGCTCCCCTCCCCTCCTCTCTGTCTGTGTGTGTGTATATGTGTACGTGTGTTAATATGTTAGTGTTTTAAAGCACAGAAAATGCTTTTTAGAAAAGACTGGCTTAAGGAAGGACAGGCAGGATGCAGGAAGGGGAGACTTTCCTGCCAGGACACTCGTGAGCCAGAATATGTGACCCAAACAGTAAAGGACAGGATCCTAACTGTGAGAAGCGAACGTTCTTCTACATATCTAATCAAGGTTGAACAAAGTCCATTTTCTGTTTCTTTTTGTCCTTCCCAGAAAGTCAAAGGGGGTAGGAATGCGCCATAAAACTTGCAGTTAGACTTGTGAGCAGACAGAAAGTTCTTTTCTATTTCAGCTCCGAAATCAAGTCTTTTGGAGCTGGATGGATTCAGAGAACAGGGCCCTTTGCACAGAATCCTTTCCCCCCAACTTCCTACATCCAGTGACCCCCAACTTCCTACATCCAGTGACCTGCTCACTGGGTACTCAGTGTGAGGTTAGAGCAGCTAGACTTTAACCCAGAGGTCCTTGGCCTCCGTAATTACAGCATCTACCGGAGGCCTTACCTTCCTCTTGGTGGTCTGTTCCCTGAGTCCTAGGCTGAAGATTATGTTGTAAACAATGTAGGGACTGCTTTTGAGAACGGTGGTCAAGGGCTGTTAAATGGTCGGGCTGTAGAGAGCAGAAAGTGTTGAGCAATATTTATTTTCTGGACAGTTATTCAGCAATGAAGACATTCTAACTAGGGTGGTTTTTTGTGTTCTTGTTTGGTTGGTTGGTTGGTGGTTGGTTTGGTTTTCATTTTTATCTTAGAGGAAGTAGAACTGGGAAATTGGGGAGAGGAGGGAAGGCAGGAGAACAAGTTAACTGATGAAGATGGCAATGTAGCAGATTTTGCTGGAAAACAACTTTAAAGACCACATTTCAAGAGAGAAGACGTCATACTAAACTCGTAAACTTTCACATGTGTCTCCAAAGCATATGATGACATTTTTAGAATCTTCTTGCTGGGTCTGGAGATACGGCAGAGTAGTTAAGAATGCTTATTGCTCTGATTCCTGGACCCCGTGTCAGGTGGCTCACTGACACGATCTTCTGGCCTCCACAGGCACCTGAACTCGGGTGCATCCTCCCACCCCTCCAAACATGTAACTTAAAATAATAAAAAAAGAAATAACCCTGATTTTAAAAAGAAAGACAACTAAATGAATAGTGGACTTAAAAGTAAACGCTACCACTAGAGATCTTCCAGAAGAAAACATAGGAGGACATCTTTCTGACCTTGGGTTATGCCACTATTTCTTAGATTCTATGCTGAAAAGATAGAGCCATAAAAGAAACTTCATCAAAATGAAAACCTAGCCAGTCAGGGTGGTTGACACTTGTAATTCCAACACTCACTAGGCTGAAGCATGGGAGTTGAAAGTTTGAAACCACATAGAAAGTTACAGACCAACCTAAACTATAAAGAGGCCCCACCTCAAGAAAACCAAATATCTGAATGAAATCTAAAGCCTGCTCTACTTAAAATAACATTGATTACTTGATTCTAAATCTTTACTTCCAACCACAGGCCGGCTCCCTGCTAGGAATTACTCCATGGCACCTAATTAAATTCACTATTATAGTGAATTGAAACAAGAGTATAAACATCCTAGGTTCGCTGGTAGTAGGAATATGCCTGCAATCCCAGCGCTCAGGAGGTGAAAGCAGGAGATCAGGAGGGCAAAGCTAGCACTGGCCATAAGACAAGTTGAAGATCAGCCTGGGCTCAATAAGATCCTGTCTAAAAAGAGGAAAAAGAGGGGAAGGGGGAACAGAGGAGAGGGATGAAGAGGGGGTAGGGGGAGGAGAGGACGCATAGAAAACTTTTATATCAAAATGTCTCTGATTTTTTTCATTAAAATTCATAGATAGACTCTGTAAATTACATAGAAGTGCCGAGACACTGTTTCCAAAGAAGCCAAGGATGTGGGTGCCGGATAAAGAATATTAGTGCTTTGAGGGGAGTCTCCAACTGCATTCACGTGAAACTATTGAACTGGGAAGGTTTTGTAGGAGACTGGGGATCTCACTGTATAACTCTGGCTGGCTTGGAGCTCACTCTAGACCAGGCTGGCCTCAAACTCAGACATCCTCCTGCTTCTGCTTTCTGAGTGCTAGGATTAAAGGTGTTCTATACCTGGCTGGACTGGTCATGCAGACCAAATTTGAGGACCATTTTCTTTGAAAAGTTTTGCAAATCTCAGACTCTGATAAAAGAGAAATCTAACATAAAGTGTTATAAAGATTATGAGGTAAATTTCTATAAGGTATAAGACAACTAACCTGGCCCTCAACAGAGAATGAGGATGATGGCACAGTGGAGGAAAAGGAGGAAGAGGAAGAGGGAGAAGAGGAAGAGGAGGAGGGAGAAGAGGAGGAGAAAGAGGAAGAGGAGAAAGAAGAGAACGATTAAATCCAGCCATAGTCCAAAAGCACGGGCCAAGGGGATACCTGAGAGGCAGAGTGCAGGAGAGCATGGGGGCAAGGCCAGAGTCGATCTCTAATTCTGAATTTAATAAATAATATTAAAGTAACAACAGACGCTGATGAGGACCAGGCAATTCGTGTGCTATTTAGTCTTCAGAAATGTGCTTCCTCACCTATGATAAAATAGAGAGTCTCAGGAAGGAAAGGGGGCACTTCAATTTCTCCCCACATTTGGTAACAGGGACAGATGTCATTGACCAACCTACCCAGCACACTACAGTTGCCCTGGTCTGGGCCTTGAGTCCCTCTGCAGCCAGCCATTTGAAGTTGGCACTGGAAATAACACATACCTGCTATTTGAGGATTTAAGGGTTGGACATTCCCTCCAGACCATAAAGAGTGCCTCTAGCAGGGCTAAAGGTCCAAGACTGGCCTGGGGAGAAGTGACTAGGTTTCCCTAACTGGTCAGTCCCTGGATTTGGATTTCTCTTTAGTTTAACTCTATTCTTCTGTTCCTTTTACATTTGGAAGTAAACTAACAATCTTTAACTTGTTAACCTTTAACTCCTTCAAAATGGGGTCTTGAAAAGCTAATCTTTAACTCACTTCAAAATGGAATCTTGACCTGTCAGATCCCGGAGTCACATAGTCCCTTCAGTGTCTTATAGATAAAGATGGACTTCCTCGGGTTCAGGGGCCTTGGACTCTTTCTGACCAAGAACCAGCTCCACAAGACAGAACAAAGGTTTACCAAGCCAATAGTCTGGCATTCTGATTCAACTAAAGCTAAGAGATGAACTCAGCTAAGTAAACTGCTTGAAGCCTTGATAGTAGGTGATGACCCTGAGCTGTTACATCAGAATCTCCAGAGTGCTGGGATTAAAGGCGTGTGCCACCACCGGCAGGCTTTGAGTTAGAACTTAAATCCACCTTTCCCATAAACCCAAAGCATGCTGCATGACTCATTAGTCGGTATGTACTAAATTTTCTTAGAATATAAATAATATATGCTATAAATTGTGTTTTACTCTGTTTGGAAGTGGTTCACCTGTTCAGATAGCCCCATCACTAATATTAGTACTCTTTGCAGTATTTGAGTAAATTACACTGGCAAATATGACTTTTTTTTTTTTTTTTTGAGACAGGGTTTCTCTATGTACCCCCTGGCTGTCCTGGAACTCACTCTGTAGACCAGGCTGGCCTTGAACTCAGAAATCCACCTGCCTCTGCCTCCCAAGGGCAAATATGACTTTTATTGGTAATGTGTGTGTGTGTGTGTGTGCATATGTGTGTGTGCATATTCATGAATGTGCAAGATCAAGGGAAGCATAGCACTCACAGTACCTGAAGGTCAAAGGACAGCAATAGATGCCGGTCTTCACTTTCCAGTGGATTTGAGACAGGGCCTCTCCTTTGTTGTTCCCCACTATGATGATAGGCTAGCTGGCCTGAGAGCATCTGAAGATTCTTCTGCCTTTGCTGCCCATCTCACCATAAGAACACTGGGACTGTGGACATGAGCCATGGTCCTAGCTTTGACATGGATTCTGAGGATGCAAATTACATCCTCATAGTTGCATGGCAAGTCCTGTACCCGCTCAGCCACTCCTCAGCCCTTTATTCATAATTCTGGATGTATGTGAGAGTACTCAACAATCCCACGTGCTTGATTTCATGCTTCTTTATGGTAAAAACTTTATGGTAAAAAAAAGTTTTTCTAAGACTGTGATCTTAAGAATTACCTAATTTGTGAACTTCAGCTTGTATTATGAAATATTTCTTTTTTAAAAAATTATTTATTATTATATATAAGTACACTGTAGCTGTCTTCTGAACCACACCAGAAGAGGGCGTCAGATCTCATTATGGGTGATTGCGAGCCACTGTGTGGTTGCTGGGATTTGAACTCAGGACCTTCGGAAGAGCAGTCAGTGCTCTTAACCACTGAGCCATCTCTCCAGCCTGAGATATCTCTTATAAAAGAATCTTTGGAGTTGACCTGGGGCCCAGAGTCTCATGCCCAGGGAACCCTTCTTGGTTCTCCAAAGGCAGTCTCCATTCCCGTAAAGCCATCAGCAGGGGCGTTACCGCTTAGCAAGTTATTTGATGTCTGTGAGCTTCAGTCTCCTCATCTGTAGAAATGGTTTAATAATAGTCCTTCCCTGGCGGCTGTCGGGAGAATCAGGTGAGATCAACCAAGAAAACCAAAGGCTCTGGCATGCAGGAAGAGGTGAACCAAAGACGTCTCTTTTGATGTGGATGACGACGACAAGGGCCCTGATGATGACAGTGATGATGGATGAGGTAACATTACTCAGAGAGACACGGAAGACTCTTTAATCCTGTCCTCAGTCAACTATGGCATTTCCACCCTTTGCTTCTTTTCTCAAGGTTGGAGACAGCTCAGAGCACATACCTGGAAGGAGGTAGCCCCGTGCACTGTCTCTGTTTCCATACTGTAGCTGTTTTGAACGGTATCCATGGAGGCAAGCTGAGGATGTGCTATTGTTGTTACCGCTATTGTTGTTACTGAGTAAACTGTCACAGGTTTAATCACAGGTCAGCTCTAGGAGCTTGGAGAACTCATACCTAGAGACATGCTATTAGTTCTCCACATTCAGCATCTTCTGGAAGAGAGCCAGATGCCGCCTTTTTCTATTGGTTTGGGACAGCCTCTGTTTTCTCGTTTATCCTGTTTTCTTATAAATTTAGTGAGTGCCCTGCCTTCTCTTAAGAAGGACAAGAATGTAACATCTCCAGGAGGTGGTGATGCATGCCTTTAATCCCAACACTCAGGAGGCAAAGGTGGCTGGATCTCTGTGAGTTTGAGGCCAACCTGGTCTACAAACTGAGCTCCAGGATAGCTAGGGCTATACAGAGAAACCCTGTCTGGAAAAACCAACAACAAAAAATGTAACATATTACCTGCTGTCTCTTAGATGGAACCACTAGAACTCCTCTTTGAAGTCCAGTAGGGAATCTCAGCCCAGACCATAGCCTTACACTTGACTCCTATAGCTCCTCTCAGCTCCAGTAACGACAGTGAGAGACTGTTTCGCCACTCAGAAAGTGTGCTGTCCTTTCTCACTTCCAGACTCCATCCACTGTGTATGACACATACACTGTCAGGTTTTGTAGGTATAACAAACCACCAGCCCAGTCGCTGTCCAGGAACACACTGTACGTAAGCTTTTGTCTCCCTAGGAGGACCTAGAGTATCATGGCACTGGGGAAAGCTCAGAGCCAGCCAGAGGCTTACAGCTGAAGAAGGTGGAGAAGGTGCAAGCACCCCATTTTTGTAGCTAGTCCTTATGGATAAAAAGCTTATCTAAATACTACAGTCTCTTAGAAGCAGAGTTTACACACATAAACACACACACTCACATACATATATACACACATACACACACATACACACATATATACACTCACACACATACACACACTCACACACATACACACACACTCACACACATACACACACACTCACACACATACACACACACTCACACACATACACACACTCACACACATACACACTCACACACACATACACACTCACACACACACATACACACACTCATACACACACACATATACACACATACACACACATACACACACACTCACACACATATACACACACATACATACACATACACACATACATACACACATATACATGCACATCACACACACACACACACACACACACACACACATACACACACACACACACACACACACACCCCTAATAACATCTAGCAACAGCCACCTCTTTCTGTAGCATTGTTTTTCAAAGACTTGTTGTTTTTATTTTATTCGGATGAGTGCTTTGCATGCACACGTGTTAATTGTACAGCCTGTGTGCCTGATGCCTTTGGAGGCCAGAAGAGGGCACTGTATGCCATGGAACTATGGTTACCGTGGGCTATAAGCTATCATGTGAGTACTGGGAACCAAAGCCAGAAACTGGGTCCTCTACAAGAACAGCAAGGGCTTTTAACCACTGAGCCATTGTTCCATACCCTAAAGTCTCCTCTTATTTAAGAAGAGTTAATGGCTGGGTATAGTGCACAATGGTAAACCCAGAACTCCAGAAGCCTCTCTGGATCACTGTGAATTCAAGGCCAGCCTGGTCTACATAGTAAGAGTTATACACTGATAGATAGATAGATAGATAGATAGATAGATAGATAGATAGATAGATAAATGACATTTATTGGATAGTTATTACCAGCCTAAAACTGAATTAAATATTTTACAATCATTTTTTTCAGGTTTTAAAACTTTATTTGCATATTTAAAAAATTGTGCATTCCAATAATTAAAATCGTTTGAACAAAAATAAAATGGCACTCTGAATTGGCAAACTGAATTAAATATTTTACAATCATTTTTCTTTTTCTTTTTTTTTCTTTCTCTTTTTCATTTTTTTTTATTGGACATATTTTATATTTACATTTCATTTTCCTTTTTTCTGGTTCCCCACTCCCCAAAGGTCCCACATTCCCTTTTCCCTCCCCCTGCTCCCTCATCCACAATCATTTTTCTTAATTTTTTCTTAACAAAACTCCTTTGAGATAATCTCATTTTATAGACAAAAGCGTTAGGGAGGGAAGCTTGGCGGCACATACGGCCTGGTGTGCTCGGGGCCTGGATCAGTCCTCCGCACAGAGAAGAAACAGGATGGAGGAAGAAGGGAGGGAGATAGGGGAGGGAAGGGCAAGAAAGAAAAGAAGGAAAGCAGGAAAGAAGACACGAGGAGGGAGGGAGAGGAGAGGAGAGCAGAGGAGAGGGAAGAAGCTCACTGTCCTCACCCAGCAAGCGGCAGAGAGCAGAGCCAACTCTAGCACACCAGTCCCAGAGGCCTGATTGAGCCGGGCAGTGGTGGCACATGCCTGTAATCCCAGCACTTGGGAGGCAGAGGCAGGCAGATTTCTGAGTTCGAGGCCAGCCTGGTCTACAGAGTGAGTTCCAGGACAGCCAGGGCTATACAGAGAAACCCTGTCTCGAAAAAGCCAAATCTCCCCCTACCCCCCAGAAAAATAAAAGAAGCAAAGGCCTGATTGGCTGCCGATCTCTGCGAGTTACTCACTGGGATGCTCGGATTATGTGGGGTACCTGCCCCTTGTGTTTGCTTCTGTTATAACTACTGGTCCTTTCTAACCCCTGGGTTTGATTACAGCCGCAGGCGGACCAGACCAGAAATACCTAAAGGAAATACTGTGTAAGTCACCAACCAACACAGGTTATATTTGTAGTTCTAGATTCCCCAGGGGCCACATTTTTTAAAGACAAAAAAAAGGGGGGGGGCTGTACGAAGTTAATTTTCATGATATCTTACTGAACCCAGTATATTCAAAGAGTTGCCATTTCCGTAGGAAATCTACATAAAAGTGTTTATGAGACAATTCACACATTTTTGTGTACATCTTTGCAGTGTAGTGTGTGCTTTACAAACGCAGCCCCTCTCAGCCCTAACCACCCCCATTTCAATGACTCCATAGCCACCTGTGACTAGAAATCACAAAAGTCACTCCGACAAGCAGTAATAATTCCTGTACCCTTTCCACGCTCTTGGGAGCATATTTTGAGAGTCTCTCAAGGCTCAGAGGGAGAGGTGCATTTAACTCAATAAGAGAAAAAAAAATTAGCCGGGCGTGGTGGCACATGCCTGTAATCCCAGCACTTGGGAGGCAGAGGCAGGCGGATTTCTGAGTTTGAGGCCAGCCCGATCTACAGAGTGAGTTTTAGGACAGCCAGGGCTACACAGAGAAACCCTGTCTCGAAAAACCAAAAATAAATAAATAAATAAATAGAAAGAGCCATTTTTATTCCCTCCCTAATGCCTAAGGCAAACCAGACACAAATTGACAGAGTCAGGAACATTTCAGAACGGGCGTCAGCGCCTTGTGCTCTTGCAGCCGTGTGGGCACAACGTGAAGACCAGATGTCTCCACAGCCCTAGCCAGAGATTGGCAAGAGAAGACATCTCAGCAGCGTCAGATATGGCACTGTCACCCCGGGGCCTTCTCATGTGCTTGCTCATTCTTGCCTCAGACTGAGCTAGACCTCGTGGGGAGAGCACAGACTGAACTAGACCTCGTGGGGAGAGCACAGACTGAACCAGACCTCGTGGGGAGAGCACAGACTGAGCTAGACCTCGTGGGGAGAGCACAGACTGAACCAGACCTCGTGGGGAGAGCACAGACTGAGCTAGACCTCTTGGGGAGAGCACAGACTGAACTAGACCTCGTGGGGAGAGCACAGACTGAACTAGACCTCGTGGGGAGAGCACAGACTGAGCTAGACCTCGTGGGGAGAGCACAGACTGAACTAGACCTCGTGGGGAGAGCACAGACTGAACCAGACCTCGTGGGGAGAGCACAGACTGAGCTAGACCTCGTGGGGAGAGCACAGACTGAGCTAGACCTCGTGGGGAGAGCACAGACTGAGCTAGACCTCGTGGGGAGAGCACAGTGAAACCCCAGCACCTCCCTCACCCCAGCTCAGGAAGACTCCTCTCGTTCCAGGGTTCTGGAACTTGTTTGGGCTCCATAAAAATTCAGATTCCTATGCTTTCCCTCAAGAGTTCTGGGTTCAGCAAGTCTGGAGGGATGCTGATACTGCGGCTCAGAGGATCACAGCGTGAGAATTGTCTCAACCTTCAATTATCCATGTAGCATCTGGTAACAAGCCTGGATAGCTCAGGCTGCAGGGGTGGCACAGCCGGTAGTGTCTGCCTAGCATGCCTACGGCCCTGGATTCAGTATCTAGTAAAACTGGCTATGGTGCCATATGCCTGGAATCCCAGAATGGGAAGGTAGATGCAGGAAGATCAGAGGTTCTAGGTCATCCTCAGCTACATAGTAAGTCTGGCTCTAGCCTAAGCCTCATGAGATCCCATAAACAAGCACTTATCAACTGAGCCATCTCCCGGGCCTTAAATAAATATGATTTTTAAATAGTTAGTGTATCGTAGTCTTTCTCTCCTCCCCACCCTTATTTATTTCCTATAGTATAGAAAGAATAAAGCAACTGCCTGAAAGAAGAGTGGGTGGGGAAAGCCAGAGATCTGGAGGGCTGAGGGGAAAGGGGAAGTGGGGCTGTTGTGGGTCCCTAGGGTTCAGATGACAGAGCGTCACATGAGCTGGGTAATCCGGGAGAAAGGGCAGCATCGCCGCCTCAGGTCACCTCTCCTGAGCAGCAGCTCAAGGCGCCTCATTCTCAGCTGCCCCACAAAGGCCTCCCATCCAGAGATTGTTCTCATCTCTGCCTTTGAAGAAGGAAACCCATGATTAGTCTGTACGCGGAAAAAGGACATTCTCAAGCCAGAACAAAAACTTTGGCTGCCCCCATTTCTGGGATCCTAGGGTGTTTGTTTCGTTCCCTTTCTGCCTATGGGCAGGCATTCTTATCTCTAACATTGCAGGCCACGGGGCTTTTGAAAGGAGCGGCAGGCGCGAGACTTGCTGAGTTGAAAGCAGCTGGGAATGTGGAATGTGTCTCCGGAGATGTGCACACTGAGCCTGGCTGGGAACTTCCAAGAAAACGCAGTGGGAGGGGAGGAAAAACAGCGCAATGACAAGAAGCCTTGCAGGACCCGCCTCAGCCTCCCTGGACTGCCCGGAGCGCACATTCCAGCTGCACTGCAGTGACCCAATGTTCCAGTAAACACGGAGGGGACAGGATGGACAGAAATCAGATCAGCCTACCTCTAGAGCTCTGAAATAGACACAGGAGGCCCCGAGACGGGGCGGATAGGGATGAGGTAGCCTTTGTACATATCCTGAATCAGCAGGGCGTATTCATAACACCCATCGGGTACACGGACGTCCATACCCACGTCCATCGGCTCCTGAATGGACACGATCCCTCAGACGTCCTAGTCTTTCAAAGGTTAGTAAGTGACGAGCTCCCTTTGGACCCTTCCCGACAGCCCCAGATCACATGAGTGTGCAAAGGGTGAAGCCCGGGGAATGATGACTCAGGGTGAGCCAGGCCCTTGACTAACGGTGTCCGCTCTTTAAGCTCTACTCCTCTGCCTCCCAGAAGGACAGACGGAGCTGCAACGGATAGAAACGGTCCTTTGGTTCATTTCCATTTGACTTCATAGTATCAAGCCAGTGACTAAGGATGCTCCAGCATTCCTGAAGTCACCCTCCCCATCCCTGACTGATGCTCAACCCCCATTGTCTCCTCTGACTCAGCTTCCAATTCATCATAATGATATGAGGAAGAGTCTGTTGACTCAGGAAGCAAAGTTCTGGAAGATTCTTTCCCAAAGTGTCCTGCTTGGGATAACTGAGGGCTTTGTGGCTCAGACAGCATGTGTAGCTTCCTCTTTTCATATAAAGATGATATTCTAAAGCAGCTATATTCTATACTCTGTGTCTTAAGTGACTCGAGGCTTTACCACCTTCATGGAGCATGACTAGTCACTAAACAAGTGTGCTACTGGAAACCATTCCTGAACAAGATCCTCACTCAGAGCACAGCTGCTCAACAGGGGGCTTGTCAATCATCCTGCATGTCCCTCCCACCTTTCAAAGCCTACCCTGCTTCTCCAGTGGTTTTCTTTGTTGTGACGGCTCTACCTTCACTTTTTACCCGGTCTTGAGTTATCATTCCTTCATTCCCTTATAGAACAGTCGAATTCAGGCAATAACTGCATCTCTCTTGAAGCAGGAAAAAAGTGGGTTTCAGATTTCCCTACATAAACAGGTATATGACTCCTCTACTCAGATTCTGAGTGGTGGGTCCTGGAAGCCTCGGGAGACAGTTTTTTTTTTTTAATTCCAGAGACTCAGTGTCCAGTGAATATTGTCAGCTTTGACTCACAAAGTGGTCACACCCTACTTTTTGGACAAGCAGAGCAGCGTGAAAGCTGATGACGCTTGCTTGTAGTCACGGCAATAGTGTCATCCGTCCCTCTGTCTCTTTGGTGTGCTCAGAGTACTACACCTTCTCTTGACGATACTTAGCTCCACCCTACAAAGTTCCAGGCATCCTTTTATTACTGATTGAGGCTATAGTTAAGGCCAGACTGGAATACGCCAAAGTATTATCCACACCCACATCCATCTGTTCCTCTGCAAAAGCAGCTTGGCCTCCTTACCTGTGCCTCTGGGCATCTGCTATCTTTTCAGCTGACCACTTCTGACTACTTTTTCACATTCACAGATTTGTCTGGCTCTAAATTTGGTCCTCTGCCTCCCTTTTTAAATTTTTATTTATTTATGAATGAATGTTCTGTGTGCATATATGGTGCATGCCAGAGGAGGGTATCAGATTCCATTACAGAAGATTATGAACCACCATTGGTTGCTGGGAATTGTACTCAAGGCCTCTTGGAAGAGTGTCCAGTGTTCTTAACCACTGAGCCATCTCTCCAGCTCCTCCCTCTTGGATTTTAATTTTTGTTACTAATTCCACTTGTTTTAAGTTAATACATAAAACCATGAAAATTGATTGTGCTAATGAGATGTCCTGTTGTGTTTTTGTATACCTGGATAGATATAAGAATTTCTGACAGAGCCAGGCAGTGGTGGTGCACACCTTTAATCCCAGCACTTGGGAAGCAGAGGCAGGCGGATTTCTGAGTTCGAGGCCAGCCTGGTCTATAGAGTGAGTTCCAGGACAGAGAAACACTGTCTCAAAAAAAAAACAAAAACAAAAACAAAAAAACAAAAGACAAAACAAAACAAAAAAGATTTATTTAGGGGCTGGAGAGATGGCTCAGTGGGTAAGAGCACTCACTGACTACTCTTCTGAAGGTCCTGAGTTCAAATCCCAGCCACCACATGGTGGCTCACAACCATCTGTAATGAGATCTGATGCCTTCTTCTGGTATGTCTGAAGACAGACAGCTACATTGTACTTACATATAATGAATAAATAAATCTTTAAAACAACAACAACAACAACAAAAGAGTTTCTGACAGGACTTCCATCCTTCCCTCCCGACATAACATGGTGGTGTTCACAGGGACATGGACTTGAGAAGCAGAACCTTTCAGATGCAATCTTATTTGCTGAGTGACTCGGGCTTTGCTTTTTGAATTTCTTAGCTACAAAACAAGATAATTATTAGGCCCTCACAATCTTGTCAGAAAGATTAAAGCAAAATTATAACCCACCACATACAGAGCTGGTACTCAACTAATGTAGGGTGATTGACATTAGGTCTAATACCAGATGTTGATGTATCCTTCTCCTCCAGACAGAGGCAGTCCTGGAACAGAGAGAACATTAGAGGTAGAACACTAAGTCCTCTATTGAACCCAACTCCTTCAATTTGGAAGGACCTGGGCTCAGAGAAGGTGAACTGGCTTGTCCAAAGTCATATGCCTTATTGTTTTCTACTGTCAAATAAGAAAATTAATTGAGTGGGACAGTAGAAAGCCTTGGCTTTGAAGTCAGACATGTGTGGCCTGCTAGTGTGGAGGCCTTAGACATGTGACTGGCCTGATTGTGCTTCATTTACCCGCACACGGCATTGAGATGATGGGGTGAGATAGACAGGAATTGCAGGTGGGGTGGGGTGGTGTTCTGAACGGGATAAGGCACATCAGGTATCAAGGGAGCCCCAGTTACTTGCTGGGGTTCCTGCTGGCTCATAGTATCATTAAAACATCCCAGGGCTGTTTAAAACAAGGGAAACCAGTAGGAGAAAATGAGCAGATTTTTTATGGATATAATGAGCTTTGTCTGCATTCTGAAATTAGGATGTTTAGGGATAACTTTTGCTTGCCAGTTCCACCCCAGAGTTTGGTGCACTGAGCTGAGAAGCATTCTTAGTGAGAGACAGGCCAGTGTGTCTGAGGGCAGGGTGGGAAGTACTCAGGGCCTTTAAATGACCTTTCAGAACACAGTCCAGAACAATTTCAAAACCGTCCTCATTTCTAGGCACAAATATGTTTTGAGTTGGCAACACAAAGTGGGAGGTGGCTTTGAGAGCATGACCACGACACAGACGCAGCCCTGAAGTGCTTTTGAAATCAGGAGCATAGGCAAGTTTTGCAATGAACAGTGAGTGCTGGCTTCTATTTCCACCCCCCCCCCAAGATGAATATGGACAAGAGTGACGAGTGGATGAGATACTCCACCGCGGGCTCAGCCCCAAGTGATCCAGTTACAGGTGCTGAAATGGACCCAGGGACAACATTTAGGAGCCTGAAATGGAAAGGCAAAGGAGACACAGTTCTGCATCTGAGCAAATGGCTGACTCCAGAATGTTCCCCGGAGGGAAGCAGGCTTCGAAAACATTGTGTGTGGGGGCACTTCCCAAATGCTTCAGGGGAATTGGGGGCGACTTTTCTAGACAGAACTATAGTCAAGAGGATTGGGGTTTGTCTCAGTCTGTTTTTAACTTATAAGGAATAGCTATATATTGGTTATCCTCTTGGAGACTGGAAAGTGAAAACTCGAGGTGCTAGCAGGTTTGGTATCTAGGAAAGCCAGACTCTGCTGCCAGTGTGGAACCTTAAATACAATACTATCCATAGGATAAGAATACTGCTCCTGGCCGGGCGTGGTGGCACACGCCTTTAATCCCAGCACTTGGGAGGCAGAGGCAGGAGGATTTCTGAGTTCGAGGCCAGCCTGGTCTACTGAGTAAGTTCCAGGACAGCCAGGGCTACACAGAGAAACCCTGTCTCGAAAAAACAAAAACAAATAATAATAATAATAATAATAATAATAATAATAATAATACTGCTCCTGGGATGGCAGAAGAGAAGCGGAGAACACTCATTTGCACAAGGCCCCTTTCACAGGAACCTCAGTTCACTCATGAGACCATAGCTCTCGTGACCTCGACATTATACCCCAACACCCCTCACAGGTACAATGTAAATTATTCTCACCCCATGAAATCTGGAGGGGGTTCAAACCATGGCTGACCACTCCTGGTTTGGAGTAGGGAGGGAAGCTACAGAGTTACATCTTCTATTAACTCAGATGGATGGGCAACCTGTGCAACAGAACATAGTGTCTTCACCAGAAAGTCAAGTATGCACCCCAATTTGACCAACACAACAGCTAAGAAATGGATTCAAAGCTGCGAGTCAGGCCAGACAACATGGCTCAGCCAAGAAAGGGAACCCACTGCCAAGCCTAAGAGCCTGGATTGTAGAAGACAAGAACTGATTCTCCAAAGCTGTCATCTGACTGCCACATGCACACTGTGGCATAGATGTGCCTGTGTACATCTACACATACATACATATACATACACATACACATACACATACACATACACATACATACACACATACTAAACAGACTTTACATATGTAAGTAATGCATTTTGATCAAATCCATTCCTTTCTCTCTACTACTATTTTTCCTCACAATTCCATATGCTCTTTAAAAAACAAAAACCAATAAATAACAACAACAACAGCAACCACTGAGCCTACTCAGTGCTGCCTATATGTGTAGAGGTGTGGAATTGTCTACTAGAGCACTGAGTAGCCTTTCAGGGGCTAAATCCCTGAAGACAACCAACTCTCTTCTCCAGAAGTCATCAGTTGCTAATAGTTCCACACATAAGGGTGGGACTTCCTAAGCCCCTCCCCCATCCACACTGAAATTTCGGCTGGCTTGATCATGTGTAAGTCTTGGGCATGCAGTTACAGCAGTTGTGAGTTCATGTGTGAGGCAGCAGTGTCACGTTTCTCTACAAATGTCCATTACATCCAGCTTTTAGTTTCACTGCACATACTTCTCTCCCACAATGAGCTCTGAGCCTTGGGGAAGGGGGTGGGATATGGCTGTCCTACTTAGAAGTGAGCACTCTACAATCTTGTCCTTGACCAATTCTATTGGTCTTAATATTGACCAGTTGCAGGTGCTTCTATTAATTGTGTCTATTGAAGAAAACAAAAGCTTCTCCAGTAAGGATTGAAAGATGTACTACTCTATGGGTATAAAGGTAAGGACCTGGGCTGGAGAGATGGCTCCCCAGTTAAAAGCATATGTTGTTTTTCCAGAGGATATATGTTTGTTTTATAGCACCCATGTCAGGGGATTCACAACCATCTATAACTCAACCTCCAGGGGACCCTCTCTTGGTCTCCTTAGACCTGCTACTCAGACACACAAATATACACAGGCACACACATATATATATACACTATTAAAAATACAAACAAGAACTTAGAGAACAGCTTGTTACTATGTCTATTTAGAAGACTGAAAGTATAAGATTATTTCCCAAGGCTATGACTTCTCTAGTTATGAGTCTTACCAATTAGCCATACCAGGCATGAATTCTAACTTGTGAAACAGGCCTAAATCTAATCAAAAAGTGGCTGTCTACTCCCAGGAAACGGAGGCCACTATTGTCCCCGTGAGCCTATCTTTCCAGGCCAGTTGTTGCCATTCACCAAGGAAAGGTGTGGATCATTCTCCTACTAGCAGCTTAGAACCTTTCAGCACCATTAAAGCAAGCCAATAGCGATAGAACTTCCAGCTAAGTATCAACTTGATTTATCCATGCCCTTTGATTCTAACATGCGGTGTCTCTGACAATAGGATCTTACCACTGAGTTCTGGAGGGTAACCAAAAAAAACAGCAATAGGCTGTAGTGTTTGGAAGGGTCTACACTACGGGTCCCCACTGACAAAGACATCAAAAAGAGGTAACCTATACCTGGCACTGAGCTTTTTATTTGTTAGCTTATATTGTCTGGGAGAAATATTGTCCTTTGTATATGTATATGTATACATTTTAGGAAGCTTCTATAGTAGCAGATTTTCATGTTTATATATACATATATGTGTATATATGTGTATATATGTATACACACATATATATATTATATATATTATATACATATATACATATATACATACACACACACACACACACACACACACACATATATATATATATATATATATATATATATGTACACTTCAGACACACCGGAAAAGGGCATCAGATCTCATTACAGATGGTTGTGAGCCACCATGTGGTTGCTGGGAATTGAACTTAGGACCTTCAGAAGAGAAATTAGTGCTCTTAACCACTGAGCCATCTCTCCAGCCCCCATATGGTATTTCCAAAGGCCTTTAGTGTTACCCATCCCGCTCTCCATGCTGCCTCCTCTCCCCTGCTTTCCAGTTCCCAATCCCAGTGAATTCTTCTTCTTCCACTATTCCCCTCCCCCCTTCACAGCATCTACATTCCGTCATCCCTAACTTAAACACAGCCCCGTTGGCTCTCTACTGCACTCCAGCCTTCTACGGTGTTCTAGTTTGAACACATGTGTATCAAGATCCAGATCTACAGCATGTATGAGAGGGAGCAGGGGGTGGCATTTGTCTTTTTCAGTCTGGGTCACCTCACTCAGAATGATTATTGCTAGCTTCATCCATTCTTCTGAAACCTTCATAATTTCATTTTTTCTCTGCTGCTAAATAAAATCCCGTTATGCATATGCACCACATTTCCCTTACCCATTAAGCCATTGATAGACATCTAGGTTGTTTCCATTTTCTGGCTACTGTGAATACAACGATGATCATGGATGGATAAGCAAACGTATGGGTAATAAGACACAGACTTTTTGGGACCATGCGGAGAAGTGATATAGCTGGTTCATATGCCAGAACTATTTCTAGCTTTTTAAAGAAACAATCACACTATTTTTCATTGTGGCCACATCAGTCTGTATCCCCATCAACAGCAATAAATGTTTCCCTTTCTCCACATCCATGGTAACATTGGTTGTCAGGGTTTTTTGTTGTTGTTGTTTGTTTGGGTTTTTTTTGTTTGTTTGTTTGTTTTTTACTTTTCTTTTTTAAAATCTCAGCCGTTCTGACTGGGATAAGATGAAATTTCAAAATGGTTTGAGTTTTCATTTTCCCACTGGCTAAGGATGTTGAACATTAAAAAAAAATACATCTTGGCCATTATTATTTTTTCTTTTGAATATTCTCTTTCATTCTTTGCCTAATTCTTTTTTTGTTTTGTTTTGTTTTGTTTTGTTTTGTTTTGTTTTGTTTTGTTTTTTGAGACAGGGTTTCTCTGTGTAGCCCTGGCTGTCCCGGAACTCACTCTGTAGACCAGGCTGGCCTCGAACTCAGAAATCTGCCTGCCTCTACCTCCCAAGTGCTGGGATTACAGGTATGTGCCACCACTGCCCAGCTGCCTAATTCTTAAATAGGTTGTTTGTTTCCTCGGTGTTTATAAGAACAAGATTTTTGTCATGTTATATCTTAGTGATTAATGTAGAGAATGCATTAAAATATATTTAATTGGGCTGGAGAGATGGCTCAACGGTTAAGAGCACTAAACTCTTCCTGAGTTCAATTCCCAGCAACCACACGGTGGCTCACAACCATCTATAGTAGGATCTGATGCCCTCTTCTGGTGTGTCTGAAGACAGCTACAATGTACTCATATAAATAAAATAAATAAATTTTTAATATCTATATATTTAATTAATAAATTGATAACTTGGTCTCCCTTCTAACATTTAAAACAAAATATTCAACACAGAAGCAACATTGAGGCAATAGGCCATGTAGAAGTTTTCAAGTATCTCGAGGATGTGGCTGATTCAGAGTTCTTATTAAGTTCATCTTACTCATTTGAAGGAGAAATGTGCCCCATAGTCTTGGCATTTTAACAATTGTTGGCACCATGTAGGAAAAGTTTACAAGGTGTGGCCTTGCTGAAGGAAGTATGCCACTAGGGGGTGACTTGGAGATTAAAAGCCTCAAACCACTTCCAGTTCATTCTCCCTGTTTTGGAGGTCCAGAGAGTCAACCTCCAGTTGCCTGCTCCTACCACTCACTCTGCATGGCTTCCTGCCAGGATGGACTCCTTAAGTCCAAATAAACTCTTCCTTGACTTAGTTAGGGTTTTACCGCTGTGAAGAGACCCCATGACCCAGGCAACTCTGTATTTAATTGGGGCTAGCTTACAGGTTCAGAGGTTCAGTCCACGCCTCCAGAAAGTACCATTCTCTGGGCCAAGCATATTCAAACCACCACACTTCTCTAAGTTCCTTCTTGTTGTGGTGTGTCATCACAGCAGTAGAAAAGTAACTGATACACCCTAAGATCATGCGCATCAAAGTCAACAATTTAGCTGTGGGAGATAGTTGGATCTGATTTCCACAATAGATCAAAAAGTCATAGGGGAAATAAATCCAAGCCAAAGTTACCCAGAGGGAAAGAATAACCCTAGAAACCTTGGTTTTCTCCTCTAGTCTACAGTCTAAACAACTTGAAGAAAGATTAACCTTTTTTGAGTTTGTCAGTCTCTGTCAAAGTCTTGAGTACCATGTGTAGTCAAGGATGAGGTTGAAGCTTTGATCCTGCTGCCTCCACTTTACAAAAAGGATTACAGCCATGTACCCTATGCTCAGTTTACATGGCACTGATGATCTGGCAGAAGCCCTTGTGTGTGCTAAGGAGGCACCCTGCCTGTGGAGTTGCATCTCCAGTCCCTAGGCCAGGTTAACGTTGTACTGTCATTACCACTGCATGCAGATCACTACAGAATGTTCTGCTTGCCCTCTCACGTCGACTATGACCTAAACCATAGACTGATCATAGAGTCATTCCTCTTTTCTGTACAAACAGATAGTCCACACCTTGCAGTCTCTTAAGTTGAACATGGATTCAACGCAATGGAATATTAGTAGCAATGATCTGTGCCATTTCAGGGCCTGGGATAAAAGCCTCCCACTTGAAATTCCCCATGATCATTCTCCTGCATGCTGAAGGCTGAAGATCAAGGCAGTGATGGCAGCAGAGAGATGACGAGGGCAGAGCCCACCACGCCTCAGTTTCTCCATCCCTTGACTCATTAGACGAGACGCCACAGAAATAAACTTTATTGTATTAAGCTGTTGCAGCAGCTCACACAGCTAATGCACTCACCTTCATTTGTCTTCCTCTCCTGTCTTGTTTTTTAGGGGCTGCTGATTCGTTTTGTTATACCTCTGCTCTTTGTTCCCTGAAGTGCTGGAGGTCTAAGAGAGAGGAGAGGATGTGATGTGGTCTAGAGAAACAGTTGTGTAGGTGAAGACAGAACTCTCAAATGGTTTCAGTGTCTTCCTTCTTTCGATGCCCATCTTAGAGCACCTTTCTCATAATGCAGATATGAAGCTTTGCCACAGATGGGCAACAGTATAAGCCTCAGGTCCCCTCTGCCCTGCAGTGGTCCTCCTTTGCAGCCCTCTACCTTCCCCTGAACGCCAGCTCTTCTGCCATTTTAATAGCTGACAGAGGCACAGGAGGGCCGGGATGCCCTTTCTGAACTACAGCCCTGTGCCTTAATTCTTCTGTTGCTCTCACCTCCCATGGGTCACCAGCAACCTCACAGAGAAATGACAGTTAGGAGTGGACCTCAAATCTACCTCGAGGCCACACACAGGAAATCGTAGGCATGTAGCTCACTGAAGTGCTGCCCTGACTTCTTTCGTTTCTTCTCCATCATACTTCCGTTTCCTTAGCTCTGGTTCCTCTCTGCTTAGCCTCCATCTTCCCTGTGTCCTAGCATCTTCTGTCTCATCTTGACCCCTAAATTTGTTTGAGATACAGAGTTTGCTTTTCTCTTCTTGTTAACCATGCCTTTCCCTTTTCAAACCAAACCAACGTCTCTTTTTCCTAAGATGCCAAAGAGGCTGATTGCTCCATTGTACTTGAGCTAAATTATAGAACAAGCAGACTTAATGATCATCATTCTATTTTCAGGACTGGAGGTCGGCGCTTCTCCCAGTCAGCACTTCTTGGGAATCCCACTCTAGCAGAGCTTTTATATGTATATATATCCTCTAACATCTGCCTCCTCTGAGAGCTTTGAAGCCATGTAAAAACTGTACGCAACAGTCCCCGGGTGGGCTGTCTAAGTTCTCACTAATGCAGTCAACAATGAGGATACGTTCTCACTCATGCTGTTAAGTAATGACCCATCATTTTAGATCAGGATTCAGCCTTGGGGCAGGGGGACACCATGCTAGGCAGAGTACTCAGGTAGGGGTCCCTGTACCTGGTGTCCCATTCGAATCATAGACAGCCAAATTCTACATCTTCACTTGAGATAAGAATGCTCGCCACCATTATGTGGGGTTTTCTATCACTTATAATTAATGCTCTTCAGTCCTTTTAGCTTCCGATAGCCAGCATTCCTTCCCTCTTGTCCTCTCGACTTTACAGTTTATTCCTTTCCCTTTTTGTTCTGTTCCCTTTAGAATACTGCACTCAGTAGGTGGCATCTGAGTCATTAGCCTATCTATACCCAGCATTTCAGGAGGGAAACTGAGGACTCAGGCAACAGGAAGCAACTAGATTCAGCAGACCAAAGCCAAGGACCCAAACCTACCTCTTGACACTTTGGTCCTGAGCCTGCAAACCAGATCAGCCCCTTCTTCGAATCTTCCCACAAGCATACAGTTTATTTCCTTCTAGGTTAGTCTATGCACAAATGCATTAGAATTTATTATTTATGAAATTTAGAGTTTGTAGACAAAGAGGAAGATCATAGCTTAAAGTTGTTTTCTTCTTTTCCCCCCATTAGTGTGAAAAATCAATTGCATCTTCCATTACCAGGTTTCTGCACCACTTGATTTCTTCCTCTAGGGATGCTACTCCACAGGGAGGTCTCTCTAGGCCTGCAAGAGGCAGTCTCTGGCCTACAATTGTCCAAAGACAGGAAGGGCCACTAGACTGTTGCTAGTTGTTCTTTGTTTGAATGTTTCCTGAATGATAAAAGTCCTTGATAGGCCCTTATATCCCTCCCCAGTCTTTCAGAACACCCAAGGCTATCTTCCAACTGATAGGATGCTATTCCAGATCTCCTGCTGGCTCTTATCTCCTATCTGCAGGGTCAGCACCCCTTCTTCCCATGGTAACAAGTGGGTTCCTTACCCAGCAAAATAGAATAATAATGGCATAATAGAAGGCATGCTAGGTAAGAGAGAAAGTCAGCCATAACTTCCACTCTAAAGTGATGATTAGAACTGATTCTGTGCAGGGAAGTTAATGAATATTCCAAGCACAGTGCCTCATTGGACAGCCATTCTTATAGGAACTGATAACCTGACACTCAGGAACTCTATGGAATTCCTGTCACATGGGCACTGGGCTCTGAGCACAACAGGTCTCTGACCTCCTTCCTGGACCTTGTCATCTACTGGCAAACTGTAATTACTCAAACAAATGCGTGAGTAATTATACTCTGTTTGGGTAATTATTTAAATCATTAAAGCCATGGTATAGCTTATAAGGGAAAAGTAAATTGTGTGTGTGAGCACAGGAAGAATCTAACTGGAGAGAGAAAGGGTTGGAAAGGGACTCAACCTAAGACAATAAAGACAAGAATTAGGGAGGCACTGGGCATTCTCAAGAGCAGTAATAGCTGGGTAGAAGATGCCCTTTTGTAGGACAGATAATGACAGTCTAGTGTGGCAAAGAAAATGACTAGAGAGAGACTATGGCCAGAGTACTCAAGCCCAAAGGGTCAAGTAAAGAAATTTTGTTTCACCAAAGAGTAGTGAGGGGGCATGAAACCTTTTGGATTGAATGCCTGTCTGGTATAGCTTACATTATGAAAGATCCCCATGGTGGTTAATTTTGATGGATTCCTCATTGGATTAGGAAATATCTGGGTTATTCCTTTGGGTATGTCTGTGATATCGACTGAGTGGGGGAAACCCATATTCAATGTGAATGCCGCTATCTCATAGGTCGGAGTCACAATCTGAATTTTAAAAAGTGGGAAAGAGGAGAAAGCCAGCTAATACTCCTCTGTCTGTGCTTCCTCGTCTACTAAGGTAAGCAACATGTCACAGTCACCATGTCCGGGATCTGGGTCCACCCCAAGGCTTCCCCTCAAAGATGGGCTGAACCCAAACAATCCCCCCTCCCTTTGAGTCGGCTATGTCAGATGTTCAGTCATGGCAATCAGAAAGTAACCAGTACATCTCATAACAACAGCTTTTTCTGAATCTGAGTCCTCTAATTAACACAATCAGGCAATCAGTCAATCAAGAATATCCTTTAATATCTTTTCTGAGTCTAGCTAACAGGAGGGCTAAATCCTTCCTGATCACTGGGTATGCTAGTCAGCTAAGCTGTAGAAGAATTTCATGTAGGTCCCCTGGACAGAACTGCAAAACTGGCATTCTAACTCCACCGCTAAAATTGGCAGGGAGGAACCGTTTGACAATACCAGGTCAGGTCATGATTGTAAGTAGTTGCTGTGGGTGCGCATGCGCATAGCACTAACCAGGCGAAGATACGAAACAAAGACAACTGACCTCGGATGGGACAGATATAAGATCTATTGGTCAATATGCATAACTTTTTCTGGAGGCTGGTGCTTACAGTTTCCTGAGAAATTCATTCTTCCCCATCCCCATTAAGCACTTATCCCACACCATGACAATTAAAATCATTATTTTTTTTAATCTGAAGATTGTTTATTTCCTTTAATACATCATTAAAAAACAAGGACAAGGAACTGAGAGCACTGGCTCAGCAATTAAAACGAAGACAAAGATGGGGAGTTAGAGATCTGGTTCAGCAATTAGGAACACAAGGACTCTTGCAGAGAATGCAAATTCAATGCCTGGCACCCACGTCGGATGGCTGGCTTGCCAGTACCTTAACTCCAGGTGCAGGAGGAGCCAAGCATTTGGCCTTCAGGGTCCCATACACACACATGCACACACCCCGACCACACTCCTGCTCACACACATGCATATAATTTGAAGATAAAAATAAATCCTTTTTTAAAAAAAACAATAGATCAACAGGGAGGGAGAGAAATTAAACTACCTTTTTGTTTGTTTGTTTGTTTGTTTGTTTGTTTTTTCGAGACAGGGTTTCTCTGTGTAGCTCTGGCTGTCCTGGAACTCACTCTGTAGACCAGGCTGGCCTCGAACTCAGATATCTGCCTGTCTCTGCCTCCCAAGTGCTGGGATTAAAGGCATGTGCCACCACCACTGGCTAAACTACCTTTATTTTCCCCATATATCAATCTATTTATATTTATCTGCCTAGGTGAGCCATGAGGACAGACACACACACACATACACACACAAAGTTAAGATGACCAGATCAGTCCTCAGAGAACCACAAGCCCTGGCACTCTCAGTCCTCCTGCCTCAGCCTCCCGAGTACAAGGGTTCACAGGCATGTGCCATCACACCCGGCCTTGAGAACTCCATGTAGATCAGCACTGAATGAGGCAGGCAATAGGCAATGCTCTCTCTTCTCAATAGATGGACCTCTGAGGGCAGACACTGTCAGCTAAGAGCAGGAAGAGAGGTGTGGCTTCTAGTGAGTCCCAATGAACATCCCTCTGCTTTCCTGGGGCTTAGTTTCTTTGTCCGCCTGAAAAGAGTTGACTTGAAGCCAGGCGGTGGTGGCACACACCTTTAATTCCATCACTCTGGGAGGCAGAGGCAGGCAGATTTCTGAGTTTGAGGCCAGCCTGGTCTACAGAGTGAGTTCCAGGACAGCCAGGGCTATACAGAGAAACCCTGTCTCGAAACAAACAAACAAACAAAAACAAACAAACAAAAAAGAGTTGACTAGAGCAATGGTTCTCAGCCTGTGGGTCAGGACCCCTATAGGTATTGCATATCGGATATGCTGCATATCGGATATTATATTATGATCCATAACAGTAGCAAGATTACAGTTATGAAGCAGCAACAAAAATAATTTTAGGGTTCAGGATCACCACAACATGAGGAACCGTGTTAAAGGGTTGCAGCTTCAGGAAGGCTGAGAACCCCTGGACTACGGAATGTGAGGGCGCTTTCTGCTCTCTCTTTCTATATACAGCAGTTCCCGCTTCGAAGATGTGAAGATTCTTTCAATGAAAATGTAAATGACTCCCGATTGCTAACAGTTACCTGGGTCCAGGTGAATCTGTACAATGCATATCAGAGTTTACCAATGCACTGGCTGACGCAAACGGAGCTCAGTGTTGGAGTTTGAATTGAGTATCCCCTGCATGAGTGGGCACCACTGCTACTAGAAGCCATAGGTTATTAAAAGTCTACCAAAATGCTGGGCGTGGGACATGTTCTTATGAGTCATTGGTTGGGGGGGCGGTCCCAGATGGCCCCCAACACAGCACAGGCCAGTGCTCTTGCCTGCCTCTCAGAAACCTTTAAGGTATGCTTTATAAATGATTCCACACCTACTCAATTCTTTCCTTCCACCTTGTCCACACAAGGGATCGAACTCATGACACCAGGCTTGGTGGCAAGTGTCTTTAAAGGGCATCTTAGGGGAATCCTTTTAATTTGTGTGAGGAAGGGCTTTCACAGATGGATTCTGAAATTTACATGGAAAGGCAACTGGTGCTTTTGAAGAAAAGTACCTGACTTGAGGAACTTCTACAACTGAAATACCAAAGATAAGGGAGTATTAATGCAAATATTAAGAGACGTTCTTTATTTTTGCTGAGTCAGCAGATTGATTTGAAGAGTACTGATGCATTTATAATATTAAGACTTCTGACTCATAATCACAATATCATTTTCTATTTTATTTGGTATGCTGTCATTTCTCTCAGTGAATTTCATAATTTCAAATATATAAATATCTTATTTAAATATACTGAGTGATCTTTGTTGTTCATCAGATTTGTTTATAAAATAAACTTATGTGCCTACATGAATATAGAAACTCCTGGAGGCCAGAAGAGAGCATTGGATCTTCTGGAACTAGAGTTACAGGGAGTTGCCAGCTTCTGTGAGTGCTAGGAACTGAACATGGGTCCTCTGCAAGAGTAGTAAGGATTCTTAAGTACTGTACTATTTCTGGAACATCATGGTCTGTATTTTTGATATCATAATAAATGGTATTTTGTTCCAATTTCCAGTTTTAATTCTAATATAGAAAAATGCAACCAATTTTTTAAAAATGAATTACTGTTTAACATCCCAAGTAACTGTAGTCCCTAACTTTATTAACTTTGTTTATTGAGTCTTATAGTTGCTTTTATAACATAATCACAGTTGTTTGGAATTTTTCAATTTTGTTATTTTGTGTGTATGGTTGTTCTGTGTGTGTACTGTGCCCTCAGAAGCCAAAAGAGGACATTGAGTTACAAATGGTTGTGAGCTTCCATTGTGGGTGCTGGGGGTTGAACCCTGACCCTCCAGAAGAGCAGCCAGTGCTCTCAAGCACTGAACCATCTCCCAGCCTCAGCTCTTACAGCTTTTACTCAGTATTATTTTTTTATGACTTTCTACATAGACAAAGCATATTCTCTTCCTTCTTAGGAATTGTGCTGATAGGCCTGCCTGACTTCCCCCATGAAAACATTAAAAATACTTAATCTGTGTTTATGAACGATCTTGATCTACAATTTACTTTTAGAGTTTTTGTCAGATTTTAGTACCAGGGTACTTTAGGCTTCATAAATTAGTTTCTGAAGATATTTGTGCAGACTCGTGATTCATTTTTTTAAGGTGGTTGGCAGAATAAACAAAGCCAGAGAAACATTAGCCATGCTATTAGTAGGTCACGTCTCTTACATTTCTTAGAAATAATCCAAAACCTCAAGTAACTGCTTTCTTGATTTTTAATCTTTTATTCTGTTTTACATACATTGTAATTAAAAGGCACATTTTTAGTCTTTTATTTTATTTTTTACAAAGCCTCCTTTCATCTTTTATTTTTTTATTGGAAGTCTTTTATTTTTTTTAATGACCACTAAATTTCTAAAATTAATTCATACTGTTGCTGGAGTGTAAGTCCTTATTTATTGTGCTGTCTTATAGTCCAATCTGTAAGTATATGTTATTTAGGTAATTTTCCTACTCTTTTAACTACTCAGACAACAGTGCTAGGAAGGCTCCTGTAACATGGTCCCAAGTATGTGTGAATTTCAGGTGGTTGGGAACTGCCATGTTCTTCTGCAAGAGAAGTAAGTGGTCTTGCCCGCTGAGTCATCTCTCCAGCCACAGCTATTGCTAACATCTCATTTTTCAATATAGATCATAGAAACAGCCAGGTTCAAATTAAATAAACATTTTGATTTGATTTTCACTGAACAATATAGTTTTTCACTTATTAGGCCACATAAAAGAACTCCAAGAAAGCGATCCAGATGATAGCATCCCATATCAACTCCCATTTTTTTAGGTCAATGTAAGGGTCAAGCATTGTCATGGTTATCTTCTCATAAGTGTTCTGAAACTTATGTCACTGACCAGAGGTCAGAAACATGACCACATCTGGTTGCAAGGCACACAGACATGCATAGCCCTTTGGCAGCTGCCTAGAGCAAAAATGATATTCTGTAATTAAAGAAAAAGGAGGCTGGGCGGTGGTGGCACACGCCTTTAATCCCAGCATTTGGGAGGCAGAGGCAGGCAGATTTCTGAGTTCAAGGCCAGCCTGGTCTACAGAGTGAGTTCCAGGACAGCCAGGACTACACAGAGAAACCCTGTCTCAAAAAAAAACAAAAACAAAAAAAAACAAAAAAAAAAACAAAAAAAAAAAAGAAAGAAAGAAAAAGGGAGATGTTAGCAAAAGATCATGTAAATCATAAAGTATATTAGAGCCATTACATAGTTTGTTCTTGTGGATAGAGTGGAAGATCCTGGAAGAGTTGGAGAGGACAGTGGGCAGGGAATACCACCAAAATACATTGTGTATTTCCATATAAAATTCTTGAGGAATAAATTTAAGATACTATACTAAATTATCAAACTTTTAAAAGGTATATTCTTATTTAAAGCCTTAATGTAGGGCTGTACAGATGGCTCAGTGGTAAAGAGCCCTTGCTGTTCCTGCAAGAAACCTGGATTCAGTTTCCAATACCCACATCATGGCTCCTAACCATCCATAGCTATAGTTCCAGGGGATTCAGTGTCCTCTGTGAATCTTTGAGCACTAAGCATGCACATAGAGCAAAAACATAAATGTAGACAAAACGCACACGTAACATCTTAAAGCAAAGGTTTTTTATGATTTATTTTATTTTTGTATATGTAGGAAGGTTTTCTCTGTGTGTATATATGTGTGCCTTATGTGTGCCTATGTATGGTAGTGGGTGCTGGAAATTGAACTCAGGGCCTCTGCAAGAGTAGCAGATGCTATTAACTGTGGAGCCATCTCTCTGGCCCCAAAAGCAAAAGTCTTAATGGATCAAATCAAATAAAGATACAATGCCACTTCACATCCTCCCAAGAGCCAATGGCAAGAACGTATGGTTTAGAAGAGATGTTTAGGATTAGAGCTTACTTAGATTTTGCTTAGACTCCTTCCCTCTTATGAACAGAGGTGACATTTTTCTCAGAGATGTGAGCCATCGACAATATAGAAAGGGAAGAACACTTTTTTCATAATAAGAAAAAATTTAGCCCCCATGTACAATATTACTCCAATCATGTTTTATTATGCATAAACATGCATCCAAATATATATTGAAGCTATAGGTTTTAAATAAATTTTAAAAAATCCCAGTGCACAGTGTGGAATATCATCCCAAGAGTCACTGGTGGGAAGACAGAGCCTTCTTCTGATTCAGCACCGGCTATTGCCTTTGTCCTTGGCTGCTCGCCAGACCAGGGTGGCAAGACCTACTTGAAGAAACAGCACATTTTGGATTCAGGGCTCAGAGGAACCAGGCTGGCACTGAGCCAGAAGCTCCCTCTCTGCTGGTAACACTCACAGTTCTGGAAAGTGCTGTGTGGGCTCTCGGAGGAGAAGAGTCCTCAGCTGTCTTACACAGCTGTGGATGAGGGTCACAGCAGCCCCAACCAACCTTTGCTACAATTGTGGCATGACTGCTGTGTGGGCGACCGACGGACCGCCTTCTGGTTGGATCTGAGGCTTGCTCCACAGAAAGGAATCTATATCTGGTATTGTAAATCTGACTGGGAAGGTAACAGACCTTAGGGCTGAAGCTACTACCGATGCTTTGCTAAATGGACATGGAGTTAAACTGCCTTCTAAGTATTTATGTTTATATCCATAGACTAGCGTTACTGTCAGCCTTGGTGGGAGATGCTTCTTTCTGTGAGAGGTGGTAATGGTTGATTTAGAGACTCAAAATCAGACTAACTGCTGTAAGTGAAAGTCGGGTACTCAGTCCCAAATGGGACATCTGTATGACTCCCTTTGAAGCTCAGGAAACACCACACAGGAGAGGGCAGAGAGGATATAAGGAGGAGGATGGAGGATGACAGGGGTCCTCTGGAGTCGTGGTTTCTTCTGGATACAACTCGCCTGTTGCCGTCATGAACATACACCACCAACTGTGGCTGCTTGCACAAAAGTTTGGCTCCTGCACATGCGCGTGTGCACACACAAACACTCGCTCATACACGTGAGATGTGGAAGTAGGAGACGAACTAGTTGTAAAGAAGGGATCATCAGGAGCAGGAAGAGGGCAAACGAGGGTAATGGGGGGAGTGAGGATGACTACAATATGTTGTATATATTTATTCAATTGTCAAAATAAACAGAAACTGATGGAATATTTATTTTGTTATCCACCTAGCCAATTGCCCCAATAGCAAAACTAATAAGAATGTAGTTGTAATGTTTCCAATACAAAGAAAAATAAACAAAGCAATTCAATAACGGCTGGGAAGAGGCTCAGCTTGCAAGGCGCCTGCCACTCAGGAGTTAGGACCTGAGATCCCCACTGCATACATAAAAAGCAGCCACTGCTCTTGAAGCTCTCCTAGGCTGCAGAGCTTTCATAATACCATTGGTGCTGTCCTTGCTGCATAGGGAGAAAAGTTACTAATAGTATTACCCAGTTGGAAACCCCACAAGTTACAGTTTGTACTTAGTTTTGCAACAGTGGCATGGATGTCGCAGGGGTAGCCAATCACGTTCTGATTGCATTTAAGGCTCATGCACATTCCACAGAAGGAAATGGATGCCCAGTTCTATAAATCTGGCCCAAACTGCATGGCCAAGTAGGTTATAAGCCCCAGGGAAGATCCTACTACTATTATTTTGCCAATTGGATACAGTATCAAACTGCCTTCTAAATTTGCATCTCTCTACCCATAGATTGGTGCCAGTCTCAGCCCCCTTTAGAGAGGTCTCTTTGTGTACTTGACAGTGGTTGATTTAGAGACTCACTATGGGTAAGGTACAAAGAGTAAGTGTTTGTGCAGCGTTTAGCCATACTTTGGGCGTGTCTATGACACTTCCTTCCATCAAGGCTCAGGGAACACTGTGGAGCAAAGGACAGAAAGACTATAAGAGACAGATCAGGGAGGACCGGTGCAAAATAGTGTCTCCTGGACATGGCAGGGCCATGCACAGATAAACTAACAGCAGCCATGTTTAGCAAAGCATGATCAAACTCGTCAACACTGTATCATGCATAGGGGAGGAATGCACAAGCCTCCACCCCTAGCTATGGAGCTGGCTGCTAGGAAGGGATGGTCAGTTTTCTTTAGGGGTGTGGCCCTCGTAAGATGGCCATGCTCCATTAGATGGCCTCACACCCATGGGTGTATAGGGAGCATTGCTTAGACTCAGTGAGCTATTAAAAAAAAACATTGCAGGGACATCAAGTTGACAGAAGGAACCACAAAGAGTTGGGGATGGGGGTAAATGAAGGATGAATATAAAAACACATTATATAACGCATATGAAATTCTCAAAGAATGAGTTTTAAATTGCACTTAAATAAATAAATAAATAAATAAATAAATAAATAGCAAGCTGAGAGCGGTGACACATGTCTGTAAACTTCAGCCCTGGGGAAGCAGAGTCTGGTAGATCCTTGGAGCTCACTGGTCAGCCTGCCTAGCTAAATGCAGAACGAGGTTCAATGAGAGAGACACTATTTCAAAAAAGTAAGGGGAGGGGAGGGATCAGAAGATACCTGACGTTGACCCCTGACCCCTAGAGTCTGTGTGCATGAAGATAGAAAGATGGATAGGTAGATAGATAAATAGGTAGACAGACAGATGTAATTTTAAAAATATTAAGAGGAGTTAGGGAGGGAGCTGTGCATGTGAGTATAATGCCTGTGGAAGCCAGAGGAGGGCACTGGATCCTCTGGAGCTGGAGTTACAGGCTATGGGAGCCACATGACTTGAGTCCTGGAGACTGAAATCAGGCCTTCTGCAAGAACCCCGTAACACTTGGCTGTTGAGCATGCTTGCACAGCTCTCTCCTCCCATAATTAAAAATAAAAATAATCTTTCTTTTTGGTCCCCCTTCACCCCCCCACCCCCACACACCCCAGAGACAGGATCTTTCCTGTGAAACAGTCCAGGCTGTCCTGGAACTAGCTCTGTAGCCAAGGCTAGCCTAAAACTCAGAGATCCTCCTGGCTCTGCTTCCCAAGCTCTAGGATTAAAGGACTATACCGCTACCATACAGTCTTTTTTGTTTTTTTTCGAGACAGGGTTTCTCTATAGCTCTGGCTGTCTTGGAACTAGCTCTGTAGACCAGGCTGGCCTCGAACTCAGAAATCCTCCTGCCTCTGCCTCCCAAGTGCTGGGATTAAAGGCGTGTGCCACCACCACCCGGCTCCATGCAGTCTTAAAAATAAAGTATTTTAAAAGATAACAAGATAATTATAGAAAAGTAACTTCTGCCATAGTTTGGAGCCTCCATTACCCAAAGCAATCACAACTAAGTGGAGAATGGAGAAATTACAGTGTTGAGAGCGTTACCTCCAGCTCTAGAGTCAGCAGCACAGAGGCTACAAAATTTTACAAGAGGATTAAAGAGCAGAACGGTTAGACTGTGGGAAGCACTTAGAGATGTAGAAGACATTTTATTTTTAAAATATAGCTCTGAAAACTAGCATGATGAAATGCCTCCTAACAGAACCGGCAGGAGAGGAGACACTCTAGACATACAGTCCCTTCCCTTTACCGGTATTGAAATGAAGGTCCCCAAGAAATTGGAACTTCCCCAGGAGGCTTTCAGATCCACTGGGAAAGAGCAAAGACTTAGACTCAATTCAAATTTAAATTAAATGAATTTATTCCTACTGTTAGCAGGACAGCGGCCTTAGAGCCAAACAGCATGCTACGCAGAAGCATGGGGGTAAGGTGGGGTTTTAAAGGCAGATATCAGAAAGGTGAGCCTTACAGCCACGAAATCCACAGTTGGACAGCAAAATTATTTTTCTTCCTTCATTTGTTCCTTACTTTCCCAATATCTTAATAAAAAAGACAATTTCATCCCTTTCCTGTAGCAATAAGCAGGTAAGCAAAGGCAGCTGTTAATACCTCACAGCCCATTAGCCTATCTTATCTCACCTGAAGGCCCCTGGGCTCTCCCAG
This sequence comes from Apodemus agrarius, assembly GCA_964023405.1. NCBI lineage: Eukaryota > Metazoa > Chordata > Mammalia > Rodentia > Muridae > Apodemus > Apodemus agrarius. The sequence goes on from OZ030017.1 coordinate 40,791,727, forward strand.
GTGCTCCAGAACAAAAGGTCAGCGGACCTTAGGGGATTCCTGGTTCCACATTAAGTATTATCCAGGGGACCTGTAAATTATCACTTAGGTCTGAACACTAATGGCTAGGACAGAGTTGTTCATTGCTGGGCAGGCAAAAGCACAGGGCCATCAGGTTAGGGCTGGCTGTCCCATCCCCACAGTCCCATGACAGAGGAAGGAGAGGCTGAACTCTGATGGTGGTAGCCACAGGGCACTGTGTACTACTGCAGGACAGACTTACTCTAGACAAAGATGACTCAATAGATGGCATATCCCCGTGATCCAGACTGCTCTGTACGCATACCCCCTGCTCCCTATTAACGAAAGCCTAAGCTTCCGTCAGTATCTCAAAATATGCCGGATATCTACCTGTATTGGGTCCTCTTTCCAATATGACCACATTAATTAAATCTCCTTTATCTACTTTTCACTGCTATTTGACTTTTTTAATTAGTATATCGAGGATGAGTGGCTGAGAACAACTTGTTAGGGTTACCAAAGCTCGAGCTTTTACACGACAAACTCCAGTAAGAGTTTGATCCCTTTGAGAAGGGATCCCATCTGAACGGCAGGAAGCCTGCATCTGCACACGTAATCTAGCCAACGCCTTCCTTAAAGAAGCAGGAGAAACTTGAGGACACGACGCCCTTATTGGACAGAACGCCATTCAAGCCTCGTATATAAAGACAGGAGCGATGGTTTTAATCGTGTGTGCAAGAATCATCAAACCAAAATAGTTTCCATTTACTGAGCAAATAGCAAGTTTTGAACACAGAAATAAATAATTATACAAACGATGATGCTCACAATGCACTGGGAGTTACCGAAATTCTCTCACAGTCTTAAGAATGCGCCCCCATTTTAAACGTGAAAAAGCTGAAGGGTAAACAGGAAAGCTAATTCAAGGTATAAAGCTAATTCAAGGTACAAACATATGACAAAGAACCCAAAAACCTAACCCAAGTTCATCTGACTAAAGCCCACTTGTTAACCCAGCCTCTTCTTTTACTTTTGTTCTCTTATTTCTCAAGTGTGTGTGTGTGTGTGTGTGTGTGTGTGTGTGTGTGTGTGTGTCCTATCAGAGTACAGTCTGCCTGAGTCAAGTCTCTATTTCTACCCTGTGGGTCCTGGGACTTGAACTGAGGTCTTCTGGCTTGGCAGCAAGTACCTTTTCCCACTGAGCCATCACATGAGCCCTCAGGAGCTACTCGGATATTAAAAGAATGGATACAGAAAATTAACAGGATAATACTATTAGGAAAAGCCAAGATTTTAAAAATCATAAAGACAACAGAGATTATTGTTTTCTTTGTGTTCGGTGAGGCAAGAGGCAAAGGAAGTCAAGGCTGATTGTTCAAGGCAGAGCCAGTCAGGGGAACATTTGCGAATGCTAGACACCAATGAGGGATCATAAAAGTAAGTCCAATCGAATATGGATATACATTTTTGATGGATCTACAGAATAAGTAAAATGCAGTGTAGCTTGGTCTGAGAAAACTTTTGACTAAAGAGCTCACCACATTCTCCCAGGGAAGCTGGTGAGACCCAGGGTGAATTCCTGGGCATTCTCACTAAGCATCCGACCCCCGAGAGGCTCAAGTGAGCATGTTAGTCTGTAGGCGGGGCGAACCTCACTATTCTGTCCTCTTCAGCATTCGGAACTTTCTTTGGCCTGAGCAGACTTGTCATCGCCCTCAGGAATGATCCGAAGCTGGTTCAAGAGGCAGAAGTTTTTGGCAAGCTGAAGCTAGCAAGACAGAGTGTGGTGTAGATTATAAATTCCTTCCTGCCCCAAAATCATTTGTAATAGCACAAGATGAGAGGGGTGTATTGGCTTTCAGCACACACACACACACACACACACACACACACACACACGAGAGGGAGGGTAGGGTGCTGGCCAATAACCTCTCAGAAAACAAGTCAGCCATCAGCCAACAAGGACAACGCCTGCCCAAGGGTCTCTGTGGCCTTTGCTTGTTTGCAGATGTACAGCTCCCCAAATTAAGGAAGAAAGTGTTGGTACTGTATCTGTAACCTATATTCTGTATTTAGGAGTAATATTTTATATTGATAAGATAAACAAATTACTCAAAGATCCCCAAGAAATGAAAATCTGTCAGTAGCATCTTGTTAGTTTTACACCAATATAACAAGATTATCTGAGAGAAGCAACTTAAAAGGAGGAATATGGGATGGGTTGTAGCTTCAGAGGAGAGACGTCTGATAGAGGTCTTAAATAGCAGTCACACACCAAGAAAGGGGACTGGGCTGTCTCTAAAAGTCATACAGAAAGCCACCCTCAACCCCTGTGCCATATGGGTAGGTCAGGGCCCTATGGTACAAACTGGCCTCTGGGGGGTACCTTTCAGGAAGGAATTTGGGAGTGGTTGTTTCTGAGAACCCTAAAATATCCAACTATATATAGAAGAACTTGTGACTTTGGCCTAATTGTTTCGACTGACCACAGACGAGGCCTCAGTCATGTCTGCACCCAGCCAGGGTTGGATAGAAGTTACTAAAAAAGTTACTAAAAGTCACTAGTTACATGTGACTAAAGAGATTACCTGGGGGGGGGAGATAGTGTCCCCTCATAGATGCCCAGTCTTTGGGTGACTATTAGAACAGCTCTCAGACATCTACCTGCTGCTGAGGCTGTGCGGAAGCCAGTCACTCCGAATCACGGATGGACCTACTCCGTGACACAGATGCTCTGGACTGCAGGTTAGTGAAGCTGTTAAAACCAAACACGAAGTTGCATGTGACCTAGCAATCACATGCTTAGACATTCATCCCATGAGCCTTTAGAGTAAGCCAATTTATTTGTAACACTCAAAAACTGGAAACACAGCCTGGAATGGTGGCACAGGCCCACACCCTAAGCTACTTGGGAGGCTGAGGCAGGAGGATCATACAGTCAAGTCTTGCCTGGTCACATGAAGTGTTCAAATCCAGCTGACTTATCACAACTCTGACTAAAGTACAAATACTGACGAGGGCTGATGACCGAGTTCTATGGTAGAATACTTGCTCTAGGTTCAATTTTCAGTACTGAAAAGCAAAGCAAACAAACAAAAATAAACCACGATACGACTAGAGACAACCCAAACATCCTACAAAGAGAGAGTGCTTACATCATACACTGTGATGTGGCCGCACCGTGGGACACTATCCACTGAGAAATAGAACAATTTCAATGGATTCCCAAAGAACTAGAAAATTATTCAGAATAAAAAAAAAATGTCCAATTCAAAAGTCATGTAATATATGATTCTCTTGGTATCATTTTCTCGAAATGATAAATAAGAAACACAGAACAGACTTGTAAATTCCCTAGGTCAAGGGCTAAAGGTAAGAGTCTTTTAAAAGTCAACATGGAGACTGGAGAGACAGCTCAGTGGTTAATGGTGCTTCCAAAAGACCTAAATTCAGTTCTCTATTTGTTGTAGCTGTATATGATACTGAAATTATCTCAAAACGAGAAAAGTTTTCATTTTAAGCTGTAGAATAGATAAAGGGAAGAGAATGGAAGGACAGTAGACCATCTGGTTCAGTTTAGCAGGAAAGACTCATCCTAATGAAGAGTTCAGGCACGTTGACCATTCAGAGTTTTAGATTCAAGAGAACAAGGAATTGCATCTACCTGGAGCATGGTTGGGTCGCTACTGCCTAAGCCACACTGCCTGGCATAGCAGGCTGGGTACTTGGGAGTAGGGCCCATCTCCATCTAAAGAAGAGCATGCAGACACCGAGGACCTATGGGCTCCCCAATATACTTTCTTGATTCCCCAGTATCAGCTTTGAATACAAAAGATTTATCCAGAAATTACCTTGATTCCATTATGTTTCTGAATTCAAAAGAGCAGGAGGGTCCTTGGTTCTGTAGAGTTCAAGGTCAGCCTTGCATATACTGGACATGCTCTCAAAAATGCAAAGGAAAGGAAGAAAGGAAGAAAGGAAAACCTGGTGTGGTGGTGCACAACTTTGATCCCAGCACTGAGGAGGCACAGGCAGGCAGAACTCTGTGAGTTCAAGGCCACACTGGCCTACAGAATGAGTTCCAGGACAGCCAAGGCTGTTGTTACACGGAGAAACCCTATCTTGGGGAAAAGTGGGAGGAGAATGGGGCAGTGGGGACTGAGCTCAAAAGTGAGAGAACTGGCTTTTCCAGTTATAAAACTTTACATGACTCAAAACCTGAAGATTAGGAAATGGTGGTAAAATCTAGAGAGGGGTTAGAGTGTGACCCCATGTCCTCAATAAGACCTGCTTCACCATCCGGGTGACACCATAGGCTGGCCCAAGGCCCCTTGTGCAGCCTAGGGAAACAAGGCCAGGGCCTTTGCTCCAACAGCTCTGAGAGGGAAAACTTGGAGATGCACCCACGGAGAATCATGGGTTGCCCAGCTGGGGAACTCTGGTGTGTGTGTGTGTGTGTGTGTGTGTGTGTGTGTGTGTAAGACAGATCTCAAGTATCTCAAGTTAATTCGGAACTGTCAGGCCCAAAGGAGACTCCATTTCCCCAAATTCCAAAAGGTAAAAGGGACAAAAGGCTATCTGAGCGGCCTATGAACATACCAGTCCCCATGGTGGCCTCCGGGCTCCCTGGGTTCCGTGGGAACCTGTTCCACATTCCAAAGTCCATGCATCTTAGCTCTTCCCACCTCCTCCTTTCCCCTAGCCTCCCTCCAGCTCATGGGCTCCCCACCACCACCACACACACACTTCCAGCTACTCATTGTCTCTATGACCCTGCTATTTCTCCCTCCCTCTGTCTTCTGTTCTCTGTCTCCCACCTGCTGTGTGCGCCCACATTCTATACCCAACTCCGTATGGCCAGGTTCAGTCTGCTACTTTCTCTCTCTGCCCTAGACCCTTCTGAATGCCTCTGATTGCTCTCTCTCTCTCTCTCTCTCTCTCTCTCTCTCTCTCTCTCTCTTACACACACACACACACAATCTTCCCCTTAACAGGAACATGAAGTGGGCAGGCCCTCGGTTTATACAAGAACTAGCCAAGGATAACCTTGAACATTTTTCAAAATAGTTTTATTTATTTGGTTGACTGGTTGGTTGATTGGTTGGTTAGTTGGTTATTTTTGAGAACTCCATTCATGAGCACTGCATCTACACTACTGTCTGTCAACCTTGAACTTTTGATCCTCCTGGGTACTCTTCCAGAGGACCTGAGTTCAATTCCCAACACCCACTTCCTAAAGTGCTATGATGGCAGACAGGGCTTCGGGGATCCAGTGAGGTCCAATGAGGACGTGTATTGCAAGGGCATGGCTCTGTCGATGACCACAACACCTAGCCTCAGCTTTGCAGGTGTGCCAAAGCCCTGCTAGGCTCAGGGAAATGGCAACGCTTTCTCTCCTGGTCTGAGTGATATCGCCTACAGAACATGTTCACCATGGCTTTCTCCCCCACATTTATGGCTTAAAGACTGCTCCGGAGCCTGTCCTTACTGAGATTAGCTAAATCTTTCTCCTTGCTCAGCTGTATACCATAAGCCCTTCAGGATGCTGTGGCTTCTCCATCAGAGTCCAGTCCATCCTATCCCAGCTTTTCCAGGTCTCTGTGGTTGTCATTTCTTCATTCCCTCATCACCCCAAGTCAAGGTTTAGGGACCCTGGTTGTATAAGGATGAGGCACCCAGCCACCATGCCCCCAGTTTACAGCCTGCCCCCTTGAAACAGGAACAGTACGCCTCTAAAAATCCTGTGTGTGCAATGATCAGTTGGGAGATTTTGTTTTTTAATACTTTTATTTTGTGTGTATGGATGTCATACCTGCATGTATATTTGTGCACCACATGCATGTCTCATACCTTCTGAAGCCAGAAGACAGGGTGTAATCTCCAGGAACTAGAGTTACAGACAGTTGTGAGGCACCAGGTGGGTGCTGGGAATTGAACTCAGGTCTCTGAAGAGCATCCAGTGCTCTTTACCACCAACCATGGTTCCAGCCCCTGGGAGATTTATTATTATTATTATTATTATTATTATTATTATTAAACACTTTTTTATAAATTATTAAGCACACAAAATCAAAATGTATTAATTTCCTGTTACCTGGGGTGACCAAGTCTCTAACAAAGGCAAGCCAGCTGTCGCTAGTTGCTAAGCTCTACCTTCCATTTGGAGATGCAGCAAAGAGAAAGTCATATTTGTCCCATCAAAGAACAGTTCAGAAGCATATGCTTTTCAATTTAGGTGAAAAGGAATTCAGTGTTTCAGCTCCTGAGAAAAGTTTGGTGGTGGTGATGGATGTTTTGTTTTGTTTTGTTTTGTTTTTAATATTAAAAGAAAGCACCAAGTTCAGGGAACCCCGTTTTCCTGGAGCCGGAGGAGGCAGAAGCGTGCAAGGTCAGATATGTGCAGATGTTGGCCACTGGAAGTCAGAGCTGAGATGTGAGTAGTGGGGGTGGAGAAATGGCTCACAGGTGAGGACACTCTTGTCACAAGCATAAGGATCCGTGTAACTTGAGCTGATATTGTTTTGCACAAGCACCCGCAACTCCAGCGCTGGAGCAGAAACACAAGTGTCCCGGGCTTGCTGGCTGCTGCCTAGCTCCGACTTCAGGGAGAGACCTTGTCTGTGAGAATAAAGCCAGAAAGTGACATCTTCCTCTGGTTTTGGTCTCTGTGCCTGGACACACACCCTCAAACATACATATGCACACACACACACACACACACACACACACACACACACCTGGCCTTGCACATCTTAGTTGGACTATAAACGATGACTTATTTCAAGAACCTTGACTACAGAGGAGTCTGGAAGAACACTGCTCCCAACCTGTTCTCCCTTAGCCTGAGGCTGGGTCCAGGAAGCCAACCCACACGCTGAATTAAAGGTCCCGGTCTATGTACTCCACTATGAACCCTGTACCAGGTTTGCTGCCCTTACAACACTCAGTAAGGCAGGGACAACAGAGGAAGCAGAGCCCAAGGATCCCGTGTATCCCTGTCACAGAGTAAGGAGTGGACCTGGATGGGCACGGGTCCTAGCTTACCATGAGTCAAGCTCTCAGCCCTCGGTCTCCTCCCCTTCCCTGCAGCTAACCTAGGGTATGGCCACACCTCCTGGTGGTTATTGGAAGAATTCACTTATGGGATTAAACTAAATCTTAAATGCTTTGGCCTCACGACTGTCTCACCTTCTGGGTAAGACCCAGGTCAGGAGGCAGGAGGCTGACTGAGCCACAGAGCGGGCCATGCTCACCGTGCAGGGTGAGGCGGAGCTGTGTACACACGTCAGGACTGTGGCTAGAAACTAGGGGAAAGGCCACCTTGCTGATTTGGATACGTTCCACCCCTTCCTGCTCCGACAAAAAGGCTGACTAGTGTTGATGCCTGACTGGCCTAGTGAGGAAAGGGACTGACCGATCCACCCAAGAGACTTTGTGTCTGTACGAGGGAATGAAAATGTGTCTTAGAGGAAAAACACATAGCGTGTGAAGTCCAGCGCTCTGTGGTGTGTGATAACGGCCCCTGAGAGTGCTGACTGCTGATAACCACAGACGCTGGCCTCTGTAGAAGCTGCGGCATGTCACTGCCCCCAGCACACACAGTGACGGTGCAGGTTCTCAAACATCTACCATATAAAGGGCCTTGCCCAACTCTTAGATGCTAGCCACAGTCTCAGACGCTCCTAGGAAGTCTCCCTTTCCAGAGTGGTTACTGAGGCCTGAATGTGGACCTGAAAAGCTAGAGTGGGCATACATGCACATAGTGTACACACACACACACACACACACACACACACACATTCATACACGAGCTCATACTCACCTAACACACACATACTTGGACACACATACACAAACCATGTTAATACTTGCAGAAACAGAAATATATTCACCACCAATATATGCACTACACATATGGTAACACTCACTCCACACAGAAACAGACACACGAATACACAAAGTCATGAATACCACACACACACACCATCATATAAAACTCAAAAATACCAATCATAGAAACATATAATACATATATGTACATACATATACTGCAGAGACACACAGATAAATACTGCACATATGTCGTATACACTAGATCACCACGATGTATACATACAGAGACAAAATGTAACATACCATATGACACAAAGCTTTGGTTATCTCTGAATATAGGAGATAAGAATAAAAAAAAAGAGAAAAGAAAATCAAAATGCAGCAAAAATGTTATAAACACAAAGAATCATTGTTTAAAATGAACATATAAGATTCATTGTAACAAGAGAGTCGTAACAGGAACAAAAATAGTTGACATGAAATGGGTTGTTCTGTTCTAACAAGTTTTTGTTGTTGTTTTGTTTTATTTTGTTTAGTTTTTTCAAGACAGGGTTTCTCTGTGTAGTTCTGGCTGTCCTGGTCCTTGTAGAGATTCTCTGGTCTCTGCCTCTTGAATGCTGGGTTTAAAGGTGAGCACCACACTGAGCTGCTCTAATGCTGGTTTTTTTTTCAGATGATGTTTCTTCAGTCCCCGTGCACCCACCGGCTCCTGAGTCTCTAGTATATCTTCCACTCCGGCCGCCACTCTAGCCCCACACATCTGTTGAAGGAGCAGCCCTAAATAGCCTTTTCAGTGCCTGCTTGGGCAGGGTTTGCCACTTCCTCCCTCCCCGTCTCCTTCCCTGCACCCTCCCTGCCCAAGTCAGGAAAGTCCCAGGGTGTTTGCCTCACAATACAAACCGGGAAGTTCAAGGATCTGATGCTGACACCAGACCCTGGACACCAACTTCCCAGAACCCTGAGTCAGTCGAAGCGCGTCACAGTTTAGCTCTGCGTGCCTAGGGGGCGCTCTGGTCCAGGAATTGAAAATCTTAATTGTTCCTTTTAGTACTTCCAGTAGGGAAGGGCTAGAGACTAAAATATAAGGGAGCCAGCAGGTGAGATGACATCTGTAAGTGACCACACGGGACACTGGGTACAGTTTCCCATTTTCCCAGATGCTGAATCTGTGGCCAGAAGATGGAAGACACATACTTAGAGTCAGACCTAATTTGAAGCAATGTGTAACAGCAAATGTCGGAGTCGCGGTTTTTTTTTTTTTTTTTTTTTTTTTTTTTGAGACGGTTTCTCTGTGTAGTCCTGGCTGTCCTGGAACTCACTCTGTAGACCAGGCTGGCCTCGAACTCAGAAATCCGCCTGCCTCTGCCTCCCAAGTGCTGGGATTACAGGCGTGCGCCACCACACCCAGTTTCGGAGTCACCCTTTTGATGGAGCGGCGGGTACTGTTTTCATCTTCCCGTAACACAGTATTTTTCTACTAGTTCAAAATATGGATATTATTCTGAAGATGGCATTTTACTAGGTAATTAAGTGGCTGCACTTGTGTTTTATAAGAATGTAGAAGGACTTATTGAAAGGCATAAGTAAGCTGCTCCATACAAGTGTGCACTCCCTTGAGAGATCTCAAAATACGAAACTCCAAATTTAAAAACACATTAAAGTTCGTGATTGCTTCCTTAGAAATGTGTCATTTAGAGAGTTTGTTTTATTGTGTTATAATAGAAAATTCTCACTACATAGTTCTTTCTTTTTCCTTTCTTTTCTTTTTTCTTTCTTCCTTTTTTGTTTGTTTTGTATTGTTTGTTTGTTTGTTTGTTTGTTTTTCAAAACAGTGTAGCCCTGGCTGCTTTGGACCTAGCCCTATAGCCCAGGCTAGCCTAGATCTCAGAGGTCCACCTCCCTCTGCCTCCCCAGGGCTGGGATTAAAGGCATGCACCACCACAGCCAGCTTCTCACTATATATTTTAACTCTGAGTTTTCCATTTAAAAAGGGGAAGGGGTTGGAACTCAAGGAAAATAATGTAGATTGTGTATGAATTCATGTATCCTTTGGGTACTCACATAATTTACAAACTAAATGTGTATTACTGGTTTTTATTTATGTGTAAACAGAAACAAGTAGGGATATTCGTAGAATAGCAACGTTGAACCAGTCCTACCTTCTGTTCCAGTTCCTCCTGCCTAAGAGGCTCTGTGAGCCACTGTCATCTCTAGAAAGTAACAGTCCAGATCTGATGGGCTGTGCATTCTGGTAACAATGTGACTCACAGTGGGAATACTGAATCCCCAGGGTAGGAAGTCACCCTAGGCTTGTCTCCACCTTCCTTTTGGGGGAAGGGTGCAGATTACTCTCCTTCCCAGGGGCTCAGTTCTCTAGAATATAATGCACATACAGGTGCACTGGAATATTAAATAAGATAGGAAAGACAACGGGTCTTGGCATTGCCCGTTCAGTCATTCTGGTTTTATCTCTACTTCCAGCACTGCTGCCCCCCTCTCCCCCCCCCCCACACACTGGACAATTGCATTAATACTAGGAAGAACTCACCGGCTGAACCAGAATACACCTGCACTCTCAGGACTTGGAAGGCTCAGATGGGAAGACAGGAGTTTGAGAACAGCCTGTGTTATGTAGCAGGTCCCTGTCTTACAATAAATAAATGAATAAATAAATAAACAAACAATAGACCCAAAGCCATTATGGCAAGTTGTCCTGCACATGCTCTTGGTCTCAGTGGGTAGCTTTCAGTAGCAGGATTCTTACCCTGCTCTTGGTTTGATTTTGTTGTTTCCTCTGCCTTTACCTGTGCTCCCTCACTCTGAGCTTCATTCCGCTGAGATCTCCTTGGCTGCCCCTCCCTTCACTCACGCGACTGCTTCCTGCTTGAGTGTCCCTCGGCTGGCTCCCTCCCCCTCCATCTGGCTAATCCCTCAGGGGGCTCGGCTTTCCTCCATGGAAATTTTTCTAACCCCTGACCACTCTCTCACTATTTGTTTTCACAGCACCTTGTGCTTCTCCTTCCTCAAACTTACAAGTACCATTACATAAGCAGCTGCGGCCTGCTCCTCCGCCAGGCCGAAAGCTCGCGGAAGCAGTGAGCTTCTTTATTCGAACCCTTGGCAAGGCACGGGGCTTCCTAAATGTGCGTGGACTGAAGGGATGGGTGAATGAACGCTCTCCCAGAGGTCACTGCCAGCCACAGGAGGCGACCCACTCGAGAGTAGCGGGCCCATCTTTCCACACGCAGTTCCATCTTGGCTCTTCTTTTCAGGACTCCTCCAAATGCTCTTTCCCCCACATGTTTAAAGGAATGAATTGATTTATGAACGACATGAAAAATCCGACCACAGAGTCCTGATTCAGGCTTTTGCTCCAACAGTCATAATACCTTCTGTGACCTGTACTGAGGCACCCGATCTACTTTAGAGCGTCCTGGGCAGTGGTCAAAAGGAGCAGGAGTTACTGATAACCAGCTCAGAGGTTCCATGTTGAATCACATTTAATAGAGATCCTAGGTTCACCCTCTTGAGAATTATTTTATTGAGCCTCCAGATAATCAAGTAACCAGGTAACCAGCCAGGAACTCTTTAATACCAACTCACTGCTTAACTAGAACCACTCTTTCTCTTTAATGACATTTGCAATTAGAGAAAGAAAAAAAAAAAAGCACAACTATGGGCTTCTCTGAATTGTGACCCACCCTACTATCCTTACTTTTCTGCTTGCCCTTGTCTTCTCAATGGAGCAAACCACAAAACAACAAGAAGGGCCCGCGCCTGAGTGATCAGTAGTTTTCCTCTTCCAGCCCAGGCTGACTAAGAATCAGGTTGACTAGCCACAGGCATCTGTATAGCAACTATTTTCCAAAATAGCTTTCTGAGTTCTGCTGAGTTTGGGTCGGCCCTCAGGCTTCCTGACAATCCAGCTTTGTCCTCGTTTCCTTCTGATACCTGATAGGCGCTGTGCCATTGTGCTGAGCCGACGCCTATGCCCACTTCCCAAGCCCCCAGAGATATACTGTCATTATGAAGAAAACAATAGCCCAGTCCTCGTTCGCAGATGGTATATATTCAAGGATACAGTGTTTAATTCCTCTGTTTCCATGAATAGTCTTCAAGATGAATAGCTTCAAAAATTCCTGATTCTCTCCCCTCCCCACTCAAATAGCACATCAAAGTCCTCCCAATTCAGTCTAAGTAGTGCCCACTCCAGGAATTCAGATTTCGCTGGGTGAGTGTGACCCAAAGGGGGAGCAAGAGTGATTTGAGAAGGAGATTTTGGTGGCAGCATAGATCTTTGGACGGAACAGAGTTCAAGTTCCCAGACATCAGCAGAGCCCTCTGGAGGGCAGAAGACAGCAGAAAAGAAGGAAAGAAGCACTACAGGCTGACGCTACAACAGCCTGGCCCACTCCAGAAGCTAGAGAGGATGTCGACTGCATGACCTGTTGGACACCAGGTGCCAAAGGGCAGCCAACACCAGGGAGAGTCTGATTCTTCCATACAAGTGTCGAGGCATTTGGGGGATAATGACCTCTGAGACTAATACCTCATTGATCTATAGCTTGGTGACAGTGGCACTGGCAGACATCAGCACCATCAGGAACGTCACTGTCAGCAGTGCTGTTAAGGATCCTTAAGTGACTTCTTGGGCAGTGAATGTCAATAAGAGGGACACAGCCAAAGATAAAGCCCATGCAGAGGCCATATAGGGCCACAAGAGCAACTTGTAGGGGGTTTCTTGATGAGTCCTAGAAATGGAGTAGAAAGAGATCTTGGAGTAGTGGAGGACATCAGGATCCACAGAGCAGCAACTGTCATTGTTAATGTGCCTCTGTTTGAACTCAAGTCAGCTCTGGCACAGACAGGACACAAATAACAGCAAATGATCCAGTATCGGTGCCGAGAAGGATCTGAGTTTATCTAGGCAAAACTCCCAGACGGTTCAAGTAAAAATAACAAGGACAGAACAGGTTAAGCTGCCTGCTCTGGTTTCATGGTCATGACCAGTCAGCAATACAGGCAGGGCAGGAGAGCAGGTGCTCCTCGCCAAGCCTGATATGATTCTTGGTGGGCTCCCGTCATTTCCATAATGTCCGTAATATCAGGAGCTTCTGCTGTCCGTGGGAAGGAGGGCTCTTCTGATGCAGGTTGCTTGGAGTAAAGTCCAAGATGTCTTCAGTGAAATGGCAACCTAGTAAAGAGTCCACGGAGCAGCACACCTTTGGAGGGGGCTTCAGCACAGAGCCCCGACCGAACACACTGCCAAGAGGCGCAGTCTCGTAGAAAAATATTAGGGAGCTGGAGAGCTGGAGAGCGCCTTCCGCCCCAACACAAGGGCTGAGCTTGATGCTCCCCCCACCCCACCCCTGCCAGCACTTGTGTTTAAAAAAAAAAAAAAGCTGTGCATGGTGACTCACACTTACAGTCCCAGTGCTAGCACGTGAGAATATGCGAATATCTGAGTGTGGTCAGTAGCCAGCCTGGCCTAACTGGTGGGGAAAAAAAAATTAAATAAGTAAATAAATAACCCTGTCCCCAAAACAAGACAGACAGCTCTTGAAGGATGACACCTGACATTGACCTCTGGTTGGCACAGGTGTGCACATTTTCACAAATACACCCAATACCATACACACACATTGCATGCGCATGTACGTGCACACATCTGTACGTGCACACATCTGTACGCACAAAAGAATATTAGCTGGATTGATGTCTAATCTGTTCACCTGTGTGTCCCTGTCTTCACAGGCAGAGCTGACCCTCCATATAATACCAAGCAGGGTTCTTCAGGACTAGGGCATCCTCCCCCACCCCACCCCCACCCCACCCCACCCCCACTCTCTCTTTACTGAGCGCTTTGTTTGTGTCTTACAGAGAGGCTGTTGGTTGGTTGTTGGTTTGTTGGTTTTTAGGTTTTGGTGGGCTTGGGGGGGGCTTTGTTGTTTTGTTTGTTTATTTGTTTGTTTTGGTTTTAAAAAAAGTATCTTCCCTACCAGTTCTGTTCATTCACTCTTTATGCTGCCTGAGGAAATCTAAGGCTATTTGCTTCTGTTGTTTAACCTTGCAATCTGTCACCTCTGGCTTCCCCAAGGTGAAACAAACCAACCCCTTTATCTAGCCAGCTCTTAATGTGAGAAGGAGACTAGCTTTTTTATCAAGCCATGTTCCAGACCAGGAGAGGACACAGCGTGCCTCCCTGGGGGCCTCATGTGAGAGCCTCCACCTACAAAGCTGGCGCCTTCTGTGGGAGGCCACACTGGTCACATGGGAAACTGACTCTTCAGGGCCACAACTCTGCAGTTGAGCCAGCAGGGCTGAGAGACAGAAAAGCTGGAAGCCTCCTTAGAATCCCACCTTCCCCTCCATCCCCATTCAAAGCAGGGCAGAAAACCTGGGAAGAGTGCAGTGGTTCGAAGCTGTAAAGGCACAAGAGAATGCTTGGCCTTACAGCAGATTACAAAACATCCTTTTAGACCTGTCTTTAGTTTTGAGCTGCTAAGCGCTCACCACATCTTGTACTTTAAAATATTAGTAGGGGCTGGAGAGACGGCTCAGTGGTGAAGAGCCTACTCTTTCTGAGGTCCTGAGTTCAATTCCCAGCCCCCACAAGATAGCTCACAATGATCTATAATGGTCCCTGATGCCTTCTTCTGTCTTGCAGGCTTGCGTACAAACAGCACTGGGATGTACTAAATACATAAATAATTAACGTAAAATATTAAGAAGGAGCTGGGGAGATGGCCTAGTGTGCAAAGTGCTTGCGGCACAAGTGTTGGGTGCCTGAGTTCTGAACCCCAGCAAACATGGGAAACTGTAACAGCAGCTATGGGGGAGTGAAGACAAGAAGATGGGGGAGTGGACCTCACTGGCCAGCTGGTCTAGCCGAAATGACAAGCTCCAGGCTCAGTGGGAGACTCTGTCTCCAAATAATGATGATGATGAAGATGGTGGTGGTGGTGGTGGTGATGATGGTGTGATAGGGTGTGCTGCTGGTGAAATGGTTCAGCAGCTAAAGGACTTGTAATCCACACCCGAAGTCTATCTCAGGACCTAAGGTAAAAAAGACACATGTGCTGGTGTGCATCAGTAATTCCAGTGTCCTATGGTAAGCTAGAAGGTGGAGACCACCACGAGAGAACTAAGAGGAGGCTCCTGGGACAGCTGGCCTGACCCACGTACATGCCGCAGCGTGCACTTGCCCCTCATAACATAACTAACAATGCATTTTAATTTTAAGAGGATAAGCAGGCCCCATTTTGGCAGCAGGTGTGTCACAGAGCAATACAGAATATTAGTAGCATGGCCCTGCTCAAAGATGACACAAAAGTTTGTAGATTTTCCCATGTGAAATTGAAAAAAGCAGAGAGCAATAGAAAAGGATGCACAGCATGGATCTGTGGTTGTCACAAGTACTGAGGGGGGGAGGGGGAAGGTGAAAGGGAGAGGGAGGGAAGGTGAAAGGGAGGGGGAGGGGAGGGGGAAGGGGAGGGGAAGGGGGAGTGGGAATGGGAGGGGAAGAGAGGGCGAAGGGGGAGGGAGGGGGAGGGAAAAGGGGAAGGGGAGGAGGAGGGGGAAGGGGAGAGAGGGGGGAAGGGGAGGGGGAGAGGGAGAGGAAAGGGGAAAGGGAGAGGGGGAGGAGGAGGAGGAGGGGGAAGGGAAGGGGAGGGAGCCAGGGAGAGGGAAAGAGAAAGGGACAGGGAGAGAGGGAGAGGGGGAAGGGGGAGGGGGAGGAGGAGGGGGAAGGGAAGGGGAGGGAGCCAGGGAGAGGGAAAGAGAAAGGGACAGGGAGAGAGGGAGAGGGAGAGGGAGGGGGAGAGGGGGAGAGAAAAGGAGAGGGAGAGGGAGGAGGAGGGAGCCAAGGACGGTGAGAATAAGATTTTGGTCACACCTGCCTGAAAACAAGGAGAGCTGGAGTCTGGGCAATGAAGAGTAAAATCTAACTCTGAAGCAGGATTTGCAGGGATCAAGGGCAGTCAGTCTCAGCAGGGGAAAGAACTAAGGTCCATTGTTAAAGACTAAGAGAATTCATTAGCCTAGGAAGGTTTTCTCTGCCAGAAAGGTTTCTCTGTCTTGACCTTATCCATATTCAGGTCCTTTGGGGTACATTTTCCTATTTAAAATAGCAAATTTTCCTCCCCCCCCCTTTTTTTTTTCAGAACAACAGCAACAAAAACAACAAAAAAAGGTCTTTGGAATGTTAGAAAATATTTGTTTTGTTTTGTTTTAAAACAAATTTTTTTTTTTATTTTCCTGGCGCCTGTTTACCTGTGATATCTGTTTTGCTTCTTTTTAACTTTTTTTTAAAATATTACCACCAAAATGGGATTACAGCTGCCTGTACTGAGTCCCCAGAGTATTTGCAGAGACTTTTAGAGATGCTTTACCAAGTGCTGTCTCCCAAACAAAGCAGAAAGTCCTGCATCTTTACCACTGGCACCTCCTCTGCCTCCCCAGAGGACCAGGGTCAAGCACACAACCTGGTGAGCAGAGAAATGCTTGTCTAAGGAGCGAACAGCCCTGGGCCATCCCATCAGGAGGGGGTCCCTTCACTGGGCCTTTGAGTTAGACTGACAGTTTAGGAAAGCAACAGGAACGAGCAGGGCAGTTTTCAGCCTGCAGACTCCTGAAAGACCGTGTGGGTACACTTAATCCCAGTTGACACACAAGAAACAAGACTGACGTAGCACAGCCACACATAAAGATGACTGCTGATTTACAACAAGCCCAGGTGTCCTCCCAGTTATACAGTCGTTTCCAGAGAACTCAGCCAATCGGGTGAGCAGTAAGTGGGCTGTAAGTGGTATGCCATGGAACTGTCCTGGGTGTCTTGCTTTGGTTTGTGTGACTAACCTAGAATACTTGAGACTGGGTGGTTTATAATAAAAGATTGTCATCCCCCCATCCCCCTTACACTTCGAGAGACTGTAAAGTCATAGAGATCTGGCAATGACCCTGCTGGGTTCTTCTATAGTGGAAGACTGAAAGGCAAAAGAAAAGAGAGAGATGAAGAGAAAGTGGACATCATTGCTTTTATAGGAAACTCACTCTCTCTGCAGTAGCAGCATTCAAGAGGGTGATGTCCTCAGGACCCATTCTGCTTCCATTAGACCTCACGATGCTAAGGACCATGTCTTCAGCATGTCGCTATGGGGACATAGATCCAGAGCATTCAAACCAGAGAGTGCGAAACTCCTTCCTCGCCATCCTGTCCTGCCTTTTGGTGACCAAGGCTGACACCTATCCTATGGTCTAGAGAATGGAAGCCATGCATATGGTGTTGGAAGAGGCATGTAAACAAGAGAGGAGGCATACAAGGCTCAGGATGACGTAGCTAAGACAAGTGTGCTAGGAAGGACGAGCACTTTGTAGTTCTCAGATCTGACAGGGTTGACAGGGAAGCCTGGAACCACCATCATTCCAGCCAGCCAGTCTTGGCTTCACTCTGTGGGATACTCACTCAGGGGTTGCCATGACTCCATTGGTACATCTCCTCCTCAGGTAGAGACCAGCTAGTTCATGGTCTTTCCTATTTAGTTGTGGTTAGAACTCTGCTGGGCACCACTCTCATTGACACCATCATCTCCACCATCGCCGCCAACAGGAGCAACACCCATATGCATTCGGTACTTCATGGTGGGTATGCACAGTCTGTTCATAACCACTTGCTCATTCATGCCCACAGCAATGAACATTACACTGCTCAGGTGCTGTGTAATGAAATGACTACATTTTCCTTGGGCCATGGAAGTGGATATGTTTAATAGTATAACAATAAAGATGGGGTTGACAGCTATTGACTGACCTGGAGGGTATAGACTGCCCTAGGCTCTCCACCCTTGCTGATGTCAAGGCATTGCTGGGCAATCAAGGGATTATGAGAGAGAGAGAGAGAGAGAGAGAGAGAGAGAGAGAGAGATGGACAGATGCTAGACTGTCAAAAGACCACCTGAATGTGGATCAACCCTAAATGACAAAAGATAACAGATGAGGACACATGGTCCAGATTAATAGCATCGCCAATAAGATCATAATAGATTCAAACCATTTTTTTTTGCTTTGAAGATACATAGCTTTAAGGTTATTCACCAATGGTGGTATTGGGTGGGGTCTTCATCTGATCTGTAGATCAGGTAGAACGAAGGAGGCATGAGCAGAATTATCAGAGCTGTACAAACAGCAGCAATGTGTTACGGAAAGCATGGAAGAGCTTCATTTAACTTGGTTATAGCCAGGCAGTTGTGATATGCCTGCCCGGAATGCCCATAGCCCATGCTGACCTCATAGCCCATGCTGACCTGTAAAGTCTGACCCACTGTTTGCTGTATACTATTATAAATGTTAGCTTTGCATTATAACAAGCTGTACCTTAGTAAAATAACTTTTTTGTTTGTTTGTTTGTTTTTTTTTTGTTTTTTTTTTGTTTTTTTGAGACAGGGTTTCTCTGTGTAGTCCTGGCTGTCCTGGAACTCACTCTGTAGACCAGGCTGGCCTCGAACTCAGAAATCCACCTGCCTCTGCCTCCCAAGTGCTGGGACTACAGGCGTGCGCCACCACGCCCGGCTTTTAGTAAAATAACTTTTAAATAAAAATAGAAGACTATGACAGGGAAGATTCAAAGAGCTTCCCCCCTCCCAGATCACTTGGCCATTTTTTCACCAGGTTTCCTGGGGACTTGGTGACCTTGAGAAACAGAGGAAGAAGTCCCAGTTTTGTAGTTCAGGTTTTTGTGACCAAGAAATCCAATGTCCTCTTCTACCTCCTTGAGCACTGCACATATATACATGGAGGCAACAAAAACTGTATTAAAGGGTCACAGCATTAGGAAGGTTGAGAACACTGTCTTAGAATATCTCAGCATAGCTTTTCCTCCTCCCCTAACATGACTAGGGTCTAAATTATAAGCTAAAATAGTTACTAGCTGAATTTCCTCTCTCTACCCCCAATGCTTGATCAGTTATAAATTCAAATTTCACCATGTTCCCCCATATCTTCAAGTGTATTTACAATGATTCTGTGTTATTCTTAGCTAATCCTGATACAGAAAATCACATGGCCCCTGCTCAGTTTCTCAGAAGTCCGTGCCAGGTGGGGCCCTCGCCCAGAGCAGGGGATGGAGTTTCACAGGGATTTGTTTTGGCATGTTCTCTATGTGGACTATGCACACGCTACATCCTGGACCATTAAGTCCCTAGAAGGAGAGGGTAGGCTCACAAAGCCAGTGAGGGACCCTAGAGAAGCCAAATCAGTCCTGAAAAAAATAAAACTGACCCTAAAGAACCAAGCTTAGTTTCTGTAAAGTTAAAATCCCAAACCTCTGGCTTGTAAGGCTGAGTGAGACATGAGCGCTCTGTCCTGTGTCTGAACAGCCTGGAAACCTGTGTAGCCAGGTTCCCGTGCACTTCCTGTCTCCCCAAGTGGTCATGCTTAGCCTTCACCCGGAGAGACAGCAAGGAAAATCCTGTTCAGCAAGCTGAGCACTGACCCTTCTCTTAAGCACGTGAGACATAGCCAGAGTCAACCTTGTTTAAAGGTAGATTTGCTTGGATGCTATGAACTGACATCTCACTGAAGAACTGCTGTCCCTGAGGGCTTGACTGAAAGTGGATGATGACCTTCTGACCTCACTAGAAGCTAGGTCTGGCCCCGCCATTTGGCACAACAGAAGCAAATCACCTCGGGTGTCTAGCTCTTGAGATGTATGTGCAGGTGATCAGATGCAGTCCAAAACAAGAACTGGGTGCTGTAGTTGGGCATGTGGCTTGGTGGACTGAGACTTGCCCAATCATTATTCCTTGATCTAGTCTGTCTAGGCTGGTTTCTATGTAGTACTTCCAAGCAAACTGCAGAGAGCAGCCGTGACTACAGCAGGGACTTGTGTCAAGAAACATTTTCCTTAGAAGGAACAGAAGAAATCCATCCATCCATCCATCCATCCATCCATCCATCCATCCATCTATCTATCTATCTATCTATCTATCTATCTATCTATCTCTATCATCTATTTGTCTGTCTGTCTTTCTGTCTATTACCTGTCTGTCTGTCTGTCTGTCTCTTTCACCCAAACTTTCTCCTCTTTATTCTTAATAAATGATGAAACTTGTGGCTGGCTGGTGGCTTGATGTCCTGGTGCCAGCATCTTCATCCAGAAGCTTATACTCATGTGTGACCACTTAGCTAAATTGCCCCCAGATGCAAATCACTGAGTGGTCACAAAGCCTGAGCCCTGAACCTTCCAAACAAGTCAGCTCTGGCCTTTAACCTAACCATTCCCCTTTCCCTCGTGATCAGCTGCCCTTTGGCACCACAGCAACAGACCATGCCTTCCTCCTTCTCAATGACCTCAAAAGGACTTGGTAGCATTGTCTGACTGATCTGGCTCAAGGTAGCACTAGCAGAGTGTGTGCTTGATTTCCATTCATTGCTGGGTTCCCCATGCTTCACTCGGTTCAAACAAGATCTTAGCCTGCCCCACCCACCCACTTCGACCTTCCCTCATCCCCCTCACCCTGTAGTCACAGACTGTGGCTGGGCTCTTGACAATTGCACCCTGCAGCTACTGTGCTGGCTGTGAATGAGGCTCAAACAGTTGAAAGCTGAGGGTCTGTTCCAGCAGCCTCTGCAGAGCCGTAGACATGTCCACCGCATGAATCTGCAGGGGCAGAGGCAAGTGGTCACGAACAGGCCATCTCATGAGATTTCCTGTGCTTCCTGCTGCTGTTGCTGTGCAGGCCACATGTCCCAAGAGGAGCTTTTCTCATGCTGGCTCAGCATTTATGCTGCCAGTTGGGGCAAAGGCCAGATGGAAGGGGTGTGGACGGAAAACCGATGAAGGAATATGCCCTCCAGTTTTTCTTGTTCTATTTTGAGTTGCTTTAGGTTTTATTTTATTTTATTTTATTTTATTTTATTTTATTTTATTTTATTTTATTTTGTTTTGTTTTATTTTATTTTTTATTTATTTATTTTTTTAGCTGTTTTATCTCTGACTTTTTTTTAAGGGATCATGAAAAGAGAAAGTAAAAAGACAATGAACCGAAACAAAAATATCACTGAGTCAGTTCATGCAACATTTGCAAAGAAGGGACATGGTGCGCGGGAGAATGCGGTATACGGTGTGCGGAATGCAGCCAGGGCCACTGTGGAGTTGGTCCCCGGTGACCATATGACAGCTTAGAGTAAGCATTGAAGAGAACAGGGTTGTCAGTCACAATCTTGCAGGCCTGTTTTCTTCAAAGGAAGGGAATGAACGCCGCCTAATCAGTCACCTCATGCCAGAGTGACAGTGCTCGAACTACCTAATGTCTCTTTGCTATTCTTTTTTTTTTTTCAGTCTTTCATGTGATTTTATTTTCTCCCTTTAACCATAATAATGATAACCCAACTGTGTCTTAACTGGTGGGTCTGTAAACACAGGCTTATCCATCCCACTCACAGGCAAGGTAAATGCTGCTTCTTGAAATGGCCCCGCCATGGATGCTCTGGTCACCCAACCCAAGTCACCCCCTTGGCTGGCTTTATCTTCACTATAGTGTGTGGTCACTTCACTGGACCTCATGCCGGACTTTAACTTTTCCATGGCTTCCATGATGTTCCCATGTTTTTCCACATAGAATGTGTGTGACCTTTTCCTGCATTGCCACTACCTTTAGGACCACCCTGAGACTTCTTGTCAGCACTGTCACTCCCAGGAAAGGCTGAACCTCCTTTCCCTCCTTTTCCAAAACCACTTTCCCCCTTGGGTGGTGGCATCTCTTAAGCTTGCAGCTGAACTCTCCACTCTTTGCTATTCTATCAGGAGCCAACCTCCACCTGAATCCATCCTCCCCACCCCCACCCCCTGTATCCTGAGCAGTGTTTAGGCCCTAACCTTGAGCTTTGTCTCTCAGTAACTAGAAGCCATTCCTATCAAAGAGACCCTATGTACTTTGCATCTTCCACCAATAGAATCTCTCCTTATAGTAATCACTGATCCTTCCTCTAGGCCCTAGCCCTGAGCTCTGTTTATCAGCTAATAGAATTCATTTCTACTGTAAAGGTCACACAGGTGCTTTGTTACCTTGCTAGGGAGTGTCTGTGTAGTTATGCTTAAAGCTTTGTTGTGATCGTCGGCGCATGGAAACCCCTTCCCAAAGTCTTACTATGCTCAAATGTGTACGAAGAAGAAGCCACAAGGTCAGACTCTGAAGGGTTATGACCCAGTATGTGCAAAGATGGTACTGACTCAAGTTTCATTCTCCACCTCTCTGGGATTGTCACCCAGCCAGCCATGAGGCCTATGGGGTCCCTGACAGAGTGACAATGTTGAGCCAGTCAAGAACTAATACCCAAGTTCTTCTTCTGCCTCCACCCATTCCTGGATCCATTGTTCATTGAGTACAACTGTTCCCACAGAAAACCACCAAGTTCAGAGCTGCGTGTTCAGGAAGGTGAGGAACCTGTGTTATTTAATAGTTTGTCCCAGTGACCAGCAAAGTGCACATAAGATACTTATGGAGTAACGGATGGAAGTAATTTGGGCTGAGATTAGCATTAGACCGAGAGAAGGATACTTAAACAAAAACAGATATGCTACTTCAGGCCCACTGAAGAATTGCCAGCCTCTCTTTGCCCACATCCTTAGAAAGGACTCAAGTGAGTCCTTTCCACTCCATTCCCAATCACACAGTCAGATACTAACAGCTCATCTAATAAAGATCAACATTTGGAGGCTGGGGAGATGGCTCAGCAAGTTAAGAGCATTGACTGCTCTTCCAGAGGACCTTCTTTGAGTCCTAGTACCTATGTTGTAGCTAACAACAGACGCTACAATTCCAGTCCCAAGAGGTCCGACAGCCTATTCTTGCCTTAGTGGGCACCACACTCATGTGGTACACAGGCATACATATAGGTAAAACACCCACATACATAAAAGAAAAAATGAAAAAGTAAACATTTAGTAAAAAAAAAAAATCTGAGTAGGCAGCACGTGGTAAGTAGTCACACAATCTTTTGGGTGAAGTTGGTGTTAGTTAGCCTGTTCTTGTGTTCTAGGTTCTCTGTACACACATACATAACCATATCCTGAAGACCTAACTGTTTTTTTGTTTTTGTTTTGTTTGTTTGTTTTTGTTTTTTTTCTGAGACAGGGTTTCTCTGTATAGTCCTGACTGTCCTGGAACTCACTCTGTAGACCAGGCTGACCTTGAACTCAGAAATCTGCCTGCCTCTGCCTCCCAAATGCTGGGATTAAAGGTGTGCACCACCACTGCCTGGCTTAGGGTTCCTACTCTTTGTTGTTGTTGTTTGTTTGTTTGTTTTTTCTTTTTCTTTCTTTCTTTCTTTTTTTTTTTTTTTTTTTTTTTTTTTTTTGGTTTTTCGAGACAGGGTTTCTCTGTGTAGTCCTGGCTTTCCTGGAACTCACTCTGTAGACCAGGCTGGCCCTCGAACTCAGAAATCCACCTGCCTCTGCCTCCCAAGTGCAGGGATTACAGGCATGCGCCACCACGCCCGGCTGTTTGTTTTTTCAAGACAGGGTTTCTCTGTGTAGCCCTGGCTGTCCTGGAACTCACTCTGTAGACCAGGCTGGCCTCGAACTCAGAAATCCGCCTGCCTCTGCACCCCCAAGTGCTGGGATTAAAGGCGTGCGCCACCACTGCCCGGCAAGACCTAACTGTTAAGGGTGCACTTAATCCCAAGCCAATACTGTAGCATCAATCTCTAGCATCTATTGTTTCTATTCATTTCCCGGTTATGGAAAGTGGCGGTTTCCCCCACCCTCCCCCAGCATCTCTCTGCCCTCCCTTCTGCCAGTTCCCGTCCTTCCTCAAAGCAGACGTGCCACATGACCTAATACCCGATGTGAAACTTTTTAAGTCTATGGGGAGGACTCCCAAAGGGCTTACAATAGCAAATACAAGAGTGCGGTGGCCGTTCTGATTAAGAGCTAGCTGTTCAACCTTAGAAAGTAAGTCTCCAGCCCACATATAGGCATTTTAAAGCAAAATGCTTTGGGATGGACAAGAGTGCTCACCACAATGGCCTGGTGACCTAAGTTCAGTTCCTGCGGTGCAGGGTGGAAGGAACCAACACACACACACAATAATAAATAATGTTTTAAATATGTGTTTTGGCTATAAGCATACTTAATATAACAATGAAACAGTTTTGAAACACACCATCATTTTACAGGGAGCTCGGGAATTTACAGTCTAAGGGCAGCATCCAGATTAAAGGACATGCCTGATAACTCCACTTTCATTTATATCTACTTTCTCTATGACTGTATCAACCTCCCTACCACAGTGTCTTCTCCTAAGAGTCTCCATCTAAACATTAAACAACTTTGAGCCCATATCCTGTGGGCTATCTTCTTTATAGTTTTGTGTGTGTGTGTGTGTGTGTGTGTGTGTGTGTGTATTAGATGCTACTTTTAACTTTATAGATTTTCACCTCATACACCATATCGTTGCATTCTATCTAACCCTGATCAACCCTTACAGGTTAGAAGACATCACTGTCTTAAGAAAGATCCTGAACCCTTAAGTTCAAAGATTTCTATCTAAAGCTTCCGTATGTTTTTAAACATGAACGAAAGGCTCTAGTTCTGAGATCTTTGCAATGGATGAGTGTGACCACTATTCATTTAAGTAGTTCTTTGAATGAGTTCACAGAATGGTTTCACTGTGTAGCTTCGGCTGTCCTGAGTCTTGCTCTGTAGACCGGACTGATCTCAAATTCAGACTTCCTCTTTCCTCTAAAGTCATGTGCTACCATCACCTGGCTAACTTTAAAAATTATCTTACTAGTTGGGTGGTGGTGGCACACGTCTGTAATCCCAGCACTCTGGGAGGCAGAGACAGGCAGATTTCTGAGTTCGAGGTCAGCCTGGTCTACAGAGTGAGTTCCAGGACAGCCAGGGCTACACAGAGAAACCCTGTCTCAAAAATAAATAAATAAATAAATAAATAAATAAATAAATAAAAGATGGGATTGTACAGCTGCAAAATTTCAAACCTCTAAGGGGTAGGTCTGTCTGTCTGTCTGTCTGTCTGCCTGCCTTTTTAAATTTTGTGTCTGAGCATTTTGCCTGCATACACATATGCGTACTCTGTGAGTGTGTGGTGTGTTTGGTGTCAGAAGAGTCCTCTGAAAGAGCTACAAGTGCTGTTAACCACAGAGGCATGCATCTCTCCAGCCCCCAGGGATCTTCCTTTTATTTGACATGCTTCAGGGCCAGCGCACAGCCCAGCAGCATCTGAACATATTTGATACGCAAGCCCAACAACCCCAGAATCCACAGGAAAGACCCAACTGATTCCTGAAAATTGTTCTCTGATCTCCACACACAGCCCTGGGATAGGTCCTCTCCCTGTGTTTATCTCTTCCTTCCTCCTTCCTATTGTCTTACCTCCCCCCCCTCCCGCCAACACATACCTTATCATACATACACGTAATAGTAAGATAATTTTTTTTTTGTTTTGGTTTTTTTGGTTTTTTTGAGACGGGGTTTCTCTGTGTAGCCCTGGCTGTCCTGGAACTCACTCTGTAGACCAGGCTGGCCTCGAACTCAGAAATCCACCTGCCTCTGCCTCCCAAGTGCTGGGATTAAAGGCGTGCACCACCACTACCTGGCAGTACAATCCCATCTTAACTCAAGAATTTGCTCAAGGAAACCCAGTAAAGGACACACACACACACACACACACACACACACACACACACACACTGGGGGGGGGGGGAAGAGGGAGAAAGAGAGAAAGGAAACCACAACCCTGTCAGAAACAAACAAATAAACAAACAAAACAAAACAAACAATCCCATTAATGAAGAGCCAGAGATCCAACTAGGAGTACTTTGAAAGTCCTGTTGTCCTGGACGGACTAAGGTTGTTCATCTGCCCCAGCTCCGCACAGCCTCTCAGCCCTACCTTCCTCCACTCTACCCTCTAATGTCACCCTAGCACCTACAAACACCTCAGTTCCTGCAACAGCTACACTGAAGCTAGGCTGCCTACCTCAGCCCCTGAGCCCTTTAATGCTTTTTTTCTTAAAGATGATGCTCCTGAAAAAGCTTCACCTACCCTCTGCCTCCACAATTCTTCTTCCATGAATATATTTGTCCAAACACCTCCATCCAAAATACATTTGACAGGATCTACCAGAAAGACAATGTAACCAAAGTAAAGCAAAGTCTGCCAGAGATAAAGAAAAAAGGCCACGGTTCTGAGCAATAAGATGGAGGCAGGAATGAATCTAACACTAACGAATTGTGCCTTCGTTATGACTCCTCTAAGTAATTTCCTGGGCTTGGCTAACTTAAACATCAGACATTATTAGTCACAGTTCAAGGTAGAGGAGTGTCCTGTCGGTAGGCATGGAGAAGGCTCGGCCCCTGGTTTCACATAGTCTTCTTGTATCTCCACAGGACAGAGAGTAAGCAAGCACTAACAAGCAATCGGGAGAAGATGCAAACGGTTCACAGCATACAGAACCACAAGTATTTACTAAAGGCGCTTGCAATCGGGCTCAAGAGTTGAGCAGATAAGAGGAAAACGGAGTAAGACACCCGGTTCATAGGCTCCTGAGACAGATATGGCAACTGTTCCTTCAGAACTACCCAGGTATTTGTAAGTTTTGGATGCTTCTGAATGTACCCAGAAGGCCTGCACTTCCCTGCTGCCAACGTAGACTTGGTCAGTAGCACCTCCCCGTCTGTTCACAGTGCTTCTAGTCTCCTTTCTGTTCCTCAATCAAGCCAAGGTCACTCGAAGTCACCCAAGGACTCTGTAAGGCCTTTGTACCACGTTTCTTTATTCTTCTAGAATGTTCTTCCCTCACCTATGTGCACACCCAACTTGTTCTCCACATTCCAGCATCAGCTAGAAACCCCGTTTTCAAACACATGGCTCCGCTTCCTTGCTCCAGAATTTGCTCTTTTTCTCATCATACCTAAGGACCACATGAAATATTTTTATTTGTATACACGATAATCTTTTATTATGCACTCATCCCATGTGTAACATCATGAGCAAAAGAACTCGGCTCTCTTAGAACTGTGTCTGGAACATATTAGAAGCTTTACTAACTCGGAGTCCAGTAACTGAGCCACAGCTGGTCCTCAACAAGGGAAAAGTTTTTCTGAAGGGTCCTCTAAAGACACTGATTTAAGACGTGTGCCCTCAGAAGCATTTTTACAGCAGACACAGCAGACACAGAAAGCAGTCCACAAAAGACTTGCTGTCATGTGACTCAACAGGATATTCTGGGGAGCCCCTAAGAGTTCCGTTTGCACTTTCTCCTAGCTCTGAGATCCTCTCGCTGCACAGAGAAGGTGCCGAGCTTTCAGTCAGAGACCGGACTCCACTTCCCTCTTCACCGACACACGCTTCTCCATCTCCAGCTTCAAAATGAAGAGCAGTCAGCAAACCAAGCGACAAACTCTCCACAGCCTGAGACTGTAGCCTGGCAACTGCCGCACGCATGCGCTCTTCATTTCTGCTTACTTACCCGATTCTTCATTTAAGAGGAAGAACTTGGCATTCGGTCCACTAGATTTTAGTCATTCTACCTTCTCAGCCTGGGTGACTGTAAGTCTCCTAGGACACCTCGGTGTCCAACTGCATCTTGTCATTCTCTGAGCACAAACACAAGGACTCCTTACTACCCTTGGTCTATAGGGCCTGTTCCCCGTGCAGCTCGCTTCCTGAATCATCTGTTCACATTCTCTCCTTCCTCCCGGGGCTCCAGGCACACCGGCTGCTGGCTAGCTGTAGATCATGTGCGGTCTGCACCTGTCGCAGGACCTCTGGACTACTGTGTCAGACACACTTTACCTAGGCAGCCACACGACTCGGTCCCTCCCTTCCTCCAGCACTGTGCTCAAAGGTGTCCTCTGAGTGCGGCCTCCACTGGCCGTGCTCTCTACAAAGTACCAAGCTCTGCCTAGCATTCCACATACTTTGAGCCCATTTTTTTTTCCTCCCACGCTGTCATCACTAGATTCAAAATCCATCTCAGAAGGTGCAAAGGAAAGCAAGGACTAAGAAAATATACCGAGAATAAAAGTGGCCGAAGTCACAGGGAGTGGATATTCTAACCTAAAATTAACAAGGGATTACCAGAATTGGTAAAAATTCTGGCCAAAGACAAGGTAAATTCCGCCAAACCCAGGAAGCAAGAACAGGAAGCACACAAATTAATATGGTCAAAGGGTTTTCTAGTAGGACCTGGAGGTGAGGCCACGTCTCTAGGTAACAGTGCAAATGGCACAGTTGTTAAGAGTTGCAAGCAGGGTATGGTGATGCATGCCCTCAATCCTAAAAGTCTACAATTTGAGGCAGGCTAGGTGTCCTGAGCTTGTGGTCAGACTGGCTACACTGTGATACCTTGTCTCAAAGCAGCAGCCTTAGAAGAGCCAAGTAATACTGCAGAAATGGCCAAGCAAGGGGAAAGTGGAACTAATTTCCATAGCAGTACTAAAGCTTAGATCCTATTCATGTAAGAGTGCAATCATAGGCCTGGGCATTTTCCAAGGGGGTCGTAAACTGTGTCTGTGACTGCCACATAGGCCAGGGAATTGTGTTGTGCTTAGCAGAGTTGCTGGACACCATGGGGGTCTAGACTTCCTGTGAACAGGAAGCTCACAGCTGCAGACACAGCTGGAAGGAGAACCGTGCTTAACACCGCAGAGAAAGTGTGGACGTGGTGAAAGAATTTGTTTTTGTTTTTTTTTGTTTTGTTTTGTTTTGTTTTTAACTTCTCTTGTATACAGAATACAGAATTCAGAACGCAACTGCTATTTGCTTTTTTTTTTTGTTTGGGTTGGGTTGGGTTGGGTTTTTGAGACAGGGTCTCACTAAATAGCTCTGGCTGGCCTCCAACTAACTTTGTAGACCAGGCAGGCCTCCATCTCATTCATCCACCTGCCTCTGCCTCCAGAATATCAGGATTAAAGGTGTGCGCCACTTTTGACTAAGTCATCAGGAGAGGAAAGGGAGCTTAGAATAAATTAGTTATGATCAACCAAACTCCCAAGAGCCAAACAAAAGCTGGGCGTGTAGCATGGTTTGCAGAGTTCTTCTGTAGCATGCACAAAACCCCCTAGCTTCAGTCCCCATCACCACAGAAGCCAGGCACGACAGCATACATCTGTGATCCCAACACTCAGGAGGTAGAGACAAGAAGACATGAAGTTTAAAGTTATTCTTGGCTGTATAATGGGTTCATTGCTACCTTGGGATATATGATAACCCATCAATAAATAAATGCATAAATAAAACAAGTAAATGGCAATTTTGTTTCCCAGCTCCTGAAAGGCATATTAAAGTTCAGAGAAAAAAAATACCCATTGAGAAGGGCATAGAAGACACACCTTTAGTCCCAGCAGTGGGGAGGCAAAACAGATGGATCTATGTGGGGCTAGACTGGACTATGTAGAGAGTTCCAGGCTAGACAATGAGACCCCGTCTCAGAAAAATAAAACAAATAAGCAAAGGAAACCAAAACAACAAAATCAAAACCTCAGAGCTGACCTAATCAAACTGATTTTATAACCAGAAAATAACAATCTTCCCGTCCCTATAAAACCCTGCAAAGCAGTCAGGGGAGGGAAGAAAGAAAAAAAGAAAAAGTACATCATGTAACAGCAGTATTGATAAGCAGTGTTATAAAGTGGAACAAACTCTTTGGAGAAACGGCTGACTGAGACTCAAGCCGGAAGTAAACAAGAAAGGTTCAAAACATCTCGAGTGCCAGATACTAAGGAAGTGCTCAAAACTAAAAGAGGAGGGGGAAGAAAATTGGTGGGAGCACGCCAGAGGAACACAGGATGAAGTGAAGAGGCTGCAGCGGGGAGAGCTAGCCCCCTTAGAGCCATAAAGCAAGGACCTCAATCAACCCAAGGTGTGGGGTAAATAGCCTAGACTCTATCTCCACCGACATAGATAAGCAGGGAAATCTCTTGGGAACAATTCCAAGTAACCTGTGTAGATAGCTCCGGGTCAAGGAGGCGGAGCCCAGACTCTCAGATGTGGGCCACACCTAGAGATGCTTTCAAAGACTACAGGACAGAAAGGATGGGGAAGAAGAGGACGGAGAATGGTAACCATCATCACCCCCAAACAAAAATCTCTCCGTGAGAGAAACGGGTAAGTCCCAGAGAGAGTCACTTTATAAAATGCCTGACTGGAAAGACATTCCAGTAGCTAATTCCAGAGCACTGCTCCGCAGCTAAGGGCACTTGCTCTTGCAGATGATCTGAGTTTGATTCCCAGAGATCACACGGCAGCTCACGACCATCCATAACTCCAGTTCCAGAGGACCCAGTGAGACAGATACTGGCACATCCAGGTTGATAGACTACTAGTCACAATGGCCACATTCTGGAGTCATCCCAGGTGTCCAAGAAACGAATTTGTGAAAAGAATGTGGTGTGTATGTACAACATGGGATTCCATTCGGCTATAAAGAGGAACAAAAGCATATTGTTTGCAGGAAAATGCAGTGAGCGCTCTTAACCACTGAGCCATCTCTCTAGTACAAATGTGCTATTGCTGTTGTTGTGGTTGTTGCTATTGCTACTGATGGTGTGGTGGTGGGGGTGGTGGTGGTGGTGGTGGTGGTGGTGGTGGTGGCAGTCATTCCTTGGGAGGTGCTCTGTGTGCTCTTCAAAGATAGAGTCAAAAGAGTGGGACAAGGGACATCATTTAGAAAGCCAGAGGTCAACAATTGAGACCAAGGTGACAGTGGCCGAGACTAAGGCCATCATTGGGGATGTTCAAGGTCTCTAACTTCAGGATGAATTTCAAAAGTCAAAGGCCGAAGGATTTGCTAATAGGTCGGGTAGGGGATGTGAACGGAAAACGCCACGCAGTCACTGATGGCATCATTCACTCAAATTGCTGGCACCAAGAAGAGACTCCCTGATTAGTTGGTTTAGTCTTCCTGTTGAGAAGGTATTAAGATACATTAAGAATGAGGCTGGAGAGCTGGCTCAGCAGTTAAGAACACTGGCTGCTTTTCCAGAGGACCCAGGCTAAATTCCCAGCACCTACATGGTAGCTCACACCATCCATAACTCCAGTTCCAGGGTTTCTGACACCCTCTCACAGACATATATGTCAGCAAAATATATATGTGTGTATGTATACATATACACACACACATACATACATGTGGGGCGTGAGGGGAATATATGTGGGTGTAAGTATATATATATATATATATATATACACACAATATATATATTGTGTATATATTGTATATATATATACAATATATATTGATATATATCAGAAACATTATGAAAGGAAAATTCAGATGATATAATAATCTCTCAAAAATTCAATCCTGATGCTATACTTGCAGCTGACAGGAAATGAGCTAACAGCTGAAGAAGCCTGTACAGTTACAACAGCTACGTGGCTGTAGTGCAATGTGCTCATACTTATTTTTGCAAGTTAGAAATAGACGCGATGACAGAGAGCTACAGGTATGAGGTACCAGGGTCAGCTTTCACTGTGTCACAGTTAAGATGTGAGCACAGAGGTGTGACTTGGGGACTGAGGGAAGGACACAGGGGACCTCTTTGCATTGTGCTTACGAGTTCTTATAAATACGCTGCTTTTTCAAAGTAAAAATAATTTTAAAATAAATTTTTCCCCAGGAGGATGAGAGGACAGCAGACCTCTCAGAGTGCCAAGGACTGAAGGGAGAGGAGTTAAGACTATGATCTGTTTGCCACGCCCATGCACCTGGGACAGGAAACAGTAGAAGTTCTTTGTAAGTTGTACATCTGAAGGAGTCATTTCACTTCCGGGTGCCACCGTTGCAGCCTGACAGGCACACTGGATAATAATGAGGTGGGGCACTCAGAACTGAGCCACACTGTGACACAGAAGTTGTTAATGAAGTGAAGATGTTTAGCCAGGACCGCTGCAGACATAAGAGTTCTCTTCAAACACGTGACAGTAGTCACTTGAGAATGAAATGAAACTTTCACAAGATGACAGAGCTATCTTCTTAAAGAACATGGAAACAATCTGAGTTACGTTCAGGCCTCTTGATACTAAAACCTTCTGAAGTGCCAGAAGAATCAAAATGTTCCCCTCATGGAACCGTAAGTATAGTTTCATTTGATATCAGGTCCGGCCATACCCTTAAAGAGGTTCTATTTATTACTATCAACTCCAGTCAT
The DNA here is from genome assembly GCA_964023405.1 of Apodemus agrarius. Classification (NCBI taxonomy): domain Eukaryota; kingdom Metazoa; phylum Chordata; class Mammalia; order Rodentia; family Muridae; genus Apodemus; species Apodemus agrarius. The sequence goes on from OZ030017.1 coordinate 40,823,737, forward strand.
CTCATTCTGAAGCTATTCCAGAAGCTAATTCAATAGGTTTGGGGTCTATGCTTAAGAATGAAAGGTTATCAGCTCCTGAGATGGGATGAAGATGTTTGAATCAAATATCTGCCTCAACCAAAAGGAAGCAGGACCCAGCACATATCCTATTTTTCTATATGATATATGGATGGAAAGAAAGAAGGGTTTAATACTATCAGGTAATATTGCTATTTGCTGGATAAGATGGCACTTACACTTCCTGCACTTGTGGGATTAAGGCATGAAGATTTCAAGGTCCAGTCTAGCCTGGGCTCACAGCAAGACATTTTCTCAAACAAAATCACGGAAAATTAAAACAAAACAAAAAAAAAAAACTAATGAAAAATATTTTGCAGTCATTTTTCATTTGGAGACCATAGTGGTTTGAATGAGAATGGCCCCTGTTGTAGGAAGTAATAAAAAATATCGCACCATCCAGGGCTATACCCAGCTACTCTCTGCCCAAGATTTCTCCACCTCTAGGCTAGCCCCAGCTCTGGTTTGTCAGCCTCAGAGCCTGCCTGTACCTTCTCAGCCATCTACCCCCTGTGGCTAGTTGTCACAAATCCCCTTAACCCTGTAAATCAAAACTCTTGAAGCTTATAATTCATCAGTCAGATTTATATATCAATAAATTCTCAATTCACAAGATGCCCACACAATATCTTATAAGGGATGGATAATTACAGGACAATTTGTCTTATCTAGGTGGGCAACTTTTATCAATATTAATTGGCTCTGAGTTCATTGTGTGGGCGTTTTGTGGGGTGAAAACTTACTGATATAAATCTGACTTAAAAATCCCAAGCCTCTGGAGTTTTGGTTTTACCCGGTTACTGGGATTTGGGACCGCTGACCACAGGGGCTGGATGTCTGGGAATGGGAGCAGGACCCGCAGCAAGAGAACCATGATCGGTCTGTGTATGGGGCTAGCCATGGAGGCAGCGGGGTTGCCAGAGCAGAGAGTAGTTTGGTATAGCACGGGATGGTGCCTTTCTATTTCCCACCACAGGCCCCCATCGGCTCCTTTGTCTGAATACTTGGTCCCCAGTTGATGGAACTGTTTGGGAAGGATTAGGAAGAGTGGCCTTGTTGGGGGAGGTGTGTGACTTAGGGCGGGTCTTGAAGACATGTGCCGTTCCCAGTGTGCTCTCTGCTTCCTGCTTGTAGTTCAAAATATTCCAGCCTTCGCTCAGCCATCCCTTCGCTCAGCCATCATGGGACTGTAAGCCCAACTGAACTCTTTCTTTTATAGGTTACCTTGGTCATGGTGCTTTACCACAGAAATAGAAAGGTCACTAACTCAGAGACTGACGCCCAGCAGTCTATCCCGTGCCTATTCACTCTGCTGTTGAACTGAATGCCCGTTACCACCTTTTCATTGCTTTGACAAAATGCCTTAGTGAATCAACTTTTTAAAAAGAGGTTTATTACTCTTGTGGTCTGATGAGAATGGCCCCATAGGCTCGTGTATTTGAATGTATGGTCCCCAGCTGGTGAACTACTTAGGGAGGATTATGGGGTGTGGCCTCATTGAAGGAGGTATGCCACTGGGGATGGGTTTGAGATTTCAAAAGTCTACACCAGGCCCAGTCAGTAGCACAGTAGCATCTCTCTCTCTCTCTCTCTCTCTCTCTCTCTCTCTCTCTCTCTCCCCTCACCCCCCACTGACTGTAATTTCTCACCTACTATTCCACAGCTGTGCCTGCCTGCCAGCATGCTCCCTACTATGATGATTATGGACTAAGCCTTGGAAACTATAATCAATCTTTCAATTAAATGCTTTCCTTTATAAGTTGTCTTCACAGCAATAGGACAGTAACTAAGATAATTCCAGTGTACTTCCTGTTTCAGAAGTTTTAGTCCATGACCACTTGAACCTTTAGCTTTGGGTCCATGGTGGCACCGGATATCATGGCGGGGGTATGTAGCAGAAGAAGCCTCTGCTGGCCAGAAATGAGGGAAGGAAGGAGGAAAAGGAGGAAGGAGACAGAGAGGAAGAGGGAAAGGGAGGAGGGAAGAGGAGAGAGACTATTATTCAGCCATGAAGAAGAGAGTGAGGTTATAAAGCAGGCTATGAAGGAGTGGATGTGATCTATGTTGTTGTGTATACATATGAAAATGACATAATAAGGCCCGTGACAGGCAATCAATACACATTCATAAAAAGGCAAAAGAGTATACAGGAAATGCATAGGGAGCTCTCAGCAGTCTGAAACTGTGAGAGAGCTTTAGTGAGCACAATGTCTCGCCTTCTTTTATTAAATTCCAGTTCTTAAAGAATAAACAAAAGAGAACCAAGAAACAACGCTATTGGAAAGCCCCCTTCCCAAGGACCAACAGTGACTGAAGAGCTGGAGAGTGCAGTGGTCTCCCCAGGAAGGTGCTTCCTGGGGAGACCACACAGCTTCCTGCTGTGGTGTGTGTGTATGTGTGTGTGTGTGTGTGTGTGTGTGTGTGTGTGTCTGCTCCTGGTCCCCCACCTAACGCCATCCATCCCTGCCTGAGGCTTCAGCAGCAGCTGAGCCCTACACAAGCTCAGGAGGGAATGGGGTGGAGCAGAAGCTTTTGCTCTTATCTTTGACTAGGTAACCCCAAACCCTTCCCAAAGACACACTGAGTGTCCTTGACTCACACCCACCGAGCTGTTGGCTTTACCTTCTTAGCCTATTTTATCAAGGGAAGGAAGTTGTCACACCCAGAGCAAACACTTCCTCATTGGTCCAGGGAGCCCGGGATAATCCTCTAGGCAGCCCAGGGTAATCCTCTAGGCAGCCTAGCCACTCCGCCCTCAACAATAGAGAGTTCTGGAACCCATTCACTGGTTTTTCTATCCATTCAGCATATACCAAGTGGTAAACATAGTCCCTTCTGTGGGGTCAGACACTGTTTCCGGGACTAGAGATAACAGCAAAGCACAGAATGGGCAATAATCCCGCCCCCATGCAACTCCACCACGAGCCGCCCGCCCCCCTCCGTGCAACCCCCTAAACACTGGTGGGTAGGTATAGCAACCTACTGAGAGAGAGAGAGAGAGAGAGAGAGAGAGAGAGAGAGAGAGAGGATATATAGGAGACACCAGGATAAAGATGAAGGGGTTAAAAAGGAAAGCACTCAGCAATTTGAGAAAAGTAGCCCAGGAAAAGGTCTGGGCCGGAAGTGGACCTATTGTCTTCAGAGCAGAAAGAGGTCAGTGGACAGAGTAAGCGGTGAGACCCTCAGAGGGAGCTCACAGGAAGCCAGGCACAGGGGAAGCTTGAAGGTCACCGACCGACCTCTACTCTGAGTAGGATTGGAGTTACTGGACGTTTGAAACAGAAACAGCTCAAAACTGTTAATTTTACAGGCTAAGAGTAGACTGATAGAAAAAGATGCAAAGCCTGGAGAGAGAGCTCAGCAAATCATGTGGATCAGGGCTCAGGTCCAAGCTTCACATAACAAACCCCACAATACCACAATACCTGTAATTCCAACTCTAAGGGGATCTAGCATCCTCTTTTGGTCTCAGCAGGTCTGCCTGCACACACACACACACACACACACACACACACACAATGAGAGAGAGAGAGAGAGAGAGAGAGAGAGAGAGAGACAGAGATACAGAGAGACAGAGACAGACAGACGACAGACTCATGAATCAATAAAATTGTTTTAAATGAAAAGAATAGGGAGAGCGGCTGCTGTAGTATGTGGCTAAGGACTAATGGTTGCTCTGCACAGGGAGCAGACACCAAGGTAGGGAGAAACAATCAAGACTGAGACTCGGAGTCCATAGTCGCTGAGAGAGCAAGAGAATTGAAGAAAAATAAAGGTGTCATTAACCAGTGTGTTACTTATTCTCTGTCACTGTGACAAAAGGTCATGTCCCAGAGTAACTTACAGAAGGAAGCGTGGGGCTAGAGAAATGGCTCACTGAATAAGGAGTACCTACTGCCTTTGCAAAGGCCCCTAGTTTGATTTCCCTGGACCCATATGGTAGCTAACAACTCTGCAACTCCAGTTTCCCAGTCTCCACTGTCCTCCACAGACACTGCATACATGTGGTACACAGACACTGCATGCATGTAGTGGTACACAGATACTGCATGTATCTACATGCATACACTGCATGCATCCACAGACACTGCATGCATGTGGTACACAGACACTGCATGCATCTACAGACGACACTACATGCATACACTGCATGCATCCACAGACACTGCATGCATGTGGTAGACAGACAAAACTACCATACACATAAAGTAAAAAGAACAAAATCTTAAAAAAAATCAAATAAAACTAAGAGTTTACAGTTCCAAGGAACAGGGCCCGTAAAGACCCGGGAGGCCCAGCTGCAGGAGGCCAGTGCAGGAAGCTAAGAGATCATGTCTCAAGCACACACAGGAAGCAGTGAGAGTGGACTGGGCAGTGGAGGCTAGAAAGCCTCACAACCCATTCGGAGCCCTGTGCTGGCTGCCTCAGCAAGGCTAAACTTGCTAAGATTCTATAACATCCCAAACAGCCCCACCCAGGTGGGAAGAAGTAAGGGCTCCAATACCTGAGCCCACTGGAGGGTGCGGGGTGGGGGTGGGGCAGGGGGGGGCACACGTCTCACTCCAGCCACTACAAGCAGAGGTGAGGAAGATTGGAAGCGCGATGTCTGCAGGACATTAAGAGCTCATCTGGGGACGCTTCACAGGCCCTTGAAAACCAGCTGGAGAAGATAAGCCAGAAGCTGGGCGACAGGAGACTGCAGTTCGGGACCTGGATGCGGTCTGGTCTGCAGTGTGACCTGGGAGCGGTTCTCTCAGCCACAGGACTGAGGAGAATCTTGAGAGCCAGTGCAGGGAAGAGAGACTGGGCCGTGGAGCCCGCCACCTTTCTGTATGCTCGCTCGGAGCTGAGGAAGAGGACAGTCAAAGGAAGGAAGAAAAGATGCAACCCGGGGAGCCTGCATGCTCTGTCCTCCCCCCTGCGGCTTTCCCGTTCACGTGATGTGCCTTCTGTCTCATCCCACCTCCGTCAGCTTTACTCTTAAGTAAATAAAGACAATTTTTTTTTTAATCAAAGTGCAGGAGCCAAAATAGATATTTACTATGCAAACACCATCCTTTTAATTCAGTGATTCTTTTCAAACTGCACACTGGCAGCTACGCAGGATATTAGTGACAATTCATGAATCTGTCAGGACACCCAGTCACCCAGCTCTTCCCCTGATGTCTGAGGGGGGTGGGGTGGGAGAAGGGGGGTTAGGGAGCTGGGAAGGCAGGAGGGTGAGAAGCAGCAGCAGCAGTGCGGTCAGGTAGAGGGGCTGCAGATATTCACGCTGCAATTGTCCCTGTCCTGTCCGGGAGGTTGTGGGGCTCCTCACAGTCCTGTCCGGGAGGTTGTGGGGCTCCTCACAGCACCCTTCAGCCTCGGCTCCGCAGGGCCCGGCCTCCCCCTCCCGTCCAGAGAGCAATGAATGCTCACACCATTTCACTTTGGTCCAGCTGCCAGGCTGGGGAACAGATGTTGTATTGTTAACACAAAGGAGAAAACAAACAGCTCTCTCCCGCTCTCCCACCCTCCGCCCCCGCCCCCGGGAGCCCCTTGGTGAAGGGCCCCAGACCCAGGAGGCCATGGCGTTCTCCTGGCACTGTTTACAGAGGACACGGGTTCTGTCAGCTGAGTGGAGCTGGTGTCGGGAAGATGCCCTCACTGTAGCAAGCTTTGAGAAGAGGACAATGGCCTTATTCTGCACCGGGGGCCCCAGTAAGGAACCTACCTCCCTGTTAGGGACAAAAGTGATGACCCAAGTCAAACAACAGGCTGGGGGGGGGGCAGTAGCAGAAGGAAACTGTACAGCTTTCTTTGTTTACCTGTATATAACACAGAAGCAGCTCCTACTCACGGTGCCGGAGGACCAAGATCAAGGGTTTATATCCAGGGCCAGCCTTCTTTCTTTCTGTAGCAACCTGACACAGCAAGACAGCAGGAGGTGACATACACAGCACACATTTGTATCTTACCTGGTCTCTCCTTTTCCTTTTGAAGTCACTAGTATTTAATCATGGTGGCACTGCTCTGACAACTTTTTCTAATTCTAGTCACCTCCTAAAGCGAGGGCTCTCAACCTTCCTAACGCTGAGATTCCTTAATACAGTTCCTCACGTTGTAGTCGCACCCCCACCCACCCACCCATAAAATTATTTCCGTTGCTACTTCCTCACTGTAATTTTGCTACTGTTATGAACTGTAATGTGAATATCAGTGTTTGCTGATGGTCTTAGGCCACCCCTGTAAAAGGTCCTTCAACCCTCTAAAGGGTCACAACCCACAGGTTGAGAACCACTGTCTAAAAGGGCTTGCCTTTAAACACCATGGCTAGATTAACTTTCTCCCGTCCTAATACTCTGCCACGTGGGTTACATTTCAGCATGCATTTTCAAGGGAAGCAATGATATACGTAGGCTGGGGTGAAGCCTTTCCTTTCTGGAGCTCACGGGCTTGGACTTTGACTTCTCATAGACTATGTCCCTAGCTTGCTGTGGAGACAGGGGTCTAGGGTAAGGGTAGTGTAAGCCAAGGATATTTTGAAGGAGGCTGTATATGAGTATACTGAAGAGGTAGGGAGACAGACGGAGGGGAGGCAGGACACAGGGGCTAGGAGGCTGGAACTTTCCTGATGTTACTAAGTAGCAGCAGAAAGTGTTCAGGTAGGAGCATGGCACACAGGAAGCAGCCCACGGCCTTGTGATGGGTGCATGGTAAGGAAAAGCTGGCTAAGATGTTACTTGAGCAATTCAGGTCTGCAGACAGCAAAGCCCTGAGAGAACGTTAGAAGTGGTTCAGTTGCTATCAATGACGCAAAAATCAACAGGGCTTAGGAGCCAATTGAGCACGGGCAAAAGGTGTCGGAGAGTGACAAGGAAGTTAGCACTAAGAGTTCTGTCCCTGGAAAGGTTACGTCTATCCACTCTCCTGCACACACCATCCAAGATACACGTAATGTTAAATCATAATACAGGTATAAGAAAATCCAATATGACCCTTTCTTGAAAAACCAAAAAAAAAAAAAAAAAAAAAAAAAAAAAAAAAAAAAAAGAAAAGAAAGAAAATCCAATATGTTTCTGGTTTTTTCCATATATGGCCACTCTGACATGTTTTTTTTAAGACTTATTTGTTTATTTGTTTGTTTGTTTATATTTTATATATGAGTACACTGTAGATGTCTTCAGACACACCAGAAATGGGCATTGAATCCCATTACAGATGGTTGTAAGCCACCATGTGGTTGCTGGGAATTGAACTCAGGGGCCTTTGGAAGAGCAATCAGTTCTCTTAACCACAGAGCCATCTCTCCAACCCTCTGACACTTTTTTTCAAAGGCACAAAGAAACATTTTCAAAAATGTTTCTTAGCAGACTGGTTTTGTTTTCTTAGTTTTCCAAGTCTATGCTTGCTTGCTTGTGTTCACAGCGAAATTAAACATTGGGATAGAGTCACAGCATCATGTTTAGGCCACTAGGTGGGTGGTGCCGATGCCCTTCCCAAGGGTGCAGAAAGAAGAGGCATGGGAGATAGAATGGGAGTGAGAGAGAGAATGAGCTCAGCTTTGGATGCCTGGAGTCTGAGGCATCAATGGAGACAGACACGGCCAGAAGGCAGCTGATGAGATGAGTCTGGAGCTGGAGCGGAGACAGGAACTGGACATCATCAGTGCTCATGTGGGAGAGGGGAGTCATGAGAGGAGAGGAGGTCACCCAGGGTGAGAGGACCAGGGTGGAGGAAGAGCAGAGAGAGCCCGCATGGCATGGGTCTGAGAGGGAAAGGGGCCTGGGAAGTAATCAGAGAGGCTGGAAAAAACTCAGGGAGTATCAGAGGCACTGAGATCAAGGAGAGTGGAGATAGAACCCCCAGGAGGAGGCAATGGCCAGTAGCACCAACGGTGTGGACAGACTCAAAGCAGTGAAGGGGATGGGGAGGACAAATGTGTATTGCTGTGCTCAACAGGATGTCACTGGTGGCCCTAATGAGGATGACTTCCGGGAAGGATATGTGGGAGGACAAACAAAGCAGAGGAGATGGTAAAGGGGAGGTAGCACGCATGTGCTCTACTAGTGGAAGCTACAAAAGCTAGGGCAGAAGGGTCATAGGTTCAAGGCCAGCCTGGGTCACACAGTGACAAAGCAAAACAAAATGAAAATTAAAGCAAACGGATCAATGAGAATTTAAAAGATACAATAAGCTCAATGGACGAGGTAAGATATAAGGCTGAACAAATCTCCCAAAGCATAGAGTGGACAGAATGGTGGGAAAGCACCTTTTTTTAAAAAAAAAATTACTTTATTTTTATGAACACTGATTATTTGACTGCTTCTGTGTAGGCATATATTTTTATAGACTATTTCAATGAGAGTTCAACATCCCCTTTAGCCTACCACCTACTAGAGGTAGTGGAAAAGAAAGGTTATTAGGATATGGAGAAAGTGGGCCTCCATAGAGAGGATTTCTTTGGGGGTCTTCCAGTCTTCATTGCCCTCAGTCCAGTCCACTAGCAAACACCAAACATAAATCGGCAGCTGCAGTTCAGCCCACTCAGCAGACACCACACACGAATCAGCAAGGGCAGTTCAATCCACAAGAAACCCCAAAGCTCACCAACTGGCCTAAGTCCGCAGGAGTTTCAAGAAGCTGCAGGAACCTTGTGAGAAGTTCTCTCTGTGAAGTCACCACAAGCGAAGGTCAGCAACACAATGTAAGGAGAACAAATACATGCATACCATCAGCAAAGACAGCAAGGTGGAGCAAAGCGAGCCAACGCTCAAGCCCCCACTGTCTGTGGGGTCATAGTTATATTCTTTCTAAACATCGTTAGTCCTTTCACATGTTGCTAAAGCAAAACATCCTTTCACCTGTTTGCCCCAGCAAAACATCATTTGACATAACCAACTTCCAAAGAAACCAGAAGATTCCACTTCACATGTAGGTCTGCGTGGGGATGTCAGATCCCCTGGAACAGGAGTTACAGGCAGTTGTGAGCTGCCATGTGGGTCCTGGGAATTGAATTCAGGACCTCTGGAAGAGCAGCCAGTGCTCTTAACCACTGAGTCATCTCTCCAGCCCAGCCTTTTTCTTAAATGAAGAATCAGCTGGAGTCCAAGAAGCAGACAGGAGGCTGCAACTTTCAAACAAGTCTGGGACAAGACCCTGGTTACAAAATAATAAAAATGGAATCAATTCATGTAATTGTTTCTCAGTCCAATGGGAGTTTCAAAACAAAAAAATTTGAGGGGGCCAGGTGGCTCAACAGGTCAAGGTACTTGAGTTTAATCCCTGAATCCCACAGGTGGCAGGAGCAAGCTCTCAGGAGTCCTGAACATTGTCCTTTGACCTACAAACACACACACACACACACACACACACACACACACACACGAGTACAAGAGCATCATCAATTTATCAATTAAAAAATTCTGTCATTCATAGACACTTGATTTCACCACTTGGAAATGTATATAGCAAGGATGTTGGATATGGAAGAGAGATTTCACTATAAATTCAAATATATTAAAAAAAAAACAAAAAGTTGCTGATGTCGGATCTGCAAAGAGAGAGATCTCAGGATGATTGATGATCACCGTCAAACCGAAGGATGAGATTTCCCAGGCCAGAAAGAACAAGACCCTTGAGAAGAGAAAATGCCCAACACGGGGCTGTAAGGAACATTAGCCTTAAGACAGGAAGAGCAAAGGAAACCAAGGGACCAATGGTGGCCAGACAATATCTGAATACAGGTCTTGAATGTCTGGAACTGGGAATGAGTTCCTTGATGGCTGCTGGCCTCTTTCGTGTTGAATGTGTTGTATGAAGTTAATGCTCAGTGACTAAAAGAATGGGAGGAGTTAAAAGTAGAAAAAGACACGGGGGCGTACCCGGTGCCACTTCCCAATTTACAGTGGAAAAACAATTTTCTGTCTGGTTTGCTTGAGCCTGGGCAATACAAGAGTTTCCAGGAAGGGTCAGCAGAAGGCCACCTATGCCTCTGCTAAGTGGACTTAGTCCAGATTAGAGCATGTGTTGCTCTGAGCCATGTGGCGAAAAGCCTGGACAAATATGCACTTTCCCTGTGCTGAAGGCAAAGGTCAAGGGGACCGGGCGTGAGCAGAGAGGCAATCATATGCCTAAAGCAAAGAGAACAGGGGTGGGGGGAGCGTCCCCTTTGACCTACCAAGTGTATTCATCAGATGTTAGTCATTTTACAAGAAATAGAAACTTCAGGTAGCAAAGTACCGAACAGGGTGTCAATAGATTGTTAGCTTTTGACTGATCCAAGATATCTGAAGTCTTATCGACAAGGACTCCCCTGCCTTCCCCTAGGTTCTGGTTACACTGGTTTTTCTGTAGATTCCTCCCGCATAGAATTTCACATCCATGGAGAATGGAGAGAACCATGCATGAAGAAGAACCCAGGCTTTGGAGCTGGCAGCCACATCTGTGAATTGGAGATGATACTCATCTCTGAGAACTGACTATTTGCAAAAGAGTGGCATTAGCTACCCAGCAAGTGCTCTGAGCCCTTACTTTGGGATATGCGTCTTAATCGTGAGAGCCTTCAAGCCACCTTCAGTGTGGCTTTTCCCAACTTAGACACATTGTCCAGACTGACCATGCGCCCAATGCTTTTCTCTGCGCTCCATCAGTAGGTGGGGTTCTGCCATGACATCACTGAGCTATTGCTCAGTGGAAATGGCTTGCTCTGATCTTGCAGCTCCTTGGGTCCAAGCTGACATGCTTTTGTTACTCTCAGCCCTTTGCCTAGATCCTTGAGAGACATTATATTTCTCGGTTTCTTCAGCAAGCATGAGAGCGAGTGAGCTTGACAAGTTCCTGATCTAAATGTCCAGGAAGACTGTAGGTCCCCGGTGTAAACACACACACACACACACACACACACACACACACACACACACACACGAAGGTGCTTGTGCCATTACAGGGCAAGATGGTAGCTGCTATAGCCGTAGCGCCGGTGAGACCGTCCTCTTTGGCTGCTGGAAATCACCAGGCGTGGGTACTGTGCTTGCAGATCTCTCTCTGGCACAGTGAGTGGTTCCTCATTTGCCCTTTCCCTTTGAAGTTCATGCCCTCAGGCACCGGGCTAAATTTAGCTCTTTTCGGGGAACCTTTCCTGTCTGTTTGTTGCACAGCTGTGGTAGTTTTGGCCATTCCCCCAGACAGGGCCGCCTCCCCTCACCTAGAGGTCTCTTCAGGTGCTGCGGCTGTGGTGCCATCTGTGTGACTGGTCCCTTCTGTAGCGCCAACAGGATCTGCTTTGAGAATCAATTTGTGCTCTTGGAAGCTGAAGCCCTTCATTCTAGCCCCTGAATCTCTGGTTCTCCTTTGTCATCTCTTTCTTATTCTGCTACAATTGCCCACAGATCTCTTCACTTCCCATAAGTGACTACGCACTGTGAAGTAGTTTCTGGACTGTTCTCCATGGACAGGGATCCCTGAGGATCCAGCACAGCTAGCTGCACTTTTGGCTTTTTTTTTCTTTTTTAATTATTTATTTTAGCTGTATATGTGGCACATACCTTTAATTCTAGCACTTGGGAGACAGATCTTGGGAAGATGGATCTCTGTGAGTTCAAAACTGGTTTGGTCCACAGAATCTAGGACAGCCAGAGCTTTAGAGAGACACTGCCTTGAAAAACAAACAAAACAAAAATATTTCATTTTATCTTATTTCATGTGTGTATGCCTGAGTGTATATATGTTCATCACATTCATGCAGGAACCTGTGGAGGTCAGAAGAGGGCATCAAATCTCCTGGAACTGGAGTTACAGATGGTTGTAAGCCACATGTGGGTGCTGGGAACTGGGCCCTGGGCCCTGGATCCTGGGTCCTGGGTCCTGGGTCCTGGGTCCTGGGTCCTGGGTCCTGGGTCCTGGGTCCTGGGTCCTGCATCCTCAGTAAGAGCTTTTAGCCACCAATCTATCTCTCCAGCTCCAAATTAGATACTACTAACAGATGCTAATTAGTGTCTACTTATGGGTGAATTATTCTAACTGATTAAGACAGAGGCTAGAGTCAGAATCTCTTGGTAGGTGGTTAAATGAAAGAAGTATACACAAAGGCTTTTATAGGTTTAGATGTGCTGATTTTTCAAAGGCACAGAACATGGTATATAGAACATACTCAACCTTTTATTATTTTGCTTATTATTTTCTACTTTTTAATATAAGCTCTGAATAAATCAACCAATCAGCAAGCATGGGTGGATCTCTGTCTTCATTCAACTAGCTAGGAGCACTGGAGATGTGAACAAAGAACAATGTAAGAGAATAGGAAATAAGAGCTGTCTTGGGGCTGGTTGGGATAACACCCGAAAAGGACCCGATAGGCCTCTATCCTCCTAGAATTTGAAGACTACATGGTAAAGCCAAACCAATCCACATAAAACAAGATCAGAGTTAGCACTAAAAGTGAGGAACATTCTGGAGAGGCTGTGCAGAGGGGAGGTTTGTGATGACCTTGAAGCATAGGAAGGCTTTACGTGGATAAGGGGGAGACTTGCCATCAGAAAGAACGTGATGAGCAGAGGCCAGAGGAAACGACTCCTTCAAGGCTCACACACGTGACTTGGAGGTTGATGTAAAGAGCCAATGAGATTCCAGCAGGAAATGTACATGAGGGAGGAGAGCGGACCTGATGTGGTTCACATCTGCAGGACCTTGAGAGGCAGTCAACCCCCAGTCTCGACACTTGGTAGTATGAGAGGGCTCCTGTTACAGAAGAATCTTGCCCTTTTTTCTTCTAGAAATGATAACAAATGAGCTCTTACTCAGATTCACCCTCATCCTCATCTTTTCTTCCTAGATAACTGGGTCAAGAGGTGCCATAAGACCAAATCAAGGGACCCCAGACCAATGAGACCCCTGGCGTGGGTGCCCTGTGGATCAAGGGATCTAGTCACATCTGGGCACAGATTCCCATGAGAAGAGTCAACTACTTGGAGGTGGTTGGGGTCATCACAGAATATGGCTTAAAGAGATACCAAGATGAAAGGCTAAGCCCTGGATAGAAAAGAAAAATGTAAACACTCCTCAATGCCCACTGTCCTGACATGACTGGAGCCATTGGCCCTGGTGTCACTGCTGCCACGCTTGCTGTCCACAGAGAAGGTTGATTTTTAAGGATTTGCCTACAGGTCACATGAAGAAACTGCTCCTTTGGAACAGCTATTTACAAGGAGAGCAAATCTCCCAGCAAATCTAAAGGTTAGTATACGATCCCAGTAACTCTTTAAACCAAAGCAAACATGCAAGCAGGCCTTGTTTGCTCTGCCCAGGGCTTGTCTCCTGTCCTCCGTCACCTGATTTCCAAGGCTCCTGGTTGATTTCCTCCTGGGGTCAAAGATGAGAACAGGCAGCTGGTGTTCAAAAGATGGGGGAATGCTAGCCTATAAGAGGAGTAGTGGTTACATGGCGGTTCTGTTTTTAAACGGTGAGATTGTTGCTGGTTTGGAGAAGATCAAGAAACTTGATCAGGGGCTGGAAAGACTGGCCACCAATTAAAAGCACTGTCTTCTCTTTCAACAGACCAGAGTTTGGACCCCAGTACCCCTAAGGTAGCTCACAACTACCTGTAACTTCAGCTCCAGGCCACTTGACATCTTCTTCTGGCCTCAACAGGTACCTCCTTCCCTCCAAAACACATGCCTATACATAAATAAAACAATAAAATAAATCTTTGTAAAAAGAGAGAAGCCTGGGCTGGAGATACGGCTCAGCAGTTAAGAGCACTCACTAGCTGTTCTTCCAAAGGTCTGGGAATCAATACGCAGTACCCACATGACAGCCCACAACTGTCTGTAATTAACTCTAGTTCCAGGGGATATGACACCCTCACACAGATAAGTGTGCAATCAAAACACCAATGCACATAAAAATCTAAGTACGTAAATTTTAAAAAAGAAAAGAAAGAAGCTTAATCAGCTGGGGATGTCATTCAGTTGGAAGAGTGTTTACCCAGCACACACAACGTCCTGGTACCGTGTAAAACTGGGTGTGTGATTCCAGCAGTTAAGAAACAGAAGCCAAGCCAGGAACAGAAGTGGTCCACACCTTCAATCCCAACAGTCTGCAAAGCAGAAGCAAGAGAATCTGTGAAGGCCAACCTGGTCTACATAAGAAGAAAAAACTTGTTTGGAAATCTCAAACAAGCTGGGTGGTGGTGGTGGTGCCTTTAATCCCAGCCCTTGAGAGGCAGAAGCAAATGGATCTCTGAGTCGGAGGCCAGCCTGGTCTACAGAGCAAGCTCCAGGACATCCAGGGCTACATAGAGAAACCCTGTCTTGAAAAAAACAGTTAGCTGGGCGGCGGTGGCACACGCCTGTAATCCCAGGACTCTGGGAGGCAGAGGCAGGAGGATTTCTGAGTTTGAGGCTAGCCTGGTCTACAGACTGAGTTCCAGGACAGCCAGGGCTATACAGAGAAACCCTGTCTTGAAAAAAACAAATCCAAAAAACAAACAAACAAAAAGCAAAAAAACCAAACCAAAACCAAAACCAAAACAAAACAAAACAAAACCAAAAAAAAAAAAAAAAAAAAGAAAGAAAGAAAGAAAGAAAGAAGAAAAAAGTTATAAATTGATCCCGGAAATCCCCAAAGAATGTAAATCTGGAGTACTTAGAACCTTCGGCAGAAGGACTCTTTTGCCTCTGTTTGAGGACTCTGCATTAGTAGATGGGGAAATAATACCAGTTCTATAGAGGTCCAGATATCCAGCACATTAAAAACAGCTTCTGGGTGTTTCTCTAATCTTCCAGCCTCTAAGACAGACTGCCTCCCCGAGTCATGCCTGTTTGTGTAACCCCTAAGTGACCTGCCCTGTGGAATTTGCAACCTTGCTTGGGGCACAGTATGAGCATGACACATACGTACAGCAAAGAAAATAGCCGGCCATATGTAAACGCTGAGGGATAAGTGACATCTTAAAAGTGCAGGGTAGGGGTGGCAAAGCTTGTGTGGCTCAGGATACACACTGAAGGGGACCTTGCCTATAATCTCACGTTCTTAGCCAGACTGCCTGTTCTCCCCCGAGCCTGAATCTACCATCTTTCCCCTCCTCACCTCCTAGGATTCATTTCTGCAATCTCACTGGCCCATGTTCCTCTCGCTCACAGCTGGGTTTTCCGCTTGCTTCATTTTGTCTGCCATTGAACATAACTCCTTTCCTCTCTCTGCCTCGCCAAATCCTAGGCGTGTTCCAGCTCCAGCTCCTGTTTCTCCTGTTTCTCAAGACCTTCCCAGCGCATGCTCTCACTCTCTCTGAACCCGCATGCAGCACGTGATGCCCAGAACGCATGGCCTGCAAGGTCTTCCCCTTCCTGCATAATCTTGCAACAGTTTCTTTTTTTAAAAACTTGTTTGGGGGACTGGAGAGATGGCTCAGCAGTTAAGAGCATTGCCTATTCTTCCAGAGGTCCTGAGTTCAATTCCCAGCAACCACATGGTGGCTCACAACCATCTATAATAGGATCCAGTGCCTTCTTCTGGTGTATCTGAAGACAGCTACTGTGTACTCATACACATAAAATAAAAATAAAATAAGTCTTTTTTTTAAGATTTATTTATTTATTTATTTATTTATTTATTTATTTATTTATTTTATGTATATCGTCGTCGTCGTGTTTTGCCTGCATGTATGTATTTTACCATGTGCATGCCTATGCTCTCAGAAGAGGACATCGGATCTCTTGGAACTGGAATTACATATAGTCAAGAACTGCCAGGTGGGCGCTGGAAACCGCGCCTGGTCCTCTGTAAGAGCAGCCAGCGTTCTTAAGCGCTGAGCGCTCTCCCCAGCTCCTCAGGACAGCTTCTTAACTTGTACCCTTCTTGGCTCCTGATCTCTCTGTGTATCATCCCTCTAACTACTCCATGCTCTCTAGGAGAGGTGGCATTTTCTATCTCCTCCAGTATCTAGCTCAGGGTCTAACGTGGGATCCAGGATGCCCAATAGCTGTGTGTCAAAGGAATGACACGCGAAAACATTTTAACATGTTTGTTTTTGTTTACTCAGGGGTTGTGCAAGCTTGCAGAGGGCAGAGCATGTGGAGGTCAGAGGGCAACTTCCTTGAGACAGGTCTATCTTTCCACTATGGGTATCCTAAGGCTCGAACTCAGAGCCTCAGGACTTGGCAGCAAACACCCTAACCCACTAACCCATCTTGCTAGCCTTAGAGGATGCCCCAATATTTAACTCCGTTTCTTCATTTGCCCTACCTATAGGAGTAAAGGGGAAGCAATACTGATGGACGGTCTACACTGGGCAATTGGTCAGCACTTTCTGATCATGGTATCCCTTAAATGGCGTTTCCTCCAGACAGGCAAATAAACTGAAGAGTTTATGTGCTATAAAAGTGGGACTCAGAGACTTCGCTCACCTGCTCAAAATCAGCAACAAGGAGAAGGAGTTGGGAGGTGAACCCCGGTGTGCCTGGCTGGGAATACCTCTCCTGCTTTTTCTCCTGCGCGCGCTAAGACCCTCTGTGCGGCTTCCACCTGGAGACCTGCCCTCAGGCGCGTCGCTGAGTTTCTTCCCGACAGCCCTTCACATGACTTCGTTCATCACTCTGAGCACTGTCCCTCCTGTAAAGCTACCTTCACAGACACTTCTTGGAACCCATTACGTGTTTTATTTTCATGAAATCCCCAACATTTCCTTCCTTTAGTCTCAACACTTCTTCCACCTTTTACAGATCTCTCACTCGTCTTTGACGGTGCAGCTGCAACGAACATCTCCTTCTACAGTAGTGAATTTGTCTGTGACCCTATTCTATAATAAACTTGGACACTCCCATTTCTGAGTCCCATGACCCACTGCCTCTTTCACAGACTAGAACTCCACACTGCTGTACGCCTGCATGTGTGGTCAGTGTGTTACATCACCGTTAACATGAACATTTAACTAAGTCTTTTACTTGATATTAGCATGACTCTGAAGGTTGATGGTGATAGGAACTTTTTTGTTTGTTTGTTTGTTTGTTTGTTTGTTTTCCGAGACAGGGTTTCTCTGTATAGCTCTGGCTGTCCTGGAACTAGCTCTGTAGACCAGGCTGACCTCGAACTCCGAAATCCACCTGCCTCTGCCTCCCAAGTGCTGGGATTATAGGCGTGTGCCACCACTGCCCGGCTATGATAGGAACTTTTTAATACCCTGGGTATCATCTAAGGTCCAGCACTGCACACATGGTTCTTGACACATTATTTAAATGGTACACGGCCATGCATCTAAAGATAGAGATGTGCTTCGGCCTGAAGGCAGGCAGCAATAAAGGAACGAAGCTAGGATCTAGCCCTACAGGCACACCAAATCTACACACAGTCTCTATCTCAAGGCTCAAGGCTAGGCTCAGCTGCTAGCCTATAAAGGTTTTTAGAAGTCGTCACACGGGCAAGAGTCTGAGGAGCAAAACTGCATCCTGCCCTGAAGGCAGAGCCTAGACTCCAGTTTTAGACTCCAAGTTCTTTGCGAAGACCTAAAGCATAGCAGACACCTGATGCACTTTATGAGTGGGTGTGCCCTCCATTTTAGTCCTCAATCTTGCCCCTCCCCCATCCCCTGCTTTTTTCCTTTCTCCAGGCCAACTCAGGACCTGCTGAAGTGCCTACAGTTTTAGTGACGGAGGCCCCAATTATAAAAGGGAAGGATTGCCTTTATCACCACCAGACTCTGAGGAGGCAACAAGAGAGGGCTAAGGTTAGTCAGACCCAAAGAAGTCAGGAGCTTGAACCCCGAGGTGCTGGGATGGTTCTCGAATTCTCTTTCATTCCTGACCCCATCCCTTCGGTCCTAAAGATGGCATTGTCTGCCCCTGTCACGAGCATGTCTCCAGCAGCCTTCTTAACTCCTGTGTTCCCCAGAGAACAGTGCTCAGGAGGGACGCAGCCATCGGTCAGCCATCCAGCACAGCAAGCAGGAAAGCAAGGACACGCCCTTCAGAAATAGAGCAGGCCGGACAAGGCCTGGGGTCTTCTTCTACGCCTGTGGTCCCTCCCCTGTGCCACCTCCAGGGTGCACGTTCCCCATTAAAGGACAGGCTTTCCCCAGAAGCCCGTGGAACTTAAATGTTAATCTAAGTAGATGTATAAGATGCAAAAAAACAAACCTAAAGCTGAATAGTATACTGGGAAAAATTGGGTAATAGCACTGTGGGCAGGCTCGCCTGCTGAGGAAGCCTTGAAGTTGGCTTAATCTGACCTAGCTAGAGTTCATTACTCTATCTATTGTTCTGATGAGACTTGCTGACTCCATGACCGGCTTCAAATCGGCAGTTTGGGGAGATTAGGCCTAAAACCCCAGGCTTCAGGCAGCTAGTCAGAAACTCCCGGCCATCAGAAACCTCCCTGCCACCTGGCCCAAAGCAAGGACAATGGGTCAGCAGTTTCCAGCCAGTTCCCACTCTGAGTAATGGAATGTCCTCAGAGATTGCATAAGACAAAGCCCACCTACCCCCGGGATTGCTCAGCAACAGTTTCCAGCCACCACCCCTCCCTCCCCGTTAATGGTTCCGGAAGGGCTAGAGATAAAGTAAGGCAAAGTCCACCTAGCCCGGAATTCCCCCACTGTGCTTTAAATCAGGCCCTCAAGCTCACTTGGTTGTCTATCTTGGTAATGGCAGTCCCCGACAGACTTCTACAGAATAAAACACTCTTTGCATTTACATATTATGAGTCCAAGGTATCATTCTTTAGTGAACCACGCTCGTGGTACCCTCAATCCTTTCAGAGTCCAGCTGATGAACCCCAAGTCTGAGACACCTCGCTCTTGAGACCTTTCCTTAAGAATAGCTAGTGGCTGTTCTCATCTATACCCCCATTCTCCTGCCTGATGCTATCCCTAAGAACATCTAATATTGCAAGAACTCTGCTCCTGGGAACTGAGTAACACAATGCCACCACAGGAATGGCCTTTGCAGAGCTCAGGGATAAACCATTTGTTTTCTTTAACATCAAAAATACACCCAAGCCAGGTGTGGGGTACTCGCCTTTAATCCCGGCACATGGGAGGCAGAGATAAGCAGATCTCTATGAGTTCTGGGCCTGCCTGGTCTATAGAGTGAGTTCCAGGTCTGTTAGGGCTACATAAAAGAGCCTTACTGCAAAGCGAACAAAACATACACCCACTTAGTTTTGAGCCTTGGTCTCAGTTGTCAGGTAACTAACTGGCTGGTACTCTTTCCCAAGGGAAGTTCCCTGGTCAAAGGTGGGGACAGATCTAGAGAGACAGTGAGCAGATAGATACAAAGCAACCTTCTATGTCCACCACTCAGCCCAGGTGTCCTGCTCCACACTGCCTAGAGATCCCATCGGGAGAGTCTGCTCCTTCTGCCTTCCTGATGTGTGGGCAAGTGGAGGTTGGATGAGGATATACCGGTTCTCCATGAGAATTCATAATAAACTCTAGCTAAGAATGTTGTCCGAGTCTTAGAAAGCAAGCGTCTGTTCTCCAAATGTTGACCACTGCCTTAGGAGATCATGTTTGGACTGGAGAGATGGCTCAGCGGTTAAGAGCACCGGCTGCTCTTCCAAAGGTCCTGAGTTCACTTCCCAGCAACCACACGGTGGCTCACAACCATTTGTAACGAGATCTGATGCCCTCTTCTGGAGTCTCTGAAGACAACTACAGTGTACTATTTTTTTTTCTTCTTTTTATTTTTTAAAGGAGATCATGTTCATGGCAAATACTCAGAAGGGAATGCCAGTGTATTGGACATCAAATAATAGATGCCATATGCCACAAGCAGAGATAGAGACAAGGTCATTGAAGAAAGAGCCAGGAAAATGTCACCAAGGTGCCAGCAAGGTTGTCTCTGAGCTGCAGGTTTGGGGCCCCCTTTCCTTGTGTCTGTGCTGTCTGTCCCATTGTTTACTATGAGCAAGCGTGGATCTTAGCATGGGTGGAAGGAATCACCTTTCAAGTCTGTTTTCCAAAGACAGAATACGTTTCCTCATGACGCCATCACATCAGGAAATCTCAGCGAAATCGAGAGACAAACATAATGACTCATACCTGTAATTCCAGCACTCAAAACACTGAGGCAGGATTGCCACAACTTTTAGGCCAGCTTGGGCTATGTGGTGAGTTCCAGACCAGCTTGAACTATGTAGTAAGACCCTGTCTCAAAATAAAACCTAATGAAATACAAGAAAACCCAAGAAAAAGGAGGGGGGGAGGGGAAGGGGAGGGGCAGGGAGAGAAACTGGGCAGTTTGTACAAAGACCTTCAGCTATTGCTAGCCTGAGACACTGACGCTCCTTATTGTCCAACCCAGGCTCCAGTGAAGACCTTCACTTTAACTGAGGACAGAGGGTGAGTTGAAAGCCACATGAGAGAGATTGTTCAGACACTCAGGTCAGCAGAAAGCAAGCTCAGAGACAGATCCAGGTGCCCAAGGGCTCCACAAGCACACGTTTACCCCTCAGAACTTGCTCCAGAGATGTTCAGGGAGTCAGAGGGAAGTGAAATAAAGAAGACAAAAAAAGGAGCTGTCTGATTCAGTGTGGAAACTGCCCCAACTCGGGAGCTGGCAGGTTTCCAAGGCAGGTCAGCCCAACTCGGCTCAGAGACTCCCACTCCTCCCACAGCTCCAAGCTTCCTACCCTTTGTCTAACTGTTCTGTCTTTCCACCTCTCTCACCTCCCGCCTCAGCCTCCAGCCCCCACCCTACACGCTCATTGCATCATCCTCAACTGAGCTTGTTTCCCCAGGGCCTGCAGCTGTGGCCGGCTGCCCTGGTGACAGTCACACCCCAGCTTTGGAAAGAGAACTAACTTATGAAGTCACAGAGGAAGCTAGGGTGGGGCATGGTGGGGGCAGGACAGTCACCAGAGCTTGTGCTAGACTCCTGGAAGAGCAGAGTGACTGAGCATGCCTGTCCCCACGCCACCCACACCCCATATGCCTGTTGTCTCTTGAGGACTCCTAAGGTAGGAGCTAGAGGGTAAGGTTTCTGAGGAGAGAAGCTGTCAGAATACAGGAGAAGGGTAGGTGTAGAAATGTGGTCAGACCAAGATCAGCACTTAGGAAAGAGAGGCAGATAGATCTCGATACATTTCAGGACAGCTAGGGCTACGTAGTAAGACTGATCTCAAAATAAATAGAAGTGTGGTGAATCTCATGGGGAGAACTGTCCACTTTCCCGCTATCATCCTGTAGAGTCCTCAAAAAAAATGATAATTAAAGAATTATGATGTGTAGTTTAAAGAAGTTTAACTGCACACGTAAGAGCTACGTGGTGGTGGTGGTGGTGGTGGTGTGTGTGTCTATGTGTTTGCACACGTGCATGTGTTTTATTTTGAAACAGGGTCTTCCAGTGGGGCAATGGTGACACATACCTTTATTCCCAGGGCTCCAGAGGCAGAGGCAAATAGATCTGAGGTTAGCCTGGTCTACAGAGCAGTTCCGGGATAGCCAGAAGGACTACACAGAAAAACCCTGTCTCAACAATAAAATGAAACCAAAACAAAAGAATTGAGAAAGAAAGAAAGAAAGAAAGAAAGAAAGAAAGAAAGAAAGAAAGGAAGGAAGGAAGGAAGGAAGGAAGGAAGGAAGGAAGGAAGAAACCTGACTGGCCTGGCCTTGAAGTAACTCTCCCTAGGCTACACAGTGAATTGAAGGCTTGCCCAAGGATCCTAGTGAGAGCCTTTCTCAAAATCAAAGCAGGACAGAAGATCTGGGGATATAACTCAGTGCTAGAGTGCTTGCCTAGCATATGCAAGACCCCATACTCAGGATGCAAAAGCTAAATGCCTAGCTCATTAGAGATTCAGAAGGGTTCATCAAGCCTTGGATTCAGAGCCATAATGATTCTCGGCTGGCTATGATGCTATACTGCTCTCTGGTTCTTGTTGTCCCCAAGTTTTCTTATAGGAAATTTGACCCATATATGATAAAGACTGTATCATGGCAAAATGTAACCTGTCACCCACCATTTCCATGGCAATGACACATTTGTCATGGCACTGTGTTGTGACAATAAGAACACGAACTTCAGAACTAGGCACTTGGCAAAAGCCTGGCGTGAGTTTTCGCTGGGCAAACATCTGTAAAGTAGGCAGCCCCGGCTCCACCGCGCACAGTTGTGAGAAGCAATGAGACGGTCTAGGTTCCCTGCTGGAACTGGATGCCTGGCATGCACTTGGCATTTAGTAGGTGTGCCTGTCAGGTGTTGTCAGCTTGACACAAACCTAGACATATCTGGGGAGAGTTAATCTCAGCTAAGAAAGCGCCTCCATAAGATGGGCCTGTAAGCAAGTCTATAGGGCATTCTCTTAATTAGTGGTTGGTATAGAAAGGCCCAGCTTATTATAGATGGTGCCACCCCTTGACAGGTGGTCTTGGGGTGTTTAAGAAAGCAGGCTGAGCAAGCCATCGGGAGCAAGCCAATAAGCAGTACTCCTCCATGACCTCTACATCAGTTCCCGCCTCCAGGTTCTTGCCTTGTTTGAGTTCCTCCTCTGACTTCCCTGGATGATGGATTACAAGCTATAGGCTGAAATAAACCATTTCCTCCCCACGTTGCTTCTAGTAATAATGTTCTGTCATGGCAGTAGAAACCCTGACTGAGACAATAGGCGAAGGTTGCTGCTATCCTATCAGAAGTCAGCACTCACCAGTACTTCACTCCAAATATGCCTATTCTGAATGATGGGTTGACTAGGCCTATACCACCCCGAATGAGCCCAGTCCTGTCTAGTCTCAGAAGCATTGCTCCAGCAATAAACCATGCCTCCAAGAACAGGGTCAGAACTGTGGTATGGACTGTGGGTCAAGTTCTGCCAGCTGCCCACTTAGCACTGACTGAGAGGGATTCTCAGTTTTAAACCTTTTAGGTAGGAAGGAGGTGTCTGTCATTCCACTCAGAAAATAAGAGGCCAGAGGATTAGAAGTTCAGGGTCATTCTCAGTTATGGGTTGCCTGGGCCAACCTGGACTTAAGAGATTCTGTTCAGGATAAACTAAGAACCAAACCCACATGAAACACGTATCTTTACTATTTCAGTGTCTATAGGTGGTTTTCCTGGAAGACAATCACACTCATTCATTTGCATGTCTCCTATGGTTGCTGTGGTGTTTCAGTGCCACAGAGTCCCCAAGGTTGACAAAGCTTAATATCCTTCTTGTCCCTCCAGAAAAGATTGATCAGTCCTCTATTAGGATCAATAGGTCAATGCCAGCCCGGGCCGAGACAATTTTTTTCCCCTCAGTCACCAGAAAGTCCTCACCAGCACACACACACTCTCTCTCTCCTTGGCTCATTCATCAGGATGTTGTTAACACCAGCTGGCCTCCACTGTGGAAAGCGTAAGGCAGGATTAGGCTGTAAAATATGACTGTTATTTTCTGAGCAAGCATGGGGTGGGGGTGGGGGTGCAATTCCAGTCACCCCCACTGAAAACCACTCAATGTGTTCTTTGTTCTCCAGGCCCTTGATCTCTCATTCTTATTACAATTTCTCAGGGCCTGCTGTGTCCTATTTGTACTGGCTCAGCTGGGGGAAAAGAAAGAAAAGAAAAAATAAAAAGAAGGTGTGGGCCTTGTCCACACCTTCAATCAGACTGGAGAGAGGTCAAAAAGAAGAAAAACGAGGAAGAAGAAGCATTGGAATAAAAACTGATTTAGTGTTGCCTGTGTACCAGGTACTTTGATGAAATATGGTAATTGTCTTCATAGGATTACGGTTGCTGTGATGAAACACCAGGACCAAAGACAAGCCAGGGAGGAGAGGGTTTATTTGGCTTACACTTCTACATCACTGTTCAACATCCATAGAAAGTCAAAGCAGGAACTCAAACAGAGCAGGAACCTGTAAGCAGGACCGGATTGATGCTGGAGCCATGGAAGGGTGCTGCTTAAGGGCTTGTTCCCCATGCCTTGCTCAGCCTACTTTCTTATAGAACCTAACAACACCAGCCCACGAGTGGTTTCCACTCACAATAGGCTGAGCCCTCCCCCATCAATCACCAATTAAGAAAATGTCCTACAGGCTTATTTACAGCCAGATCTTTGGAGGCATTTTCTCAGTTGAGGCTCCTTCCTTTCTGATGGCTCCGGTTGGTGTCAAGTTGATATAAAACTATCCAGTACAGTAATGAATAAGGAAAAGTCCCTGAGAGAACAGGAGACAAAAAAAGAAAAAGACTTCATAAAACAATGTGTTGAACGAATGCTATAATAGAAGCAGCACAGCACAGGGAAGGAAAAGGCAATTCATATGTTACAGTCCTGAAGAGGAGCATTAGAAGAAATCATAGGAAGGTCACAGCCTTGGCCCAACGGGTTCTGAATGATGGAGAAGCTGCCTAGGTGAGAGGAGAGGGCAAAGACCTCACCATCCAACGAGCCAGGTCACATGTGGACATTTGAGCAGGAGGGCTGGGCAGGAGCAGGACTCCAGGAAATAAGCTGGGATTACACTGTAAAGGACTCCTGGCGCCTCTGTTGAGGAGCAAAGCTCTACCCTAGAAGGGATGGAAGGTCTTCAAAGATTTGAAGAGAACAGAGAGAATTGAGCATGTGCTTTCAAGGTTTCCCTTGGTTGCAACATGGAGGGATTCACTAGCCTAAAGAAAGCTTGAATTTGAATAAGCAAATGAGGGCTGGAAAGATGGCTCTACAGTTAAAGGTGCTTTCTGCTCTTCCAGAAAACCCGAGTACAGTTCCTAGTATCCATTATGTAGCTCACAACCATCTGTATCTCCAGCAGCTCTTGACTTCATAGGCACCTGCACACACACAGCATTCACTCACACATATACACATGAATAAAATAAAAGTAAAATTTAAAAGTAAACAAACAACAGGTCATGAGTGATAGAGAAGGTTGGTAAGAAGAAAGATCATGATAGAGCATTAACAAGACTTCATGACATACTAAGCTTAGATGAAGGAAAAGATAGAGAAAAGAGATGAAGTCTGGTCTCTTTCTTAAATGGGCATCTAGATGTCAGTGCCAAATTTGAAAAGAGTAAATGACAAAAGACCAGCATTTCAACTGAGAATGAAAAACTACTTGGGCATGATGAATCTGATAGTTGACTTGTAGCGTGGTAGTTGGAGTTATCCAGGTCTAATTTGCAATTACTGAGACTATGGGGCATCTGCCCAGAAATGTAAGCTCTACAGATAGGCATTTAAGAATTATCAGGAAGTGGGGAGACTAGCAAGATGTCTCAGTAGTTAAAAGAACCAGCTGCACTTCCAGAGGACCTAAGTTCAATTCCCAGCATCCACATGACCGCTCACAACCGTCTGTAACTCCAGTTCCAGGGGATCTGATCCCCTTTTCTGGACCCTGCAGATACCAGGCATGAATGTGGTACACTGACATACTTGTAGGCAAAAATATCCATAGACATAAATTTAGAAGAAGGAGGAGGAGGAGAAAGAGAAAGAGAAGGTCAGGCAAGAAGGAGCAGGAAGAGGGGAATTGATTGTTTGGGTACTACGCCTTTAATCACATCATTTGGGAGACAGAAGGTGGATCCCTGTGAGTTCAAGGCCAGTGTTTTGGATGATAACAACCCTCATAGGCTCACTAGTTTAAATATTTGAGGTTTCAAATGACCCATGCCTTGCTCATACAGCTCTTGCTTGTATTTAGAGATATGAGCTCCTAGCTGACCTTGCTACTATGTCTTCTCTCCACCATCATGGACTCTGACTCCCTGGAACCACAAGCCCAAGTAAACACTTTTTATTTTATAAGTTATTTTGGTCATAGGGTTTTATCACAGCAATATAAAAGTAACTCATACACAGGGTTACATAGAATATAATAATAATAATAATAATAATAATAATAATAATAATAATAATGCCAGAAAGGGTCAAGTATTTGCTGTATAAGCCTGACTATCTGAGTTCAGTCCCCAGGACCCGCATGTCTTAGTCACTGCTCTGTTGCTGTGAAGAGACACCATGACCATGGCAACTCTTATTTTTCAAAAGCATTTAATTTGGATTTGCTTGCAGTTTCAGAGATTTGGTCAATTAATAGCAAGGCAGCATACAGGCAGACATGGTGCTGGAGGAGCTCAGAGTTCTACATACAGATCCCCAGTCAGCAGGAAAGAGAGACACTGGGCCTGGCTTGAGCATTTGAAAGCCCAAAGCCCACTGTAGTGGCTATTCCTGGTTGTCAACTTGACTATATCTGGAATGAACTACAATCCACAATTGGAAGGCTCACTTGCAATCCTATTCTGGAGGTTGGGAGATACAAGTTTCTGACCTGGATCTTGGCATGGAGATCTTGAGGCATAGTGGCTATGAATCCCAGAAGATTTAAGACAGGGAGATCTCTGAGTTCAAGGTCACCCGGGACAAAGCAAGTCCCAGATCCAGGCGTGGTGGCACACACCTTAAATCTGGGAAATACCTTCTGCTGGAGACCTACATACGAACATTGGAAGAAGAAGTGTTACTCTCCTCTTCGCCTACTTGCCTTGTGGAACTGAGAAACTGCTAGATCCTTGGACTTCCAATCACAGCTGCTGCTTGACCATTGTTAGGGCATTGGACTACAAACTGTAAGTCATCAACAAATTTCCTTACTACATAGAGACTACCCATGAGTTCTGTGACTCTAGAGAACCCTGACTAATAGACCCACCCACAGTGACATGCTTCCTCCAAAAGAGCCACACCTTATAATCCCTGTCAAGCACTTCCACTCCGTAATGACCAAACATTAAAATATACGATCCTATAAAGACCATTCCTATTCAAACCACCACAGATGAGGAAAAGCAGAACCCAGAAGGAAAGGGCACCAATTCTATAGAGAACAGTCCCCCAAACCCTCTCCTTCTCCGGAGAGAAGGAGCAAAGAAATCAAATGCAAAGATCACAAACCTCCTCGCACCATAGATTCCCACAAGGACTACTTGGAGAGCCACAAAAATCCATCTGGTCTCCTTCCAGAACATGAGCCCAGGGCTAGTGAACTGGAAAGCAGGGGTGATTTAGAGTCAGATGGCTGGTTTTTATGAGCACCAAAAAGAACCTGCTATGCTGCAGAGGAGGGGGGTGGACCTTGCCTCAAAGGAGCAAGAATGGAGTAATGAGAACAGGACGGGAACTTGCTGGGCTCCAAAGACTATGGGTTTGAAGAACTGGAAGCAGAGAAGAGGGCGCATACAAGAGACAGCGTTTCTGACGTCTTCTGCTCGTTGTTCTTCGTCCATTCCTTTCTCTCTTTCTCCAATACCAGTTGTCTGCCCTGGAAACATCTGTGTGCTGCGATCTGGAATCAGACCAGCTGATGATTCTTGTAACTCTCCAAGGTGTAACACTGGGCTTTTCACTAAATCCAAGTGGGTCTTGTGAGAACTTGTGATTTACAAGGCTTTCCCTCTTACAGAAGTGTTCCTCCATCAAACATCCTGATGTGGGCAGGACTTAAGCCGTAAACCCCATGGCATGGACGTCTCTGGAAAAGAACTCTGCCATGAGCTGGGTAAGAGCCAGCTCTCTCCTCTCTGTATGTAGCATATGGCATGGTGCCACCGAGAAGGAAAACAGTGGCTCAACTCCCAAGCGTCACTTCTAATACAAGCTCTTATTATTGCTTAGCTTGAGCCAAACAGAATGGAATTTAGAATAATAGGGTGCCGGGCCACTGGCAAGCTGAGTTCTACTTCATGTCTGTAAATTATCCCTGAGTCCTACCAAATGGAGAGAGAGGTTTTCATAGTCCAATGTAACTCCCTTACATATAATACTAGCAGGATTAACTTGCTTAAACCTCTGATGGTTTCCTCTTGACCTCGTATTTTAGGACACTGTATAGAATTTTAGTATCTAGACCCCCGTGAATATTATTCCAATATTTCAAACTATGCAAATGATTCAGATGGATAAGTGACTTAAAACTATAAGCCTGCTGCACCAGAACCCATACAACAGAGGGAAAGAACCTATCCTGATGCAGCAGGCTCTCATTATAGCTTTATAAATCATAAAAAAAGAATATTACAATTTAAGCATTCTGCTCATCAAGGGGGACCACTAACAGAATGAGAAAACAAACCAGAATTCTCTGAAATCCCTTGGACATCCGTAAGAAAAACAAGAAACAAAATAGTGCAAAGAGTAAGAAAAAAAGAAAGGAGCTATGGGGCTATGGGGCTGGAGAGATGGCTCAGCGACTTGATTAAGAGCACCGGCTGTTCTTGCAAGGAACCGGATTTGAGTCCCAGGATCCACACTGTAACTCACAACCATTTGTAACCCCTGTGCTGGAGACTCTCTTCTGCAATCTGTAGGCATCAGATATGTTTATGTTGCAGCCATATATGAAGGCGCGTAAAATATTTAATAATAATTTAAAAACTTAGAATTACACCTCTTTATTACTGCTATCCTTGTGACACACTGCATACACTTTGCTAGTCTGTTGCTTGTTTTTCTAGACACAGTCTTGCTATGTTTCCCAGGTTAGTCTTCAACTCCTGAGCTCACATGAGCCTCCCACCTCAGCATCTCAGGTCCTGGGGTTTCAGACATGTACCACCAGCACTAGAAGTAGAATTTGTGCTGATTTTTTTTTCCTCTAATAAGGATAGTCCCTCAAGGCAAGTTCATAGGTATTTTTTAATTTTGTTTTGTTGTTTTTGTTTTTTAATCCTAGCATGGCTTTTAACATAAATAAGATTATAAGTTAGTTATAAATAATTTTTTGAGCCAGGGTTGATCCTGTTTTGATTTTGTTAAGTATTGTCACAGTAATAACTTTATCTGGTCTAGCTCTCTACGCTTCTGCATTCTTATGTGATGGATGAGCCCTCCCCCCCCCCCATTCTCAGGAGTTGAAAGGGCTCCAATAGAAACATGGCAGCAATAATTCCTGCCTCCACCTCAAGCCATCACAAAGTTCACAACCTCATCTTCTTTATCCTCCCAGGACTCCTTCCCAGCAGTGATCTTTGTCCATGTCATACAGACTCCTCTTTCTCCACACATCACATTCTTTGAAAAATCTTCAAAGTTCCCAGGCATGGACAGAAAGAAGCCCTTAAAGCATGGAGCCAAGGAGGTAGACCAGTAGGAAAAAATCAGAAAGACACCAACGTTCTCTTATCACAGAAAGAATGACTTCCAGTCAGTCTCCTGGGGACTGGGTCACAGTTCAGGGCTGAGAATCTAAGAATACTCCCTTTCTTTCTTTCCACTTCAGTTTTTTTAAAAAAGTAGAAATTGAATTGAATTTAGAAATAGAATTAAAAGCTGGCAAGAGAGCCCAGGGGGCAAAGGATCTTGCTGCCAAGCCTGCGTATCTGAGTTTAGTCCCCAGAAACTGCATGGTGGAGGAAGAGAACCAACTCCGAAAACTATTCTCTGAGCTCCACGTGTGTCCTGTGGCACATGCATAACCCCTCCCACGATGAATTAATCCATTTGATTTTTTAAAATTACATTGAGTTATTGCTTCACCAAGCCTTAAAAGGACAAAAGAGACCACAGAGAAACCAATGTTGAAGAAAGAGGGGCAAAATAAACCCAAATACCTCACGAGTGCCTGCCAGGTGCCAGGCAGTAGGCCAGGTAAGTAAATCAGTCATGGCCTTATAGTGCTTACAGTCCGTTGTGGATAAGCAGCAATTCCTATTGCCAGGCGTGGTGGCACCGGTCCTCAATTCTCAGCACTCAAGAGATGAAGGCAGGGGGAATCTCTGTGAGCTTGAGGCCAGCCTGATCTACATAGCAAGTTCCAGGAGAGCCAAAGTTACATAGTGAGACCCTGTCTCAAAAAAACATGAAAGAGGGGCTGGAGAGATGGCTCAGCGGGTAAGAGCACTCATCGACTGCTCTTCCAAAGGTCCTGAGTTCAAATCCCAGCAACCACATGGTGGCTCACAACCATCTGTAATGAGATCTGACACCCTCTTCTGGGGTGTCTGAAGACAGACAGCTACGCTGTGTACTTATACATTTATATAATAAATAAAATAAATCGCCGGGCAGTGGTGGTGCACACCTGTAATCCCATCACTCTGGGAGGCAGAGGCAGATGGATTTCTGAGTTCGAGGCTAGCCTGGTCTACAGAGTGAGTTCCAGGACAGCCAGGGCTATACAGAGAAACCCTGTCTCGAAACAACAACAACAACAAAACAAAACCAAAAAAACATGAAAAAACAAAAACAGCTATAATAACAGCTTCATTTATTTGATGCTGGAATTCCATAAGACATTGTGCACAAACATTTTAACATATATTGAAAATATACTTATAAACATAATATGCAATATATCTCATTAATATAATATATAATATATTATAGACATTGTTAACATCTACATAAAATATTAAGTCCCAGATTGAATGTTAAGGCGTAGGTAAAGTGTTAAGGTCTAGCTAACTATTCCCTGGCTAATAAGAAAACTTTCTCATATATTTCTGCTGTTACTAGGAAACTTTCTAATCCCAAAGTTGATTATATATTTTGTTATGTTCTGTGCCCTTGGAAACCAATCATGATAGAAGTCAGGACTATTTTGTATAGTTACCCATAATAAGCTTGGACCCAAACCAATCACCCAGGAGTACTTCCTGTACCTGCATATAAGCTTTCATGGTATTAGTTTTTGTAAGATGCCCCTGGGGTGGACCCCAACCAAAAAGATGTTGGCATTTCGTCTAGGCTCCACCCCAGTTACCTGGCAACAGCCAGATAAGTATGCCTGACTCGGCTCTTCCCTCTCTGTCCCTTCTCTCCCCATTCCCCTGTCCCTCTAGCTCTCCATGGATTCCTGCCAGCCTCTCCTCCTCCTCCTCCTTGCTCTCTCTCTCTCTCTCTCTCTCTCTCTCTCTCTCTGTGTGTGTGTGTGTGTGTGTGTGTGTGTATGTGTGTGTGTGTGTGTGCCTTTCTTTGTCTCTACTATCCCCTCAACTCCCTTCCCCATGCCTTAAATAAACTCTACTCTACACTACACTACTGTGTGACTGGTCCCTCAGGGAGAAGGGATGCCTCAGCACGGGCCCACAGAGGAACCGCCTCCCCCTATACCATACTTTGCCTCTACTAAACA
The DNA here is from genome assembly GCA_964023405.1 of Apodemus agrarius. Classification (NCBI taxonomy): domain Eukaryota; kingdom Metazoa; phylum Chordata; class Mammalia; order Rodentia; family Muridae; genus Apodemus; species Apodemus agrarius. The sequence continues at coordinate 40,854,827 of OZ030017.1, forward strand.
TATCCCTGGCTTCCTTTCTTTTTTATAAAACATAACAAAAGATATAAAAAATTATTTAAAGTTTTTAAATATTTAAAAATTATTTAAAGACTTCCATTTTGAGTAAAGTTTTAAGTTCCCAAGGCCTCCCTAGGAATTGACATCCTACTCGGCAAAAAGAGACCTGTAAGTTGTTAACTGGCATCCTTGCTGGCAAGTTAAGACATGAATGTTAGATAAGTCCCATCCTGATTGACAAGTTAAAACATGACTGTTAGTCAGAGCAAGTCCCCTGCCACAGTTGGATATCCCAGCCAATAGGAGCAGGATAAGTGTACAACACAGCATACAACAAAGACATGTTCTAAGGAAATCCCCCTATCCCTAAATCCTAATTGGTGGAATAACTTGGCACAGATGTTTGTAGATCCCAGGCTTTAAAAGCCTGTAGGACCTTAACTCAGGTCACAGTTCAGCTCCCAAGGTGATTCCCAGACCCCAACAGACATATTATATAATAATATATAACAATATATAATATATTATTAATATATTATATTATTATATTAATATACAATATATTATTATATAATATATCGATAATATATGCTATAATGTATAAGATGCATTATATATTATAAAGTATATAATATATTAAAACATATTGAAATATGTTTTAATAGCAACAATATATTTATATATAAGATACTATATTAAATAATATATATTCGATCACACTGGCATTTGATGTCATATCACATTTACAAGGAAAACATCATATCTTCCCTTTTTATAAATGAGTCAGTCAAGGCACTGAGAAGTTAAGTTTCCTGCCTAAAGTAGTAAAATCACAAAGTAGGAGTGAAAACAAATGATGCGGGTCCTGAGTAAATAGTTTAGACAGCATCCTGCACAGAAAGCACGCTGGGGCTGGAAAGTTGGCCTAGCAGTTGAGTCATGTGATATTCTTACATAGGACACCAGTCGTGCATGTGGTACTCACACACACACACACACACACACACACACACACACACACGCACACACATACGTGTGTGGGCATAATTCTTATACACACAGAATAATTAAATAAATAAATCTATAAAAAGAAAGGAGTGGAAGAGAGAGATAGAGACAGAGACAGAGGGGAAGACACAAAGCCAGCCTGGGAGCGTGGGGAGGGTCTGTGGCCAGCCTGGGCAAGGGCAGGCCTCACGAAGGGGTTGTTCTCTAGCCATCCTGAAGGTCAGGTTGGTCAGGTTCTGGCTAGGGAGGAGGAGAACTGAGAAGCATTCCAACTGGGGGGTTCTAGCACCTCAGTAGATATAGACACTGTGTGTCCCCGGGAATGCATGTGGGAGACAGAGCCAGAGGGGAGGGGAGGGCCACACCATCCAAGGAATGGGAAGACTTGCACGTTTTTAAGTGCATCAATTCCATAGCATGCATTATTGCTTTTCATTGCTAGGTAATATTTCAGCACGTATAACATTTCTTTTGGCCCTTTGTCAGTTTGGTGGGCTTGGTTTTCAAACTGAACATTATCTAGAAGGGGGGTGGTTTGCTGTGAGTGGCCTAGTATAATTCAGCTAAGGTCCTGACTCATGCAGTGACAGGGACATTATCCTGTTTGCTACTGTATCTTGTGTCCAGTTGCTAGATCATAAACCCCCACAAAGGAAAATACTGTAGCAGCAGTTGTGCATAGCCACTGAGAATGGCAAAGCTTTCACAGGATTCCTGGGTGTGGGTTTGAGATGAACCACACCTGCCATAATGCAGCCCTCGGTCTCTTGCTGGAGAGTGACGAGTGAGGGTGGGTCGAGAGTCAGGCATATCGCAGATAATTTGCACTTTGTAAATTGTAACTCTCATTGCTCTTACTGCATGCTCCACGCTCTTACTATAGAGACCTTTGTGGTTTGGCTCCTACCTACTTCAGCTTTATGTCCTCCAAACCCACCCTCCCCTGCACTCGGTCCTCCATCAACACTGGACTGCGGCTATTTTCTCAGATCAGCTGGGATCGGCCACTCATGCCTTTGACATGCTGTCCCCAAGTACTTGAAGCACCACTCCTCTCTTGCCTTCATGGAAATTCCATTCCCAGGTTTTCTAAGACCGTTTTTAAGCCCCGCCTCCTTAGAGCTGCTCTCCCAGACTGTCCCTCTAATGAGTTTCCTCTGCATCTTGAGTATTGTCTATGCTTCTATTCCTTCTCATCCCTCTGACAGTGTCTGTCTTAGTCAGGGTTTCTATTCCTGCACAAAACATCAGGACCAAGAAGCAAGTTGAGGAGGAAAGGGTTTATTCAGCTTCCATTTCCTCATCGCCAAAGGAAGTCAGGACAGGAACTCACACAGGGTAGGAACTTGAAGGCAGGAGCTAATGCAGAGACCAGGAAGGGATGCTGCTTACTGGTTTGCTTCTTCCCCTGGCTTGCTCAGCTTGCTTTCTTATAGAACCTAGGACTGCCAGGCAGTGGTGGTGCACACCTTTAATCCCAGCACTTGGGAGGCAGAGGCAGGCGGATTTTTGAGTTCAAGGCCAGCCTGGTCTACAGAGTAAGTTCCAGGACAGCCAGGGCTATACCGAGAAACCCTGCCTCAGGGAAAAAACCAAAAACAAACAAAAAATCCAACCTAGGACTACCAGCCCAGGGATGGCGCTACACACAATGGGTCCTCCCACCTGTTGATCACTAACTGAAAAACTGCCTTACAGCTAGATCTCATGGAGGCTTTTTCTCAAGTGTCCTTTCTCTGTGACAACTCTAGCCTGTGTCAAGTTCACACACAAAACCAGCCAGTACAGTATCACACAGGGCATTTCTGGTCATCCACCCTTCTCCTAGATTAAGGGTCCTTTGTGGCAGGGCTGTATCCTGACTACATGATCCAGTGCCTAGAACATGGTAACATGGAGTCATGTGACTCCACTGAGTAAATAGCGTGACAAGGAGCCAAACTCTTGTTACACTGATGCAGTGCGAGTGTAGCAGGCTATCTAAGGGAAATGGCCTAAGCTTGGGAGACAGAGGCCATTCAGAGAGCCTAATTTGTGTTTTTTGTGATAGCCACGGTCCTGATTTTAGCTGTTGATGACCCAACACTATGAAGAGAACCAGCAAAAACAAAACAAAACAACAAACAAAAAAAAAACTCAGCTGAGTGAAGGTAGTTACCCCCAAGCCTTATAGCTTGAAGTTTTCTCCTTTGTTCAGTGAGTGTGTGTGTGTGTGTGTGTGTGTGTGTGTGTGTGTGTGTGTGTGTGTATGTGTCTGCATGTGTGTGTGTGTCTGTGTGTCTGCATGTGTGTGTGCATGTGCATGTGCTTGTGCAAGCCTTTCTGTCTGTCTGTCTTTGTGTAATTTCTAGTTGGTTGATTTGTGATTTGTTCAATAGAGATGAGGAATCTCACTTTACAGTGTAGCCTAGGTTAGCCTAAAACTTACTACCTAACCAAATCTGGTAAAAGAATTGCAATTACTCTTCTTTTGCTCAGAGTTAAGTACTGAGATTACAAACATGCGGAACCACACTTGGCTTGTAACATCCATTTGAAAGGTCATGCAAGAAAGTTAAGGATTTTAGTTATGGGGAGGGGGCGGCTAGAGCGATGGCAGAGTGGCTAAGGGCACATACTGCTTTTCCAGGGGACCTGAGATTTCTGGCACCCACATCAGGGAACTTGTGGCTGCCTATAACCCGAACTCCAGGGGCATCCAACACATTCATGTGCACATACCCACACACATGCACATAATCACAATAATAAAAAGTATTTTTTAGAAAAAAGGAGATGAGAATGTTTTTTTAAAAGATGTGTTTATTTTTATTTTATATATATATAGATGTTTTGCCTGCATGTAAGTCTGTGTACCACATTTGTGCCTGGTACCCATAAAGGCCAGAAGAGAGGACATCAGTTCCTTAGAACTGGAGTTGCATACTCTTGTAAGCCTCCATGTGGGATCTGGGAATAGAACCAAGATCCTCTGGAAGAGCACCCAGTGTTTTAACTGCTGAGCCATTACTTCAGCCCTAGGATTTTAAAAGACGAAGACCCCAAAATATTGGAGGAGGACCAAGAAAGAGGGGTACCCCCAACACAAAGTAGAGAGAGAAAGAGAGAGCATTTGGTTTTTTAAAATTATTTTATTTATTTATATTCTAAATGTTGCCCTCTTCCAGGTCTCCCCACCCAGAGTTCTTCACCCCATCCTCCTTTGCTGCTGAGAGGATGCTCCCCCACCCACCCCCTTCACCTACTTACCCACCCACCCACCTCCACCTCACCCATCTCCCCCAGAGAGAAAAAATTTTAAGAGATGAAAATCTCTCACAGATGCAAGAAACTATGTGTTTGGCAATATGGTGGCCACTGTGGAAGATTCAGCTGAGGTAATGTCGGCAAGTATCAGGAGGATGAGGTAGCAGGGATGGAGAAGGAAGAAGAGAACTATTCACCCAGGTGGTCACTGAAATTTAGCAACCCTCTTCCCTTATTAGAGAGGTTCAGCCTTTGCAGTGTCTCACAAGATGGCTCCTGAGGTCCACAACAAGCCTGGCTTCACTCACTCTTTGGCTTCTTAGAAACTTGTCTGTCTGTCCTGAGTTATACCTGCCTCTTCCCTGACATTCAGAACGGTCCTCAGCTTTATGTAGATTAAATCCCACAGACAAAGCGGCTGAACCCCAGGTGTCTTTCTAAAACCAAGTAACAAATAGACAGCATCAAAACCCCAATCCCAGGCAACTTGACTTTGGGAAGCCCACAGCCTTCGATGTGTCTGTGTCTTATTCTTTCTCATAGAACATTTCTTTTAACCCCTGCACAAATCTCTGTTTAAAAAATTTTTTTCTTAATAAACTCCAACTCTTCTCCATATTGGATGGGTGGGGTGTGGCAGGGTAGAGAAAAACAAACAAATTGCAGAGGGTCTGGTAGGACCTGGAAAAAAAAAAAAAAGGAAACTATGCATTAGTCACCTTGCGTTACTAAAGCAAAAGTACAGAAGGCCCCTGACTTACAGAAAGAAAAGCTTTACTTAGTGTACAGTGCTGGAAATTCATCCCACCGATCTGGCCTCTGGTGAAGGAGGCAGAGAATCCAGATGTGAGTGCAGCAAGAGAAAGAGCTACTGGAATCAGGCTTGCTCCTTCTATAATAACGCTCTTGTGAGAACTCAAAGGGATGCAGCAGAATGATCCTGAAATGACAGGTGAATTATACCCTCCAAAGTAAGCCCTCTGACCTAATGACCTTCCACTAGACCACAAGTTATCAGCGTCCCACCCTCTGCAAAGAAGGATGAAGCCAGAGCCATCAACAGAAAGACCTTGTTTTCCCCCTCCTCATCCCCTCCCTCACTCCTTATTTATTGCTTTCATTTTTTGATTTTGTCTGTTTTCTTTTGAAAGTCCCTCTATGTAAACCAGGCTGACCTGGAACTCAGAGATCCCCCTGTTTCTGCCTCCCAAATGTGAGATTAAAGGAATGTGCCACCATGCCTGGCTTAACACAGATACCTTTGGAAGGCAATCAATATCCAAATATATTCTGCCATAGATTAGATAAAAACTGAATATAGGTAATGGAGAAGAGCTAGGGAGGTCTAATTCATTTGGAAAGCCTTAATGATCTTTCTGGGTATGAGCTAGCCTGAGAACAATGAGGAGTGTTTGATACCAGTGCTAAAGTAGGAATATTTCATCCATGCATGCCTTCAATCTGCAGTTGGCCATAGGAGCTCCTAAGATGATAGGTATCCCTGAAGTACTAGATAGACAGGCAGCAGAAACTTACTAGACAGCAGAATGTCTGGATATGAAAGTCACCATTCTGCCCCTCATGGCTTCATGAACCATGCATGCTCCATTCATTGGTGCTCTCTTGACGTCAGCCTCCTTAACTCCATTACAGAGTCTTCCAGGGTAGGGTCCCAACATGCTCATATTTTTTGACAATACCCAACAAAGAGTCACTAAAGACCACAGAGTATGTCCAGTAAAGTATTTGAAGGATGAATAGACACACTTGTAAGATGTGTAAACCTTCCCTGCTTACTCTTCCACTAGAAGAAGTTTGAAGAAGTTGGAGATTTTACATACCCGGTTGACCGTTGGAGTCAGTGTATGGTCCCGGCAAAGGCCTGGCTCACCAAAGGTGCTCATTGTCTATGCAGTGAAGGAATGGTAGAGCTGACGGGAGGCAACCTGAGAGTGAAAGGCTCAGATCTGGGTCATTGCAAAGCACTGAGTCAGCTCCACCCTGACCCTGGGCTCTTCTGTTCTCTGACCAAGTCAGCTCCCATTCCTCACCACCTCCCCCACCCCACTGCCCCAGCCCAGGAATGAGGGTGGCGTCTTGGGTTTACAAAACTCTCAGTACATTTTATTGGATCAAATGGTGACCCACGCTCCCCAAGATGAATTCAATAAAACCAGCTAAAGAGTTTGTTAATAATCCTTTTCTCCTTCCTAGTTCAAGATTTTAATCCCGTTAAGAGGAGAGCTGGAAAGTCAGACCATTAGGGTCATTCCCAGTTCCTACAATTACTCCCCTTGTCTGTCAGGGGGCTGGTGGGAGAGGAGATGGGCCCTTCAGGAACTTGGCTCATGTTGAGTACCACACCGAGAATGGCCAAGAGCAGGTCCTAGTGTGCACCTTCCTGTCTTGTTTTCTTGATGTTACCGCGTTTTTGTGAGGATTTTTCTGGGAATGTGACTTATGTCACCTCCTAGCCCTAAGAACAGATCTTGGTTAGAAATGGCTAACCCTTTCCTCCCCCTCCGCACTTCCAGACCTTCTCACAAGCCTTCCTAGCTTGCCAATGAAGGCCTTGAAGGCGCAGGGGATTTCTCTTGTTGACATTGGTGGTGGTAGTGGTATTGAGTTTTGCGCTTTTTTTTTTTTCTCCTGATTCAAAACAGATGGAACAAGGAAAGAACAGTTGAAAAATTCTAAAAGCCACTTATCTTTGGCATACTGCGAAGTGAAAACAGAAAGGACTAGAATATTGGTTCAGTAAACAAGTGTGAATACACACAGCAAATGTCTTTGATGATCCTGACCAGCCCTGTCCAGCACAAATATTGATCCATGTCTGGGATTTTAAAATCTCTAGGAGACACACTTAAAACAATTCTTTCTAAATTGTTCTTTTTCGTGTCTATAAAAATCAGATATATGTTTTCTTTTTATGTCACATCTCAATTCAGACCCGACACACTTCAAGCTCTTAATATCCACGTGTGCCTCTGGTGTTTCTCATCGTGGGCAGCAAAGCCCTCCCCAGGGAAGTCTCATATTGAGCAAGAGCATGCCAGCACTTGGAGGGTGGAGACTGGAGGATCAAAAGTTCAAGGTCATCCTTAACTATATAATGAGTTCTAACCTAGCCTAAGCTACAAGAAATCCTGTTTCAATGTTTCAAAGCATACATTGAACTTAGTTGGAGAAGGTGGTCTAGTTAGTTAGGTGAGTCACGGCAGAGACTTGGCTACAGTTGCCATAGCAAGAGCAGAAAGGAGAAAAGGAGAAAAGGGCATGCTGGGAAGGCTACCAACCAAACTTCCCAGCAGAAGGAGGGACTACCAACCAGACTTCCTGACAGATTGGTAGAGGAGAATCAAGAAAGGCGGGGAGAGAGAGGGAAATCAAAGACACCAGCTTTGATGTTTTTGAGGCTGTTGCCAGACAACTATCTTTCCAGGTCTTGCCCCAAAATTTGTCTCCTGTGTTTCAAGGCGGTTGATGCCCCCCCTTTTTTTTGTTTGTTTTGTTTTGTTTGTTTGTTTGTTTGTAATTATGCACTCCTGAAATCTGCAAGGATTCAGGTGTTCACATTCCTGAAGAGAATGTTCTGGTGCATTTGGGTCAAAGAGGTGCTGAGAAAGTGACCTGGCTCCAAACAGGAGCAGGACCTGCTGGCAGGCCTGAGCAGGTACAGGGCCTGAACTAACACGCGCATTTGTCCCACCCTCACCCCCGACTGGGAAAAGGATGAGACACTTATTCTCAGTGTGAGTGTCCTCCAGCAAGGCCTTCCAAACAAGGATCAGAAGGGCAAGCCTGCTTGTGTGCTAAACACGACTGGAACAACAGAAGGCAGGGCCAGCTAAAGGCATAAACAGGCTCTTAAAGGAGCTCCAACAGCCCTTCCTTGTTTCCTCTAGGCAACCGTGGAGCTTTAGTGCACACTCGATACAATGGCTAGACTGTATCTGAAAATTCACACAAGCATTTGAATCATGTCTTTAAAGAGGGAGGAATGGATCTGGCATGTGTGGGCCCAGGTGTGCTGAAGCTTGCAAGAGCAGAGCCTACAAGAAGGGTGCTTTATGTGGTGGTGAAGGCCTGACCCCCAACCCTTGCTTGCTCCTCGTGGTCTAGGATGAGAAGAGATAACAGCCAGGTGCTAGCAATTTCTCTAAAATAGAATTGGTAGTACTTTTACTGCCCAGAAAGAAGAGCCCTAGACAGATGGCCTTTGCCAGAAGAATTGAATCTGGGGCTTAATAGACCCGAGCTTAAGTCAGAGAGGTGGCTAGATTGCATTAACTAAGAAGAAAAGAAGCCTCCTGTTCAGTCTTTCCAAGGGTCAGTTTCCTCTGCCTAGGCAAGGGATCAGCATTACCTAGGCTCGGAAGATGAACTCCGATGAGACTCGGAAGAAACAACTCAGCGATGGGCATAAATCCTGGGCCTAGAATCCCATAAATATGTAAGGGTTCCCTGGGAATCCAGTCTGACTTTTCCTGGTTCAGGTCTTTCCCTTCTCTGGCATTTCCCAGGGATCGCTGGGGGAGTGCCAGAGGTGGGTTGTCTAGGGAGACCTCCACCACTATTTCATTCCTCGCATTAGAAGACTATGACCTAAAGTCCAACCCAAGGGGATTCTCAGGAGAGGGGGACACCACCTCCCCCACCAAGCCAATATAAGGACAAAGGAACCGGTGAAGGTAGAGTGACAGGTTGTGCAAAAGAGGAGCCGACAGCTTCCTATGAACCAATTGTGAATCCCCTTGAACAGCCAGTAAGACTGGATGGTCACTTAGGACATGCACTACCACATCTGGCCACCTGGAATTTTTAATTTTTTTTTGTTTGTGTTTTCATTTGTGTTTAGTTAGTTAGCTAGTTATTTTGAGACAGGGTCTCACTGTGTAGTGTTCCCATTTGGCTTGGAACTCACTATGTAGACCAGCCAGGCCTCAAACTCATAGAGGTACCTCATTCTGCCTCGTGAATGCTGAGATGAAAGGCATGCACCACCACACCTGGATAATTTATTTTTAATTATTATCAACTGTTACATGATTGTCTCTCCAAATAATACCTATGACCTGAAGTTTAAAAAAAAATCTAAAATTTCATTTGAGTTTTCGCCTCAAATCATTATTGTATGCTCTTATTCAATTGAATGGCATGTTTTTCTCTAAATCACAACTGGCCTTAACAGTAGGGATGTGACACTCCCTAGAATTAGCAACAGAAAGCTCTGGTCAGCTGAAACCCCAGGCACCCTGCTAGTACCGCGTGCACACACTGTATCTAATCTGGTGCCTGGAGAGCAGTGACCCAGAAATCAGTTATAGATTTGAATGTCAGCTTTGTTATTGAATTGTAAAATTTTTAACAAGTCATCCCTTCTTTGTACTGCCCACTTCCATAAGTAAATCTAGGACAAGACGAATTCAAAACTAGAGACAGCTCTGCTTGCACAATGCCGCCTTGTTCTGAAGTGTAGGGACTGGGGCCGGGGATTGTGTAAATTGCTTGCATTTTTAAGCAACAGATATGCATGTAGGAAAGTCCACCAGGTGACAAACAAGAGCAGGGTCTCAGATAAAACTCTGAGCAATGCCCTAATGGAGACTCACAAATCTTCAAAGGTGGCCAGCTTGCCTTACACTGTGGCTTTCTGCAGCTCTCAGGGTGCAGGGCCTTGAACAAGGAGGAGCTGGGATTTACAAGGAGACTCAGTCCTGGGAAAGAAAGCACATTTGGCCAGACAAATTAGCCTTTTGTTTCTAGGGAGCTGACATTATCCTACCTACTGGGAGTTAGAAAGGAGAGAAAGTCTCCTCCACTCAGTAGAGTTTAGAACCTGGTTAAGGTTCTAAAGGAAGAAGGGAGGGGACGGGGAGGAGGGAGTTGGGTGGCAGAGCATTGAGACTTACATGTAACTCTAGATTGTAAATAACTTCTTTTTTAACAGGGTCTCTCTGTGTGTTCTTGGCTGTCTTGGAACTCTCTTTGTAGACTAGGCTGGCCTTGAACTCACAGAGATCCAACTAAGTCTGCCTCCTGAGGGCTGAGCAAGTGTTTTGCTGTTGTTTGATTTTTAAGCTGTGTTTATTTTTATTTTTATGTATATGGGTGTTGTATCTTCCTGTATATGCACCACATGCATGCCCAGTGCCTGTGGATGACAGAAGAGGGTATCACATGCCCTAGAACTGGACATGAGATGGTTGTGAACGTCCATGTTGGTTCCTGGGAAGCCAACACAGGTCCTCTGGAAGAGCAGTCAATACTCTTAACCACTAAACCTTCTCTCCAGCTCCCAGTCATCATAGTTCTTAACCTCTTCTTCCTTTCAGTGGGCCACAGAATGCTATCCTGCTGTTTATATATATATTTGTCCTCTCCCTAGAATGTAAATGCTGTAAGGATCATATGTATTTTATTTCTATCCTATTCCCTAAGCCTGGTAGAATAACTTACAGTCAATTAGTAATCAAATCTTTCTTGGGTACAAACAAATAAATGGCGGATTTTAGCTCTTTCTAGATCCTGAACGCTGTCATAACACTCAGTTGAGAACCATTCCTTCTTGCCTTTTATGTAATGCATGTTCTATCCTATATACAATTACTGTAAACAAGTATATTACACATAAATTCATATTAGCTTAAACATATTTATAAAATCATTAAACCACATATTTAGAATTATTACTGTGTTCCATAATTTATAAACATATAAATGAGTCCTTCATGCAAATGCTCCACATCCCAAAGGACACTCTTGCTTCCCGTTAGTCACTGTTGTCTCTACGGAGCCCCTCAGCAGAAGCTCTGCTGTCACCGCCTTCCCCAGAGGGGCAGTCTAAAGATCACCACTGAAGCCCGGGATCTTGTCTCTCTCAGGCTGACACATCAGAAATTGGCCTCGAAAGATGACGTGATAATTTTTAATCGGGTGAACAATAACAAGAGACCCTCTGGGAAAGAAAATAGGACAAAAATATCTTAAATGTTGCACCCAGAAAACTTGGTTCCAAAATACAATAATCTATGAAGCAGAAAAAATGAAGCGGCAGGTCAAACTGTCAATGTAACAGATGTTACCGCTGAGTTAAAGCAGGTCTGTGATTAAGGCGCCAGGAAATTTTCTTAACAAAATGTGAACTTCAGACATTGAGTTAAGTGTATAGGTGATTGGGAACTCTCTCTCTCTCTGTCTCTCTCTCTGTCTCTCTCTGTCTCTGTCTCTCTCTCTCTCTCTCTCTCTCTGAACGTGTGTCAGGATGATGGCAGATGTTGTTCCAGCAATCTACAATCTGCCACAATGCTTCCTGATCCCTCAAGGTTATAAAGAGAGTCCAGGTGTGGTGGCACGCACCCGTAATCCCAGCACTTGACGCTGACAGGCAGGAAAACAAGCTCAGTCAGGATCATTTCCAGCTACATAAAGAGATGAGGGCTGGGGCAGCTCAGTTAGCACTTTCCTAGAATGCACGAAGCTCTGGCCTCAATCCCCATATGGGAGGAAGAAGTAAAAGGATCAGGCATTCAGGGTCTACCATGGCTTCATTTCCTGTTTGAGGCCGTCCTGAGATGTATGAGACCTTGTCTCAAATAAATAAGTAAAATCCCCAAAGAAGAAATAATAAAGAGGGAAAAATGACATCACCCAATGACATCATCGGGGAAGACATTGTCCCAAGTTTCTAATGCTGCTACTACATACAAATCTACTTTAGAACAGCTGTCTAAAAACCTGCAGCATATTCAATCTTAATGATAGATGATTATGTTACCAATCTATGCAGTTGATATACAAGTTTATAATTTTTACAGTGTATTTTATATGTAAAATGGTTTTCTGTAATCAGATCCTAACTTAATCACCATCAGAAAGGCTTCATTCAGCAACTGATAGGAGCGAATGCAGAGACCTACAATCAAACATTAGAAGGAGCTCAGGGAATCCTGAAGAAGAGGGAATTACATGAGCCAGGGGGTCAAGGACACCATAAGAACTACAGTTGGGATGAAATAAATGAGAAGAATAACTAGGTAGGTAGATACACACATACATGCATTAAATAGAGAGAAAGAGCTATAGATAGATAGATAGATAGATAGATAGATAGATAGATACATACATACATACATACATACATACATACATAGATGCATAGATACATACATACATAGATGCATAGATACATGGGTACATTGAATAGATGACAGATAGATAAATAGATAAATACATACATACATACAGATATATACATGGATACATACATACATAGATCTATAGATAGATGCATAGATCCATAGGTACATTGAATAGATGACAGATACATACATACATACATACATACATATACATACATAGATACAAACACACATAGATGCATAGATAGACGCATAGATACATAGGTACATTACATAGATGATAGATACATACATACATACATACATACACATACATAGATACATAGATGGATACTTAGATGGATACATAGATACATAAATATTTTCTGTAAACAATATACCAAGTCAGTATCATCCTCACATACCTTGTTCTTGGTTTTTGGCTCCTTGTTTTGAGAAGGAGAGTCTCTCTGTGGAGCCCATGCTGGCCTCAAGCTCCCAACCTTCCTTCCTTAGCCTCATTGTAGCTGTGATTAAAGCCGTGGGCCACACACACCTGGCCCTTTGTCTCTCAGTTGCATCATTCACTATGGGCTTGATTACACTGAGATTGTTGTTGTCTGAGAATTTCACATCACCCCCACCACCCTCCAACTCCTCCTGAGCCACCCTCTTCTCAAACTCATGGCCTCTTATTCTTTCATTGTTACTGGTGTGTGTGTGTGTGTGTGTGTGTGTGTGTGTGTGTGTGTAAGTAAATCCAACCTCCTGAGTTCATTCAGTGCTGCTCAAATGTATGGCTAGCCTCTTAGGATTAGATAGTCTATCATGAGCTCTTCCCTGAAGACTGAGTCTCCTCTCAGCAACCATTAATTGCCTGTAGCTATTTATCCAGGGGTAGAGAGTCTTGTGAAAAGGTTGTTTGCTCTTTGTGACCATGGAAAGGCCACACCATGTGTCTATAGACTCACAGAATACCACATAGTCTCAGTGTGCAGTAGGCTATACCAACTGAGTCTGTGTAAATGTGACCTATGATATTTACACAAGGCAGAAACTGCTTAAGGATATACTTCTCACACCGTATTCCTGATAGGCAGCCCATGACTACCAGGGGTGGGGAGGGAGTCTCACATCAGATGGCCTCCAAAACCTAAGAAATACTTAGGCTCACCTTGACCACAAATAAGACAGTAAGTAAAAAAAATCACTGACAACTTTTTCTAATGAGTTGCCTTGAAGTGTTTTTCTTTCACACAGTTCTTAAACACAAAGAAGCCTGAAGTGGGCTGTGGTGACATGTAAGGCATGACATAATATGCTCTTGATCATTTTAATCAGTCTTATCCATGAGTTCAGAGTAAGTTCAGGGCTAGCATGGGCTACTTAGCTAGACTCTGTTTAAAAAAAAAAAAAAAAAAAAAAAAAAGACTGAAAGAAGCCTTGAAGACCATTGGCTCAGCATTTGGCAGCCTTTTCTACTGAATGTATTATTTGTTTTTAGAACAACCTCAAGGCTTCTTATTCAGATACCACTTTACAGATCAGTGAGCCAAGACACAGGAACAAAAAGTAACCTGCTTAAAAGGGGGTAGGAGGAGCCGGGCAGTGGTGGCACACGCCTTTAATCCCAGCACTTGGGAGGCAGAGGCAGGTGGATTTCTGAGTTCGAGGCCAGCCTGGTCTACAGAGTGAGTTCCAGGACAGCCAAGAATACACAGAGAAACCCTGTCTCGAAAAACCAAAAAAAAAAGGGGGGGTAGGAGGAGTTGGGGGACTCATTCACTCATTGTTAAATCTTGCTTTTTTTGAACTGGTCTCACTATGTAGCCTTAGTTGTCCTGGAGCTCATGAGACCAGACTAGCCTCAAACTCACAGAGATCTGCCTATCTCTGCCTCCTAAGTGCTAGGATTAAAGGTGCATGCCACTAAGTCTGGCCATTAATTTTGTTTGTTCATTTGTTTGTTATTGTTGTTGTTTTGAGACAAGGTCTCAAGTATCCTGGGAGAGCCCCAAGCTCACTAAGTAGCTCTGGATGATCTTGGACTCCTGTTCCTCTTGCTCCCCAAGTACTAGGATTACATGTGTGCACCACCAGGCCAGGCTCACACTATGCTATAGACAAACCCATAGCGTTGTGGGGGATGGGCTGTACCAACTGAACTGTCTCCAGCCCTGGAAACAGAAGTTAAAAGCAGGTTTAGGGCCCAATATGTCTCCATGGATAAAGACACTTGCTGCCAAGTCTGATGAACTGACTTCCATCTCTGGAACCCACATGGTAGAAGGAAAGAAGCAGCTTCCAAAAGCTCTGACCTCCACATCCATGGCACGTACACCTACTCTCCACCCCACCACACACAGTACAGATCTTTAAATGTAATGAAAGTAAACTTGAAAACATGTCTAGCTGGCTTGGAAGTTCTTTCTGAAACACTTGGGTTGGGCTCAGGCCTTGAGTGGCTGTGTACACAGATCATGGCTTGCTAAATGCAGCTAATGCCCGGTGTGCCTCTAATAGCACCTCAAGGGCTTTCTCTGCTTATTCTTCCTCAGCTACTGCGAATTCCCCTGAGAGCTGCAGGCTTCTTGACCCCATACTATACTGGGAATTAAAACAAAGTCTAAACTGGGTATGGTGGTGCACGCATACTTTTAATCCCATTCTTGGGCGTTGGAGACAGAATCATCAGGATTTCAACGTCAAGTCTCAATGAAAAGTATAAAAAAGTATATTTTACCCAGAGAAACTTTGTCTAAAAAAAAAAAAGAAATAGGTAGGTAGATAGACAGACAGACAGTAAAAGAGGGAAATAGTGACTCATTCTTCTAGTCAAGAGGAAGAGACCACAGCACTCCTGGGAGTTCAAAGCCAGCCTGGGCTAGATAAATTCTAGGGCAGCCTGAGCTACAACAGTGTGAACAAGCAAGTACCAGACTAAGAATGCGCTGGTGGGATTGCCACGGAAGCCTGGGAATCTGAATACCAGCCCCAGAATCCGTGCTAGAAGAAGAGAAGGACAGAAGAAAGAAGCCCCAGCACTTGGGAGGCTGAGGCAGTGGGCTAGGACTCCAGTATTAGCCTGGGCTATTTACCGAGACTTTGTATCTTTGTTATTGTTTTGTTTTTGTGGGGTTTGTTTAGTTCTGCCTTGTTTTTCTTAAGGATCTGAGGTGACACAGGTGTCACAGGTGACAGCTCAGGCTGTCTCTTTCACCTTGCTCCCTGCCCGCAGATGCTGATGTCTTTATAATGATGTTACTCTCATCTGTGCTCCCAACTCAGCAGGATTTCTAATCTATATCCCTGAAAGCTCTTAGACAATTCACTGAAGTAAAAATAGATAGATAGATAGATAGATAGATAACAAAAACAAAAAAGCAAAACAAAACAACAAAAAAACAAACAAAAACCACCATCCCCCTGAAGTCACACACCTCCAGAATGTCAGAAAACAGGAGGCACAAAACTCTTTGGAACTTTAGTGTAGCGGGCGGGAACCTTATTGGGATTCAGGGACAAACAGCTGAGATGTCTCTTTAATGTATCAAAGCAGACCTGGCCTCCAGGTTCTCGCAACATCCCTCAGTCCCTACGTGAATTTCTCGGCCCAGGAGCTGGGTTTCCTCTCCCCCAGAGGTTCTTACTATACAACCCAGACACACTGTCTCTCTCTCTCTCTCTCTCTCTCTCTCTCTCTCTCTCCCTCCCTCCCTCCATTCCCTCCCCACCCCTGCATTTCTCTCTCCTATGTGCTCAAGTTCTTTCTTTCTTTCTCTTCCTCCTCCCCTCTGTCTCCTAGTCTACAAGGCTGGTTCCTTGGGACCAGTGAACTCTCCTGAGAGCCGCTACAATAAACCTGCCTTTATATACTTTTAACTGGACTTTGAATTGGCTTATATTCCACCACCACCACTACCACCACCCCAAGAAAACCTATCAAAGCTGCGCATTAGACTTCCTGTCCAATGCACTTGGCACTAAGGAAAGGCGCTCAGGGTCACTCTGGAAACGAGCCCCCCTGTTCTCCACCTTGGCCAGCTTCTGAGCTTCCAACACTGTCAAGGAACTTTACCCCCCTCCGGACTGTCTAACATTTGTCCAGAGGGACCTTGCATACAGAAACACCGTGATATTAGAGGCCTCCCAGGGGTTGTGGCTGACAAGCAGAATAACAAGCGGGGTAGACTACCGCCAACATGGTCTCAAAGAGGGACAGGCTGGAGATGTAGCCTCCCCAGGGCCTAAGGTATGAGGAAGCAGACGGCTGCATCCTGAGCTTCTAGGAACTGGGGACCCCTGCCCTTTAGCAAGTACTCCGTAAATATAAGACAATTGTTGTTAAAAAAAGAGATGACAAAAGATGAGTGTGTCTCTGAGAGCATCTCTATATAAAGACTGGATCATCACATGCTCAAAGGGACCTGATCTTTTACTTCACTAATCTGTCCTCCACCCTTTTCTCGGGCTGATATGGGTCAGGTGATCCCTAAGACAGAAAATAAGGCTCTTAGTACCCGGGCAGTGGTAGAGCCCAACAGAGTCTGGTATTTTCTGGTTTGGAAAGGAGAGAAAAGGAAGACGAGGAAGAGCCAGGGATAAGTCTAAAGCCAGCCACAGTCTGCCCTTAGGATCGCCAATGTCTTTACTCTGGTGATCCTGGAGCTGCTGCAGTTTGTCCGGACTGACCCCCTCTACCTGTGCATCGTCTCCCACCAGACTCACTTCCTGCCTGAGCCTATTTGGTTTAGGCCCTTACAACAAAATACTGTAGACTGTGTTGCCTGAGCAACATACATTTGTTTAGTACAGTTTTGGAGGTGGGAGGTCTGAGGTCTGCAAGCTGGCGGTCGCGGGAGGAGTGGTGTACTACCGGGGACTTCCTGTTTTTCAGACTGTATCTCTTTCCCTTCCACTGTGTCTCACACCTTCTTCCCAGGAAGGCACTAAGCCGGTCATGGGTGCCCCACCCTCTCTTCTGTTTTTGTTTTTGTTTTTATCTGAGACAGGGTTTCTCTGTGTAGCCCTGGCTGTCCTGGAACTCACTCTGTAGACCAGGCTGGCCTCAAACTCAGAAATCAGCCTGCCTCTGCCTCCCAAGTGCAGGGATTACAGGCGTGCGCCACCACCGCCTGGCCCTACCCTATCTTCTGAACGGGAGCATCTCCTAAAGGTCCCGCCTTCTGATCCCATCACCTTGGTAATAAAGGCTTCAATCTATGAACTTGAACGGAGACAAAAAATGTTCAGCCCTTAGCTGGGATCCTGAAAATAGAGGCCCAGGACAAAGTGGAGCTGCGTGTGAACCTCTCTGATCCTCGGCTGGGGGGAGGAGGAGGAGCGGAGGGGAGGGGGCAGGAGGAACTAGGAAATGAGCAGTGGAGCAGCATTCCTCTGCCTGGGACAGTTCCCTGAGCTCAGTGACATTTGCCAGGCTCACTGGGAAAGGGAACTCTCAGCTGGACCCCATTAGCCGGACCTGTTTTCCATCCCAGTTTCTCTGCCGCCTGAGGCTGGGAAATAGCGGGGGAGGGGGGGGCAACCACCTTGGTGCTGAGTCACACCCCCACTCGCCGAGCAGGAAGCTTGCATAACCAGACAGATTCTGTGGGTTTGCACATTGGCTCAGGCCACCGCACCAGGAAGGAAAGAGGTGAGGCTGGGCCATTGGGAGGGAAGGACAGATGGTGGCCGTAGGGTCCCAAAAGGCAAAGTCTATTTATGCCCCGAAGTCACTATGGACCCAGAAGACCCTGTGTGAGGACGCACAGCATGGCAGCGCAACTAGCACATCTAGAAATTATAGACATGGATAAAAGAAAAACAAAGAACAGAAAACCTGAACTTTAAGTCAGGGTTTCATAACTTAGTGTCCTGCGCTCCAAGGTTTGGGGAATGTAAAACTCTGTAGCATGAGAAGCAGGGACTGAAGCTGCTGTAAACTCCTGAGCGAAGACGGTCTGCAAGGTATTGCTGCTGCCTTGAGGCTCAGCACTTCAGTGGTGCGCAGGATGTTAGGCAGGGAAACGGGCTCCTGTAATCCCAGCACTTGGGAGGCAGAGGCAGGCAGATTTCTGAGTTTGAGGCCAGCCTGGTCTATAGAGTGAGTTCCAGGACAGCCAGGGCTATACAGAGAAACCCTGCCTCGAAAAAACCAAAAAAGAAAAAGAGAGAGAGAGAGAGAGAGAGAGAGAGAGAGAGAGAGAAAAGAAAAGAAAAGAAAAGAAAAGAAAAGAAAAGAAAAGAAAAGAAAAGAAAAGAAAAGAAAAGAAAAGAAAAGAAAAGAAAAGTCAGGGTTTCATAACTTGGTGTCCTACGCTCCAAGGTTTGGGGAATGTAAAACTCAGGTAGCATAGGAAGCAGGGACTGAGGCTGCTGTAAACTCCTGAGCGAAGACGGTCTGCAAGGTATTGCCGCTGCCGTGAGACACAGCACTTCAGTGATGCGCAGGATGTTAGGCAGGGAAACGGGCTCCATGGGTTAGAAAAATGGGAGTCATATGTATGCCCGATTCCAAGCTGCTCCCCAGCAGGACACTTTACAGCTGAAATGAGGAGACAGTGGGGAAACCAGGAGATGCTACTGCGTTTGATACAAAGGGGAAATTCTCTTTTGCTGGAATCTGTTCTCCTCCTACCCGACGAGGACTGATGTCCAACAGAAGATGGCCCAAAGATGGTTGTCTGCGAACAGCCTAAGCCCTTCTCTCCCACGGAGTTGACAGTCAGTGTATTTTCCCCCATACACCTAACTTACATTTTCTTGCCATCTTGGTACAAGTACAGTGGCAATGTGTTGTACTGTTTCTTCCCTGTGCAGAGAGAGAAAAGAATGACTGGTGTGTGTGTGTGTGTGTGTGTGTGTGTGTGTGTGTGTGACAGAGAGAGAGAGAGAGAGAGAGAGAGAGAGAGAGAGAGAGAGCGCATTGGCTCAGGCCACCCGACCAGAATCCTCAGAATCCCCATCCACCTTGGTTTATCTTCCTCTGCTTACCTGCGACTCAGTTCTCCTCTCTGTAAAACAGGATAACCAGCCACCATATTTATTTGTTTGTTTGTTTATGTATTTAATGTATATGAGTACACTGTATCTGTACTGACCGTTGTGAGCCATTATGTGGTTGCTGGAATTTGAACTCAGGACCTTCGGAAGAGCAGTCAGTGCTCTTTCCCGCTGAGGCAGCCCCAGCCGCCATCTTCAATATGCCAATTAAAGAGACTAGTAATTGTGGAAAGCAGAGGAAGGAGTTTTGTTCAATGTGGCCATGCTAGGAAGGGGAACAAATCGAGAAGTATAGTGACCCCCACCTCCACCTTCAGGCTACTGACATGAGGTTTAGGTTTAAACAGAGGACAAGCGGTCTGCAGTCCTGTCCTGTGGTGCCTGCCGATCGTCACTGGCCCACCAGGGTCTGGAGTCTAGCCTGTGCTGGACGGTGTCGTCAGTACTCCGTGAGCCCTCTTTCTGAGAGACGAGTTCCTCCTCCTCCTCCTCCTCCTCCTCCTCCTCCTCCTCCTCCTCCTCCTCCTCCTCCTCCGGCTGGCACTAGGCTTCAAGTGTTCCCTTCTCCCAGCATGAAGATAATTTGGAGAAATTCCAATTCCTTGGAGCCCACTATTTCAACTTTCGATAGCCGAGGTGATCCGGGGACGAATGTCTAGAATATCTCTGCTTCCGCCAGGACAGTTTCTTCTGTGCTCAGTCTCAAAGGGTCCATGAAAGACATTAAAGGCTTTGGCTACCCAAGCCCTGGACAAACATTTGCGTGTTTACCAGTGTCTTTCCTGTGCCGTGCTTTGCTTTGTTTCTGCTGTCGTTGTTTTATATTTTACTTACCTATTTTATGTGTCTTTGTATGATATGTGTGGACATGCATGCCACAGCGCACATGTGGACGTTAGGAACAACCTTCAGAAGATGGTTCTCCCCTTTCGCCATGTGGGTTAGGCCTGCAGGCTTGGCAGCCCACCCTTACCCACTGAGCCATCTTGCTCGATCTGCTTTGGTTTTGCTGAGATGTTCTCTCCAAGTAGCTCAGGCTGGGCTGAAATGTATGATTTTTTCCTGCCTCAGCCAACCAAGTGCTGAAATGTACAGAGACGTGCTCAAAGTTAGGCGTGGAGAGGCATGTCTGTGTGGGAGAGTTTCTGCAGGTGTCACTGAAGGCAGCACAATGATCCTTGAATGGGTGAGAATAAAAATTCTGTTCAGCCTGACTTCCTCAAACCGGATCAAACTTTGGGAGTCTGATGCCAGGCCATTTATGTAAGTCAGTATACTCGGTATAACTGGCAAAAAAGTTTCCTGGTGTAATATAATCCCCAGTGCATGAAGAGACATAATTACATTGAAACTCAACTCAAAGTACTTGTCGTTTCTTCCAAAAAGATGGGTTCTAGAGATAGGTTACCTTTACTAGCTTAAGGGCCTAAGGAGGGATCCAGCCTGGTCTCAGGTATACAGCTAGTGTAGAAGTCCTCTGAGCTATCAGCCAGCCCTGGTCCTGAAGAATCTTGGGGGAGTCTGCAGGGGACTACTTAGGGGAGTCCTGCTGAGACAGGAGAATCGTACATTCCAGCCCCGCCTGGGCTATTTGGCTATACAGAAAATGTAAGGATTACTTTTAGACTGTTGACCATCTCTGGTCGTGGCTGTGGGAGTTTCTTATGTCCTGTCCCAACAGATAATAAATAACCCAGAACGCCAGGCTGTTATCGCCTCCAATTCCTTTCTGGATGAAAAAACAGATTATACATCCTTTCTTTTACGAGGGCAATCCCGAGTGTTTAACATTCCTGGTTTCCCTGGAGATCTGTGGACCCAAGGGTCTTTGTGCTCGCAATATTTAGGGGTTTTTATTGCTTGTTTTGTAACTGGAATCAGCAACTGAATCTTAGAAAAGAGAAAAGGTAGCAGAAAGTAAAGGGGAAAGATTGTAGAGCTAATTAAAAGAGTGAAAGAACAGCTTTGATGTTTTTATTAATATGTCATACACACACACACACACACACACACACACACACACACACCAAATTAAAGATCTTGGCAGGGGGCTGGAGAGGTGGCTCAGTGGTGAAGCACACTGGACGCTCTTCCCCAGAGCCCGGCTGGCTTCGCGGCACCCACATGCAGCTCACCACCATCTGCGCTCCAGTTCTAGGAGGTCTGACTTGCATGGGCACCAAACACACATGTAGGACAAAGACATGCATGTAGCCGAAAGAAAAGGAAGAAAAGGAAAAAAAAAGAAAGAAAGAAACCCATCCATACACATAAAATAAAGATAAATCAGAGAAGAGGAAAGGATTTTCTCTCTCAATTAAAAAAAATTAAAAAGAATAAACTAAACATGCTCACTGAATATTGGTCCAACGCTGTGTCTAGAAGGCTGGCATTCACCCTGCCTAGTGTGAGTGTGGAAACGGAGCTGTGCACTCCTCTAAGCTCCAGCACACTGGATGGATGCACCTTCCTGCCCATCAGCAGGAGGGTCTGTCCAGACAGGTAGCTGGGCTCTGCGCACAGGGTGCTAAGGACTGAGACTCACCTGAGACAGGGGAGCGAGGTACACACAAGCAGCGTTTCCATGACCAGTGACTCCGCTCACCCTTCTCTGGGAGCGATACAGAAACTACAAGTGGATTCTAGTGACTTCTCAAATATGTGTGCTTTTGAGCCCAGTCCAGCCCCAGGACAGTGTGATTAGACCTGATCCAAAGTTAATAAGCTGAGTCAAAAAGACTAGGAGCCTCTATCCTGGAAACCCCTTCTGAAGCTGGGAATAGCCCTCCTCCCCAAGGCTTTCTCTCTCGGTGCTCACGTATGCCTGCAAGCCCTTAGGTGATTGACTTGAATCCACTTGATTGAGTCAGGGTTTCTATTCCTGCACAAAACATCAGGACCAAGAAGCAAGTTGGGGAGGAAAGGGTTTATTCAGCTTACACTTCCACATTGCTGTTCATCACCAAAGGAAATCAGGACTGGAACTCAAGCAGGTCAGGAAGTAGGAACTGACGCAAAAGCCATGGAGGGATGTTTCTTACTGGCTTGCTTCCTCTGGCTTGCTCAGTTTGCTTTCTTATAGAACTCAAGACTACCAGTCCAGAGATGGCACCACCCACGACAGGGTAGGCCCTCCCACCTTGATCACTAATTGAGAAAATGCCTTACAGCTGGTTCTCAGGGAGGCATTTCCTCAAGGGAGGCTCCTTTCTCTGTGCTAACTCCAGCTCGTGTCAAGTTGACACACAAAACCAGCCAGTACACCACTATAGCCAAGACATTGAGATTGGGGTGGATAAGGATCCAATTAGAGGAAGTACCTTCACTGCCAACAGATCGGTAACCTAGGTGTAGCCTTAAACAAGACCCCAGAGAGGTCTTTGTTTGCCAGAAGCTGAGCTTCCTCATGGGTGCTGTGGTTGCTGGCTTCTGCTGAGCGCCAGTACCAGCGGTGTTTTCCTCTGACTTCCTTCTCTGAGTCTTAGCTAAAAATATATGCAAGGGCCAGAGAGGCACCAGGGAGACATGCTTGTCACCAAGCCTGGTTACCTGAGCTCAAGCTATAGAACCCACATGGAGGGAGAGAGCCAGATTCTATAGGGTGTCCTCTGACTTCCACAGTGCATGCCGTGGCTAATACATGCTCACGTACATATACCCACAAGGGCACTAAATAAGTGAACAAAAAAACAAAACAAAACCCCATAAGAGCCACTTCGGTAAGTTTGAGAAGTATTGGCAAAATACGGCCTGCAAAGGGGATCTGGGTAAGGTTCCTCATCTGATAGGAAGGAGCCCAGCAGTCTACACCAAACTGAGTTAAAACCCCCCCAGCATTATGGCCCACTGGCATCTTTAAATTGGAGCCTATTTGGAAATGTAATCTTTGCTAACTTAATCAGTTCAAGCTGAGTTCCTATTGGACTTACTTGGACTCACTAAATCCACTATGACCATTAGCCTTAGAAAAAGGGTATCGGGGCTGGGCATGATGGCAAATACCTTTAATCCCAGGGTTTAGGAAGCAGAAATAGACAGATCTCGGTGAGGCCAGCATGTTTTGTTTTGTTTTTGGTTTGGTTTGGTTTGGTTTGGTTTGGTTTGGTTTGGTTTGGTTTGGCTTGGTTTGGTTTGGTTTGGTTTTTCGAGACAGGGTTTTCTCTGTGTAGTCCTGGCTATCCTGGAACTCACTCTGTAGACCAGGCTGGCCTCGAACTCAGAAATCCACCTGCCTCTGCCTCCCAAGTGCTGGGATTACAGGCGTGCGCCACCACACCCGGAGCCAGCTTGGTTTTTATAGTGAGTTCCAGGTCAGCCAGAGTTACGTATCTCAATCGATCAAGCAATCAATCTAAAAAGCCATTTGAACTTACATATGAATGGGGAAATACCACACAGCATAGGAGAGAGACCTTGAGCTTGGGAGATGTTTACAAACCAAGGGATCCAAAACCCAGGAGAACCCTGGAGAAAGGCCCAGAGCAGATGGTTCTTCAGAGCTTCCAGAAGGAACTGATCTCATCAATACCTCGCTTTCAGACTGCTAATCTCCTGAGCTGTGAGAAAGTTTGCTGTGTGAAATGACTCAGCGTGTGGCGGTCTTACAGGACAACCCTGGGAAACCCATCTAGAACCCCAGACGATGTCTTCACTGTGTTAGATTCAAAGGCACCAGGCTCCTCCTGAGCATTTCATGACCTAGACCTGGAGGATCTGACATTAAGGCATCCTCAGTCACATAGTGAGGTTGAGGACAATCTGGGCTGCATGGGACTTTGTCTCTACACAGACAGACAAGGAGATAAATAAATAAAAATCATTTAAAAGCAACTATAATTTTTCATTTTAAATACTTATTCATGGAGGTATGTGTGCTTGTGTACCAGTCAGAGGACAACCTACAGAAGTTAGTTCTCTTCTACCATGGGGGTCTGGGGGATGGATCTCAGGTTGTCAGACTTGGTAGCAAATGCCTGGACCCTCTGAGCTATCTTGCCAACACTGAAACATTTGGTATTTGAAAAGTGTTAAATACAAGGTAGAGCATTTCCTTAGCATGTATAAGGCCAGCAGTTTACTTCCCAGTAACACACGCACACACAACTCCTCATGAAAAGAAAGAAGAGTGTGGGGCAACCCCTCGTGCTGAGAGAGGGGGTTGCAGATCCTAATTCCTTGTCCATCTGTCCATCTTCCTGTTTCTCCCCTGCTGTGGACAGCAAACTTCCCGCAGTGAATGAATGGAAAGCACATCCAAGCAGTGGGTGTCCCCAGCCTCCCTGGTTCCCAGAAGGCAGAAAGTGTCAGAAGCACTCTCAAGGATTTCAGAGATCAGCCCAAGCCATAAATAGCACCCGCCACGTGTCTCCTAGCATCTCAGTGCATCTGGTCCTCACCCCCCCACACACACACACAACTGCAAAGAAGAGCCCCAAGAGCTGAAAACAGAGACAACCTCAGGCTCTGGCAAAGGACTGTTGGTGGTGTGAAGACAAAATGGGATGCTGGACTGGCCATCTACGTGCTGAGCTTTAAAGGAGACCTGTTTGCTGTGCCCCCATCATTGGATACCCTCCTGACTATAATTTACTTGATTCCCACCCAGCTTAGCTACAGGGAACAGCTGTCCCTTTGCACATCTTCTAGATGTTCTAGCTTAGACAGTGAGCTCAGGATTGGGCATATATGCAGTGGGCTCATCAGTTTTACCTTCTGAGCAAACCCAGTAATTCTCAGGAGTACAGCCCTGTCTTAGGGATTTACTGCTGTGAACAGATACCATGACCAAGGCAACTCTTAAGGACATTTAATTGGGGCTGACTTACAGGCTCAGAGGTTCAGTCCATTATCATCAAAGCATGGCAGCATCCAGGCAAGCCTGGTGAAGGAGGAGCTGAGCTACATCTTCATCAGAAAATTGCTAGGAGAAGACTGGCTTCCAGGCAGCTAGGATGAAGGTCTTAAAGCCCACACCCACAGTGACACACCTACTCCAACAGGGCCACACCTTCTAACAGTGCCACTCCCTGGGATGAGCATAAACAAACCATCACAGGCCTCTTCCTCACTTCCCTTGGGCCCCTGCACCTGAATATTCTCCTGGATTCTAATTCACTTTGGAAAGTGTTCCTGAGCTGTCCTGACTGTCCAAATAAAGTTTGCAAGACCATTGCCGAGACTAAGAAAACCAGGTAAAAAGCAAAATACCGGGACCTTTCCAGCCTTAAGCTAAGAATGTCCAGCTCTTCTGTTACTTTTAATTTTTAATTTTTTTGAGATTATAATACGATTACATCATTTCCCCCTTTCCTGTCCTCCTCCCTTTAAACCCTTTTATGCCCCACTCTTTGTTATTTTTCAAATTCATGGTCTCTTTTTTCATTATTTTTGCATACACACACACACACACAGACACACACACACACACTCCTAAATACATAAGTATGACCTGCTCAGTCTGTGTAATTGTACTTGCATGCATGTTTCCAGGGCGGACCATCTGATACTGGCTAACTCTTCGGTGCGGTCCTCCCCGGGGAAGACTATTTCTCCCACTCCTCTCAGCATCCCTTAATTGACTGTGGCTCTTTGTGTAGGGTCGAGGCCTCGTGGGCTTTCCCCATCCATGTTGGCATGGCTATTGTTCTCCTTGTTCAGCTCCTGTGTAGGCAGTCGTGCTGGTGAGCCTTTATGGGTGTAGCTCCTGAAATTCCTGGGAGAGGCTCTCACAGCAAGATCCTCTGGCTCTTAGAATCTTTCTGCTTTGTCTTCCACTGGGATTCCTGAGCCTTTGGTGAATTAATTATGTTGTAGATGCATCCACTCTGCATTTTGATTTGTTGTGGGTTTCTGTAATGGTCTCTGTGTGCTGCAAAGAGAAGTTTACCTGAGATGGGAGAAGAGCCACTAGAACCACAGCTGCCAAGATTAGCTCGACATTAACTGCCTTAGGTAGATCTGTGTTAGTGCTTCCTGCACACTATTTCTAGAGCACCAGTCCCTCCTCCCCCTAGTCTTTTGGGGAGGGGACTAGACTGGGTATTGAACCCAGGATGGTGTGTGTGCTAGACAAGCACTCTACCACCAAGTTACATTACATCCCCAGTCTGTTTTCCCTCCCTTCTTATTTCCAGGTTATGGATAGTTATTCACAGAGCAGTCAAAATGAGTGGGCTGGGCTACACAGAGAAACCCTGTCTCAAAAAAATAAAAAAAATGAGTGGGCACCATGACTACCAACAAAGAAAAGGCCAAGGGTCCTCAAACTTACATCATCTCTCAAGACTTCTAGAATCTTCCTAGACCTGTGCTAAATATTTATTTCCTTCCTCTAACACCAGCCACCTCTATCTGAGAAAGAGACACTAGAGCCTTGGGATGTAGTTGGCTCTTGCCTAGCATGCACATACAAAGCTCTGGTTCCGTCCGTAACCAAGGATAACTAGACATGGAGGTGCACAATAATCCCAGCACTCGGGAGGCAGGGGCAAAAGGGCTGGAAGCTCATTCTCGTCCATATAGTAAGTTCAAGTATAGCTAACACTTGAGATCCTGCCATGAAAGAGAAAGAAAGGGAGGGGGATAGGAAGAAGGGGGTAGGGAAGAGAAGGGGGAAAAAGGAGAAGGAAATAGGAGGGGATAAGGGAAGAGAAAGAGAGGGCAAGGAAGGGAAGAGGGCAGGGAGGATCATGGTATCAGGTCCTCAGACCAGATCACAAATCACCATTCCCCAGGAGAGTTCCAGTTGTAGGTTATATGTCCTTGTGACTTTTAACAGTGCCACATTCTAAAAATCATCTAAGTCTGGAGAATGAAATGCAAAATCACCCCGTTCCAGTGTAGACCAGGGTCAAAAGAGTAGAGAAGAGAAAGCTACAAAATGAGTTCCTCAAAGGCTCAAAAGCGAACCTGCTGTTTGGCCTAGCACTGACTGCTCTTCCGAAGGTCCTGAGTTCAAATCCCAGCAACCACATGGTGGCTCACAACCATCTATAACAAGATCTGACTCTCTCTTCTGGAGTGTCTGAAGACAGTTACAGTGTACTTACATATAATAAATAAATAAATCTTTAAAATAAATAAATAAATAAATCTTAAAAAAAAAAAAAAAAAAAACACTGCAGCGAAGGCTGGCCTCCTGATCCTCCTGCCTCCGCCTCGGCCTCTGCCTCTGCCTCCGCCTCGGCCTCTGGAATTGTAGCTATGGACCATCATGCTTTGTTATGTCTAAACTTTTCATTTTATCTCGCTGTGTTGCCAAGACTCTCCTGCATAACATACTGTAATTACACATTGGGTAAAAAAAAATTAGAACTCAAGAGAGCCAAGCTGATACTTTCATTCTCTTCCGTGCTAGTTGGTGACGTTGGATGTCTCAGGCCCTCTAAGCCGCAGCTTCCTAATTCACGGGGGCAGAACAAGCAAGAATGTCTAGCTGGCGCTGGATAAATCTGCTCAGATTTACACTTACCGCTCTGCGGAGGACCAGAGTCCAGTCCCCAGCGTCCATATCAGGTAGCTCACAACCACCTATAACTCCAGTACCAGGAGATTTGACACCCTCTGCCCTCCGAGAGCACCTACACATGTGGCACATACAAACTTGTGTAGACACACATGCATGCACAAAAATATTTTTAAAAGAATTGCTAGTGTACGAGCTACAAATGAAGTTCAGTTGGTAGCACACTGGCTTACTATCTGTCTTAGGGTTTCCATTGCCGTTAAGAGACACCACGGCTAAGGCAACTTTCATAAAGACAAGCATTTAATTGGGGATGGCTTACAGTTATGGAGGTTTAATGCATTATCTTCATGGCAGGAAGCACGGCAGTGCCCAGGCAGACATGGTGTTCTAGAAGGAGCTGAGTGTTTTATGCCTTGTTTTTATTTTTGTTTTGTTTTTTTGTTTTTGTATTTTTCGAGACAGGGTTTATCTGTGTAGTTCTGGCTGTCCTGGAACTCACTCTGTAGACCAGGCTGGTCTCGAACTCAGAAATCTGCCTGCCTCTGCCTCCCAAGTGCTGGGATTAAAGGCGTGCACCCCCACTGCCCGGCATATTCTACGTCTTGATATGAGTGCATCCAGAAGTCCGTCTTCCAGGCAGCTAAAAGGAGGGTCTCAAAGCCCACCCCAAAAGTGACACACTTCCTCCAACAAGGCCACACCTACTTCTACATGACCACACTTTCTCCAACAAGGCCATACCTCTCAACAGTGCCACTCCTTGGACCCAGCATATTGAAACCACCACAGTTTCCACAAAGTCTAGGTTTGATCCTTAGTTCTGAATAAAACCAGAATGTAATGACTCATGCCTATAATCCCAGCACTCCAGAGTTTTAGAGGTGGGAAGATCACAAGTTCAAGGTCATCTTCAGCTACACAACAAGCTTGAAACCAACCTCTGCTACATGAGCTCCTATCTCAAAACCACAAACAAAATAATTAATCCAAACTATTGCAAGACATAGCAGTGCATGCTTTTAATCCCAGTACTCAGGAGGTAGAGCAGGTGGATCTCTGTAAGTTCAAGGCCAGCCTGGTCTACAAAGTGAGTTCCAGGACAGCTAGGGCCTGTCTCAGATAAACAAATAAAATGCCTACTTTACAATAGAAAATAACACTTGTAATTAAGAGATTTCAGTGATGCTGAAGGGAGATTTCTATTGACTATAACATGGCAGTACTGATGTGTAGACATAGAATAGATACGGCATTAACTCCAAAAAGAACAAAATGATAAATAGATGCTAGTTTCTGGACTCTGGTTGGTTCTGTTTAGTTTGACAGTACTGGAGCCTGAACTGACGTCCTCACAGCTGGTAAACAAACATCCTTACCACTGAACTATATATATGTATATATATACATATATATCTCAGACTCTGCTCATACTTTTATTTGGAGACAAGGTCTTATCAAGTAGGCTGAGCTGGCCCTGAACTGGCCACCCTCCTGCCTCAGCCTCCTAAGTGTTAGAACTAGAGATGTATGCTGCCAGGCCCAGCATTAGTAAGTACTACTTCTAAATAAGGCATGAGGCTTGAGGGGTGTGATGGTTTGTATATGCTCAGCCCAGGGAGTGGCACTGTTGGAAGGTGTGGCCCTGTTGAAATAGGTATGGCCTTGTTGGAGTAGGTGTGCCACTGTGGGTGTGGGCTATAAGACCCTCACGCTAGCTGCCTGGAAGTGAATATTCTGCTAGCAGCCTTCAGATGAAGATGTAGAACTCTCAGCTCCTCTTCTACCATGCCTGCCTGGATGTTGCCATGTTCCTGCCTTGATGATAATGAGCTGAACCTCTGACCCTGTAAGCCAACCCCAATTAAATGTTGTCCTTATAGGAGTTACCTTGGTCATGGTATCTGTTCACATCAGTAAAACAGTCAAGAGGAAATTTTTAAATTTTCATTTTATTTAGCAATTAATGTGTGCCAACTGTCATCCTGGATATTGGGAGTTATGTAGGAAAGGTATTAATGAATGAATTCATGCCAACAGGGTGCTCATGGGTAAATGTGTATCAAGTTAAAGGGCAACACGTCTTCCTACTTTACCATGATGTCAGGAAAGATGAGTATGTATTTATGTTTATATGTGTGTAAGTGAGGCCATGCAAGGCCTGAGGGGAGGCCATCATCCGATCCCCCGAGTGGAGTTAGAGTTGTAAATTGACCAGTGTGGGCGCTGGGAACAGAAGTCGGGGTCTCTGTAAGAGTGGTACATGCTCGTAGCCTCTGGGCCATCTCCTCTTCTCTCTTCACATTGAGTTTTAAAATGCTGTCAGAACAGAAGAGACAAGAAAGCCCAGTTTAGCTCAACAGCTGCAGGGCCCTTATAGAAGACTAGGCAAGCACACTGTCCTTGGCAGGATTCTCAAGCATCTGACAGCATGGTTAACTTCTGAGCTGGGAAAATTCTGTTCTTCTCTTTCTTCTGCAAGCAAGTTTCTCAAAAAGGAGGGCAGGGAGGCCAGAAGTGTCGGCAGGTGAGAGTACCTGCCACCCAGCCTGGCAGCCCGAGATCTACGTGGTGGAGAAAGCTGAGTTCCAATAGTTATGCGCACATACAAACATGAATAGATATAAACTGTTTAAAAAAGTTAAAATTTAAAAAGCAGGCCAAAGAAAAGAGACCCTATATCCCTCCGCTGGGGCTAGTGGCCCATTTTAAAAATGAAACACATTTGCAAGGTCACTGAGATGAACAAACAAGAAAACTTTGGATGCAGAAGTTAATCCGTCAAGATGTAGATGCGGGCCGAGGATATAACTCGGTTGGTAGAAAACTTGCCAGTCAAGCACAAAGCCCTGGATTCACTCACTAGGATAGACTAAAACAAGGCCTGGAGGCCTATACATTCCTATAATCCCAGCATTTCGGAAGTGGAAGCAGAAGGGTCAAAAGTTCAAAGTCATCTTATGCGTTGTAGGTTCGAGGCCATCCTGGAATATGAGATTCCCATTTTAAAAAGTTCTCAAGAAAAGGAAGAGAAGGTGAGGGGGGGGGGAATGAAGGGAGAGAGAAGGGATACAATTCCATTGCATATGAAAGTGTTTCAACTTCATAAAGTTCACTGTGACATTTAATGGGAAGCAGGGCAGTGACTCACAGTGTTCAGACACCAGTGACTCACCAGAGGGGAAAGACAAGTGATGCTTGAGATAAGCCTTAGCTAAAATATATCAACCAAATCAGAGACATTCGTTATCCGAGTGCTTTACCATGGACCCCCGAACCTCATTTACTCAGAGCAGTGAGAGCATCTTGGTCATATATTGATGCTGCAGAAGAAGCCAGAACATCAGCATCTGCGTGGTCAGGCCTCCCACCCTCACCCCCACCCCAACACACACTTGGATATTGAATAGAAGACCACAAGGTCTTCTACTTTTCCTGCTTTTGCTGAGTCTACAGCAGTAACGGTGCAGACTACCTCCCAGGGGCCCAGGGGCAACATCTGTAGACTAGAAATGGAAGGCGGGAGTGCGGCAGGCGTCTACTGAGAACACCAGAGATGCATGTTAGTTACTATATTACCAGGCACAAGGTGGTTTTCAGAACCCAGTCACTTCTCCCATGACGCCAAGTTAGTGCTGGGGCCAAGAACTCTTGGAGAGTAACTTAGCAAAGAGGTCTTGCAAAGCAGAAGGAAGGCAAACAGAGTTAGAACATCGGCAGCTTTCATATCATGGAATATGAGAAGAGGCAGGTACTTCAAAAGGAATCTCCCACAGAAGTTTGCGACCAGCAGAAGAAAGTGAGTTGCCAATGGCTTCCCAGACTGCCGTCTCCCTGAGACTGCTCAGGTGCTGAGATGAGATCTTACGGGGCTGGAGAGACGGCTCAGCCGCTGAGAACCCCTCTTGCTCTTCCAGAGGACCTGAGTTCAATTCATTCCCAGTGTGATGGGGTACTCACCCAAGAAGACTGCTAGGACATGGGTTTAAGCCAATAGGAAGTCTTAATTAGCCATCTGGCCACCGCACTGAGTGTTCAGGATCCCGGTGTAGCCTCGGTCTTTCTCAGGGTGAGCTTCTAAGCACAAAAGCCATGTTCTGGGTGAACATATTTCAGTTAACAAGAATAGTTATCCAGAAGCGGAACTACAGAAGCCAAAAATCAAAGTTAGTACATTTAGAGACTTTGCAAGAAGTATGGACTTTGATGGATTAGGCCTTTGTTCTAGTTTTGGCAGATGATGCTGTCTCCATGCTGAGTTTTAGAGGCCAAATGGTACACTTCCATCACGGGAGTTGGTTGTGCTAAGTTCTGGGAGTCTGTGATACCACATCAGGTTCACAACCACCTGTAATTCCAGGCCTAAGGGGGTTCAACACACCAGTGCACACACATATACACATAACTTAAAAAATAAATAAATAAAAATAAAAAAAACAAGACTAGAACTTATGAAATTCAGGTTGAAACTGTTTCTCTTTTCTTAAGGGTGAAATTATCATCTGGAATTCTACATGTCCAGCCTTTAAAAACAGCTAGACAGGATCTCACTAATTATCCTGGCTAGTCTGGAACTCTATGTAGACCAGGCTTGCCTCAAATGCAAGAGATCTGCATGCCTCTGCCTCCTGAGTGCTGGGGTTAAGGGTGTGTACTACCACAAATAAGAAATGTTCAACCTTTAGAGAGAGCAGGCGACATTGTCATTTACAAAGTTCGTGCTCAAACAACACAGTTGATCATAAAAGAAATTACAAAAATCTTAGGATAGTTTAGTCCAGTTTATGATTTATGGGCCAAATTCATAGCTATTACTGGCAGAATATATCCAAATATAGCCCACAGTACAGCTCAGACAAAATTGATAGATGCATACACACATAAAGCTATTCCCAATTATTAAAAAATAATCTTGCCAGGTGGTGGTGGTGCACACCTGTAATCCCAGCACTCAGGGAGGCAGAGGCAGACAGATTTCTGAGTTCGAGGCCAGCCTGGTCTATAGAGTGAGTTTCAGGACAGCTAGGGCTATACAGAGAAACCCTGTCTCGGAAAAAAAAAAAAAAAACAAATCAATCAATCAACCAATCATCATCATCATCATAATCATCATCATCATCATCATCTTACCACAGAAATAATCATCCATCCACAGAACACTGGTCAAATAAATTTATGAATCCAAACATGTAGTGCTTAACTATAATCTCAGTGTTTGGAAGAAAGAGGCAGAAGAATCAGGAGTTCAAGGATAGCCTGGACTACATGAGGGCCGATCTCAAATGACAAACTAACCACCACACAGGGTGGTAGACACCTTTAATCCCAGCACTCAGAAGGTAGAGATAGGCAGATCCCTGTGAGTTCAAGGCCAGTCTAGTCTAAATAACAAGTTCCAGGTCAGTCAGGGTTACATAGTGAAACTCTGCCTAAAAACAAAAACAGCAAAAAAGCAAAATAATAATAATAATAATAATAATAATAATAATAAACCAAGAGGTTAACAAATAAATATGGCATATGTCTTCACGTAAGAAAACTTGCACTCTCCATTAGAAAAAAAGAGCAGAGTGTGGGGGTGGGAGCCTGTGGTCCTTTGAGAGACTAACTCAGAGGACAATAGGTCTGAAGTCACCCTAGATCCATGTGGAAAGGAACAACCCATGATTGCTATCCTCTGATATCCATACTGGGGCTGCAGCACGCATGCAGCAGATGCAAATATAAATAAATGGATAAACACAAGCAAACTTTAAAAGAAAACAACAAAATACTGAATATAAAATAGCTGGGCATGGTGGTGCATGCCTGTCACCCCACTGTTTAAGGGACCATGGTAGGGGAATCAGACGTCAAGGCTAATTCACACTGCGTATGGAGTTCAAGGTCAGCTTAGGTTGCATGGGGCTCTCTTCAATAAATAAAAAGAAATGGGGATCAGTAGTGGGACTCAGTGCAAAGTCAATAAAAGTGTAAGCTGGTTCTAGGCTGCTTCAAGCAGTTACTTATGGTTAGGGGGAGGAGTCAAGAAAAAGAGAAAAGAACCAGCCTCAGATTTTCCAGGATCTACCTGTCTTACTCACTGATCTATTGCTGTGGAGAGACACAATGATCAAGCGAACTTTTACAATGGTTTCTTACAGTTTCAGAGCTTGAGTCCCTTATCATCACGGTGGGACACACGGCAGCTCACAGGCAGACGTGATGCCAGAGAAGGAGCTGAGAGTTCTACATCCAGATCCACAGGCAGCAAGAAGAGAGGGAGCCGCTGGGCCTGGCTTGGATTTCTGAAACCCCAAAACTCACTCCCAGTGACATACTATCTACTCCACAGGCCACACCTACTCTAACAAGACCACACCTCCTAATCCATCTCAAGTAGTGCCACTCCCTGATGACTAGGCACTGGAATAGGAGAGCCTGCCGGGGCCATTCTTATTCACCCTACACACTACCTACTTTTAATTTTCATTTTAATTTATTTCATTCATTTCTTGAGACAGGGTCTCAACTCCATAAACTTCAGATTCTGCTGTTTCCAAGTCCCAACTACAAGGTTTACATCTGTTTGCCACCACATCTGGCTCTTGTTTTTGAGGGATTTGTTCTATTTATTTGTTTGTTTATGAAACAGGATATTAATAATGCCCCAGAGTAGTCATAGATCCTTTCCCTTTCCCTTGTTGTGAAAGGCTTACAAGTGTGTGCTACTATATTCAGTTTATTGAGGAACCTCTGTACTGCTTTTTTTTTTTTTTTTAATTGAGACAGGGTTTCTCTGTGTAACCCTGGCTGTCCTGGAACTCACTCTGTAGACCAGGCTGGCCTCGAATTCAGAAATCCACCTGCCTCTGCCTCCCAAGTGCTGGGATTAAAGGTGTGTGCCACCACCACCCGGCTGTACTGCTTTTTATGACCACAGGCATTTATTTACATTCTTGTTGTTGCCCTGTGATTAGGGATGGTAATTCTTTCTCTTATATCTTTTGGTGAGTGATTACGGTTTTTATATCTTATTGCATTCCTTAATTTAATGTGCGTGTGTTCACATACATGCATATCCTACCGTACATGTGACAGAAAAGTCTGAGGGCAACCTGTAGGAGTCTGTTATCTCCTTCCCCCACCAGGATCCAGGGACTTACACTCAGGTCATCAGAACACATAATTTTCACAAACTTAAAACCAAGCCAGATATGTGACTTGGACCTGTAATCCAAGCACTTGAGAAGCTAAGGCAGGAGGATTTCTGTAAGCATAAGCTTCAGGCCAGCCAGCCTAAGCCACAGTGTGAGACTTTGCCTCAGGAATATCTAAATAAGAATTAATATATCCTAGTGGAGAGAGGAAAGAACTAATGGTATGCGTGCCCACCCTGGGGACACGAGACTGTTCCGCTTACATGCCGACCTTGAAAAGAACTCAAGCTGCTTTCAGGAAAATTATCTCATTTATCTTCACAAAAACACTGAACAATTAAACAAGGGCTGTGGGGGTGGAGACAGGAATCTGGGCTTGATAGAGGGTTGGTACATCAAGTGAATCAGGAATAAGATCTATTCTCTCTGGCTAAGGGGGGGGGGAGTGTGCAGGGGGGGGGGGGAGGCGGGCAAGGGCACAAAGGACAATGCTAGGAGAGAGCCTTAGATTCGACCACAGAGGGAATTGTCCAAATCAGAATCCAGCGTGAGCTGGGCCTGGTGGTGTGGGCCAGGGAAGCTGATGCAGGAAGAAGATCACAAGATCAGTTCCTACAGGACCTACAGAGCGAATGCACTGTTCACCCAGACCACTTAGGGAGCCCCCACCTCAAAAATAAACCGGGAAAGAGGGCTGGGAAACAGAGGATGGGGTCACACGCCAGAAATCCCAGCACTTGGGAGGTACAGCCAGAAGAATCCCTCAGTTTAAGGT
This sequence comes from Apodemus agrarius, assembly GCA_964023405.1. Taxonomy (NCBI): domain Eukaryota; kingdom Metazoa; phylum Chordata; class Mammalia; order Rodentia; family Muridae; genus Apodemus; species Apodemus agrarius. The sequence continues at coordinate 40,890,584 of OZ030017.1, forward strand.
CAGCCTGAATTACAGCAATTCTGTCTCTAAAAATAGCTGGGTAGGGTAGCACACACCTTTAATCCCAGCTCATGAAGCAGAAATGTGCAGATCTCTGTGATTTTGAGATTGGCCTATTCCACATAGTAAGTTCTGACCAGCCAGGACTACAAAAAGAATGACTTTCTAAACAACAAAAATAAACACACAACACACACACACACACACACACATAACACACTCTCTCGCACACATATACATATGCATATATAACCAAATGGGGCATAGTAGTGCACACCTGTAATTCTAGTATGTTGTAAGTGGAGGCAGGGATTCAAAAATCATCCTTGGTTACTAGAGTTCAAGACCAGCCCAAGTTAATCATGATGCCCTGACATACCTCTCCCCAACACAAAAAAATAAAAAGAAATAAAAGAAAAATGTAATCAAAGCCAGCCCCAGTGGTAAAGGCCTGTAGTAACTACTCAGGAGGCTTGAGGCTGGAGGATGAAAAGTTCACAGTCTGCTTAAATACAAAATGAATGCAAGCCCAACATGAATAATTTAGTAGGACCCTGTCTCAAAATAAACGAGAAAGATGGGGGGCTGGAGAGAGGGCTCAGGGGGCAGTAGCACTTGCTGCTCTTCCAGAGGGCTCTGCACGGGGCAGCTCACAGGCCGCGGGGCTGCAGCTCCAGGGAATCTTTGTCTCTGACCTCCAAAGGCCCTTACTCGCATGTCCACATCCCCGCATGCAGATACTCACACCTCTGCATTTATTTAACGTAGATAAGTGTTTCATCCACATATATGCTGCATACCCCATGTACACCTGGCTCCCACAGAGGCCAGAAGAGGGTGTTGAGTCCCCTAGGAGTGGGGTTACAGCTGGTTGTGAGCTGCTATATGGGCGCTGGGAATTGAACCTGAGTCCTTTGGAAGAGCGGTCAATGCTCTTAACCCTCGCCATCTAACTCTCTAGCCCCACCTACACATAATGTGAAAAAGTAATCTTATAAAAAGTTTTTAAGTCATCTGGGTGTGGTGGCACACATCTTTAATCCCAACACTGTAAACCCTGTCTTGAAAAGCAACCAAAAAAAATTATTTTCAACCAAAAGAGGAATGTGGTAGAGAGCCTGCCTAGCATCTATAAGATCCTAGAGTCTGTTCTCTATACATAATAATAATAATAATAAAGTAAGGAGGAAGGAAGGAAGGAAGGAAGGAAGGAAGGAAGGAAGGAAGGAAAGAAAGAAAGAAAGAAAGAAAGAAAGGAAAGATAGAAACAGGTAGATTGAAAAAATGGTTTCCAAGTGACACTTTTAATACTTCGTATTTTCCGCAGGTGTATGTATGTGGTATATGACATATATATGGGAAGGCCTGAGGGAAGACAAATGATTGTTAAAGAATTCTGATTTCCTAGGATGGGAGGAGGATAGGATTGTTAAAGGGGACTGTAGCCTCTCTCTGTCTTAAATTTTTTACAGGGCGGTTAAGCGGTTGCTTTCAGTGTTTAACTGCTTCCAGGAGAGGAGTTGATATCCTTGTCCAGGGAGCTCTGACTTTTCACAGACTTGTTCAAATACAGCTCAGTATGATCTATGCAGCAACTGGCCATTTTTAATTGTATCACCTATCTATCAATCATCTGTCTAACTATCAATCAAATATCTATCAATCAATCATGTGTGTGTGTGTGTGTGTGTGTGTGTGTGTGTGTGTGTGTGTGTTCTTAAGCCTGTGGGCAGGTTTTCTGTTCAGTGTTAACACATGGAGCTTAATAAGCATATTGGGGGATATACACTCTCATACTTAGGAAAGACATTCGTCTAGCCTGGCATTGAACAGGAAAAGGGTTTGCCACTTCACCCACAGCCACATGACCCACTATTCAGAGCTCCAACACCCAAGAAAATGTGGGCTTGAGCCAGGGATCTATGGGATTTCACACCTTCCCAAGCAACAACACACAGAAGCAGAGTGTGATGACACACACAAACCTAATTCCTGGTACTCAGGAGGCGGAGACTGGGAGGTCAGGTGTTCAAATCTATCCTTGGCCACAAAGCCAATTCTAGGTCAGCCTACATGAGACCATGAGACCATGTCTCCAAAAATCCCAAACCAAATAAAGGAACCCTTGCAGAGAGGGGATGAGAGCCCGCTAGAGGGATGAGCGTGGATCCAGTGTTGGGGGTATAGATTCCTGTCTTCTTACAGCGCTGGCAAGTGGGGGTGGGGAAGGGTGTGCAGTGAGGAGGAAAGGTTGCTCTTGACAGCTGTTCGTTTGAACCCGCCTAGGCAGCTCCCTTGACATTTGTTTAAACAGCCAGCTGGGATAAGGGAAGGTGACTGAAGAAATCTTGGGAGAGAGGAAAACAATTTTTTTACCCTCACTGTGTGTTTTAGGGTTTCTATTGCTGTGAAGGGACAATATGGCCATAGCAACTCTTTTAAAAAAAAAAAAAAAAAAGATTTATTTATTTTTATTTTATTTGCATTAGTGTTTTGCCTGCATGTATGTCTGTGTGAGGGTGTCAGATCTTGAAGTTACAGACAGTTGTGAGCTGCCTTGTGGCTGCTGGAAATTGAATCCAGGTCCTCTGAAAGAGCAATCGGTGCTCTTAAACTGTTGAGCCGTCTCTCTGACTCTCCAACCATGGCAACGCCTAAGGCAAACACTTAACTGGAACTAGCTTACAGTTTCAGGAGTTTAGTTATTTATCATCCCGGGAGGAAACACCCAGGCAGACGCGGCGCTGGAGAGGGAGCTGAGGATTCCACATCTCCATAGGCAGGCAGCAGGAAACAGCGTGGACACTGGGCCTGCCTCGAGATTCTGAAATGTCCAAGCCCACCCCTCAGTGGCACAGGTCCTCCAGCAAGGCCACACTTACTAATAGTGTCACTCCCTATGGTTCTATGGGAGTGGGGTGGGATCATTCTCATTCAAACCACCACAACATGGAATCTTGAAGCTTAAAATCCCAGAGGATCACATTTCTTCAATGGGACTGTTTTCACATGGGTTACCTCTCTCCAGATGTGACTCCCATGGGCTACATCTCTCCAGATGTGTGACTCCTTGAGCCTCCTGTTTATAGTCAGAGGAGCAGCCAGAGTAGAATGAGAGTCCATTTGAAAGTAGCTCTGGTTTTGTAATGTCACTGTGATAAGCCACACTAATCAAAAGCTACTTGGGGAGGAGGATAGGGTTTATTTGGCTTACACTTCTAGGTCACAGTCTATTCTTGAGGGAGGTCGGGGCAGGGATCTGGAGCAGGTACCACAGGAGAATGCTGATTGATGGCTCACTCACGGGCTTAGGCTCAGCTAGCATTCTCAGACAGCCGGACCACCTGCCCAGGGATGCTAAGTCCCATGGTTGGCTAGGCCCTGTTGCATCAGTCGGCAACCAAGACAGTGCCCTATAAAGACATCACAGGCCAATGTGAGGCAGTTCTTCAGCTGGGATTCCCTTTTCCCAGTCAACTTTATCTGTCGAGTTTATAATTAAAAACAACCAGGAAAAAGTCAAAGTTGAGGTAAAAGTAAAAGGAGACCATAAAAGAGACAAGCACAGCAGTTCACCCGCGTTAAAGGGGGAAACATCTGGAGCCGTGAGCCAGCCAAGCTCTTGGAGAGGGCGAGGAAGATGGGATGAGACCAGCTTACCAGACAGATGTGCAGGTAGCTGGACTTGTCCAACCTGTTTTGATGTTTTTGTTTTGTTTTGTTTTGTTTTTGTTTTGTTTGTTTTGTTTTGTTTTGTTTTGTTTTGTTTTGTTTTGTTTTGTTTTGTTTTGTTTTGTTGAGACAGGGTTTCACTGTTTAGTCCTGGCTGTCCTGGAACTCACTCTGTAGAACAGACTGGCCTCGAACTCACAGAGATCCACCTACCGTGAACCCCTTCAGCCTCTGGCTGTCCGCCCTTTCTTACAGTCTTGCTGTGAACAGAGGGCAAACACACCAATGACTTAACAATGATAAAGTAAAGGAGAAGAGGAAGGCAGGGCTGCCCAGGCAAGAGCAACCTTTAGTTAACCTTAAGTCACCAGCTGGCTGGGAGTTCGGTGTTTGTGACGGGCCACACCACACCCTCTGCCACCCCACCTTAAAGGTAAGTGCCTCTTGCTTCTTCTTCACTTCCGGTCCATTCATCTTTTATTGCTTTTGTGGTCTCTGAGAAAAATAGGAACTTCAGACAGACACTCTTTAAAAAGCTGAAACCAGCAGGAAAAAATATGGGGAAGTGGACACACGGTTCTATTCCTAACCAAGAAGCTGTAAACTGATACCTACTGAGACAAGGAAAACCAGTGCACTCCAACAGAGCCACACTAAGTAGATCAGCACGCTCCGGGCCGAGGAGATAGCCAACACAGAGCCGACTCCGTGGGTTTTTGTGTATTTTTTTACATTGTCTTGTTTTGTTTTTGTCATCTTAATGTTTTTTGCTTGGATATTTTATTTTTTGAGATAGAGAAAGAGGATGAACAGGATGAGAGGAGAGGTGGGGAGGAGTTGGGGCACAGGAAAGAATATGATCAAAACATTACCTGAAAAAATGTAATTAAAGATCTTATTAGCTAAGGAAAAAATGGCTATGAACAGACGTGCGTATTCTGCTTGTTTTAAACATTGATATTTGAAGTGAAAAGTGACTTTGCAAACAGACTAAAACAAATACCTGAAACCAAAGACATAGACTCATAATGGTAGATTCTAAGGGACCAGGTTAATGCACCCATTTAAATTATACTATGGGCTGGGGCTATATCTGAGTGGTACAGAATTTGTCTGGCATGCACAAGGCCCTGGGTTCAATCCCCAGCAGCTCAGAATAAATTAAATAAAAAAAAATACTGTGTAGGCAACCTTGTACAGCCAGACCTTGACAGAAGTTTGAGAGTGCTTTCCAGTTGACTGGGAAGAAGCCAGAGCCTAGACCTTGAAAGCTAGGAGAGCACATGTGTCATCCAATCCAGTGTTCTTACTTTATAACTAAGAAAACCAAAGGTCGGAGAGGATGTGAGTTACCCAAGATGCACAGCTAGTTTGGGGGTTCTAAAAGCAATTGCAGGGTGCATATATCAGATCTTTACATGTCACATCATGAGTTCCTAGGAGTTGGATTCTCTGAGAGGCTAAGAAATTCACGTAGGTACATGTGGACATTTGAGGGCAGAGTTGAGACTTGATGGCGAATCCTCTGGCTGTGTGCTTAATCCTCTTAATTCCCTGAGTAGCTTTTTCTCTGAGGTATCAGAAAGTAGCAGCAAGAAGTTGGAGTTAGCAGGAGCGATGGTTCAAATCCTAATTCTACCACTTGCCCATTCTATGAAGAGTTAGGCAAATTGTCCTTTCTTCAACAGTGAAACAAGGATAATCTACCTCTCACACAGAGTTGCAGGAACAGCTGAGAGTGACTCAAGCCAGGCCTGTGACCAGCCCTCCTACACAGTCTCTCATCAGAATCCAGGAAACCGGTGACCTCGGCCTTGAGTTCCAGGTTTGAGTCACAGAGAAGACCCACAAATGTCTAGGTGGTAGCATCTAGTTGGTAGGGAAACCTCGGGCATTTGACTTGAAGCTAGGCTTACCCAGCAAGCACACTTGCCAGTGCTCTCTAATTTGCTTTGAAAATTATAGTTACTTAAAGGTGTGGTAGCACCTACCTTTAATCCCAGCACCCGGGAGGCAGAGGCAGGCGAATCTCTTGAGTTCTAGGATAACCTGGTCTACATAATGAGTTCGAGGACAGCCAGGGCTATGTCTCCGAACAAAAACAAAAATCTCAACAGATGTGATAACCAGTACCCTGACAGGGTCTCTTGGGGAGATGAGCTATGTCTAGCTCGAGGGTCGTAGATGGAACTCAGTCAGAGGATATTTACTTAGCCCAAGTTTGATTTCCAGTTCTTAGAGGAAATAGGAGGATTCCCCACCCCACCCCTCAAAAAAAACCTTACTATTAAGAATGCATTTTGTGGCCACCCAATAATTGACCCAACTTGAGACCCAACCGATGGGCAAGCACCAGTCCCTAACACAGTTGATGACACTCTGTTATGCTTGCAGACAGGAGCATGTTGTCCTCTCAGAGGCTCCAGCCAGCAGCTGACTCAAACAGATGCAGACACCCAGAGCCAAACAGTGGATGGAGCTTGGGGACTCTTACGGAAGAATAGGAGGAAGAATTGTGGACCCCAAAGGGGATAGAAACTCTACAGGAAGACCAACATAGTCAACTAGCCTGGACCATTGGGTCTCTCAGACTGAACCATGAACCAAAGAACATACACGAGCTAGACATAGCCCTCCCCACATATATGTAGCACATAAATTGGTCTTCGTGTGAGTCTCAAACAACTGGAGTGGGGGCTATCCCAAAAGCTGTTGCCTTTATGCAGGTTATGTTCTTCTAACTGGGCTTCCTTGTCTGGCAGAGGATGCATCTAGCTTTACAGAGAGTTGAAGTGCCAGGGGTGGAGGGATACCCAGGGGGAGCCCTACCCTCTCAGAGGAGAAGGGGATGGGGATGGGGGAAGGATTGTGGGAGGGGGTGACTGGGAGGGGACAGGGAGCAGGATATAAAGTTAATACATTATAAAAAAATTTCAAAAAAAAAAAAAAAGAAAAAAAAGAAATGCATTTTGCCAGGCAGTGGTGGTGCATGACTTCAATCTTAGCATTTAAGAGGCAGAGGCAGTCAGATCTTTGTGAATTCTAGGCTAGCCTGAATTCTAGGTCTCCTGAGTGGGTTCCAAAACAGCCAATGCTACTTAGGGAAATCCTGTCTTGAAAAACAATGACAATAAAACAAAACAAAAAAAAAAGTAAATGCATTTTAAGCCAGGTAATGGTGGTGCACACCTTTAATCCCAGCACTCAGGAGTCAGAAGCGGGTGGATCTCTGTAAGCTTGATCTATATAGGGAGTTCCAGGACACTGAGTCCTGTCTCAAAGACAAACAAAAAAAAGAAATGAATTTTAAATATTTTCATTATAAAATAATATGTTGTTAAACATATAGGAAATGGTAAAGTAAGTTGTAGTTCTAGGATTTAATTTTAACATTTAAATAATTTTTCTAGCTTTATCATACTTTTCTTTGTTTTTCCTTTAGTAAGATGCCCATTAAACACATGCATGCTTCTGAGGTGGAAGAGATGGTTTAACAGCTGTCTTAGTCAGTGGTCTATCACTGCAAAGAGACAAGACACGATGACCAAAGCAACTCTGTAAATGAAAGCATTTAACTGAGGGCTTGTTTACAGTTTTAGAGTGTTAGTCCATGATCATCTTAACAGGAAATAGACAGGCATGGAATTAGAGCAGTAGCTGAGGGCTTTGTATCCTGATCCATGGGCAGCAGGGAGAGTGAGACACTGGACCTGTCTTGGCCTTTGAAAACCTCAAAGCCCTCCTCCAGTGGCACAACTCCTCCAACAATGCTACACCTATTCCACAAAGGCCACACCTCCTAATCCTTCCCCAGCGGTTCCAGCATTCAAACACATGAGCCTATGGGGGCCAATCTTACTCAAATCATCACACTCTACTCTAGCCTCCATAGACTTGTGGCTATATCATAATGCAAAATACATTCAGTACAACTTCAAAAACTCTCCATAGTCTTTCAGCCTCAAGATTGTTTAGAAGTCCAAAGTCTCTTCTGAGACTCAAGACTATCTCTTAAGTTAAACCCTCTGTACAAGCAAAACTCAAGTTACATGCTTCCAACATACAATGGCACAGAATAAAAATACATGTTAGTATTCCAAAAGGGAAGAAAAGAGGGCATAGTTAAGAAATACTGGACCAAATGAAGACCAAGATCCAGCAGGGTAAGCTTTAAACTCTGTGTCTGGTGGCAAAGGACTCAGATGACGCTTCCCTCCAAGCTTTGTTGGCAACACACACTTCTCTCTTTTGTCTGGTTCTATACCCTGTCTGCAGCATCCCTTGGCAAGTATCCTACCTCACTGACATCTTCAATATCCTGGGTCTCCAGCATAATCCAGGATTCACCTTCACAGCTTTACACAGTGGCCTCTCTTGGCCTCCATGCAGAGACTCTCCTAGCCATGGTGACTTTCCTTAACCACAGAGGATGATTCCATAACCCCTTTCCTATATCCTTCCAGACTCTAAATCCAGAATCACGTGTCTAAAAATCTCCAAGTGCTTCTGCTTGCTGGAGCCATTTTCATTCAAACTACCAGCAGCTAAGAACCCTTTCTGTTCTTCCAAAGGACCTGAGTTTGGTTCCCAGCACTCACTTGGTAGCCTACAAGCCCCTGTCACTACAGTTCTAGAGAAGCCAACAGCTTTATCTGGCTTCACAGATAGCAAATATATATTCAGGCAGAGTATGAACACAATGAAATAAGAACAAATCTAATTTTTTTTTTTTTCTAGGATCAAGTCTGGTCTAAATAGCAAGTTCTAGGATAGCCAGAGCTACACAGTGAGACCCTCCCTCAAATCATCAATTCATCAAACAATGAATCAATTAAAATTAGGGGTTGAAGAGATAACTCAGCAGTTAAGAGTGTATTCTGGTCTTTCAGAGGATCCAAGTTCATTATAAGTACCCACGGTAGGCAACTTACAACTGCCTGGAACTACATACAGTTCCAGGGATTCTGGCATTCTCTTCCAGCTTCCAGAGGTTCCCAACACATACATGCACACAGATACATACTCATGCACATACATAAAATAAAAGCAAAGCACAAAACAAAAGTCTTTAATAAAAAAGTAATAACTAGGGCTCGAAGAGATAACTCAGCAGTTAAGAGCACTGACTGCTCTTCTGGAGGTCCTGCGTTCAAATCCCAGCAACCACATGGTGGCTTACAACCACCTGTAATGAGATCAGATGCCCTCTTCTGGTGTGTGTGAAGACAGTTGCAATGTACTTACATATAATGAATAAATCTTTAAAGAAAGTAATAACTAAATTTAAAATTTTTTAGAAAGTGTAATCACTCTTCTAATTACAAAATCCAAGCACAATGGTTCAAGACAGGAGGAAAGGTTGTACCTGGTCTATATAACAATGAGAGAGAAAGAAGGAGAGAGAGAGAGAGAGAGAGAGAGAGAGAGAGAGAGAGAACAGAATTTACATTTGATCAAGTTTTTTTTTTTTTTAAAGAATTATGTATTTATTTGTAAGTACACTGTAGCTGTCTTCAGACACTCCAGAAGAGGGTGTCAAATCTTGTTATGGATGGTTGTGAGCCACCATGTGGTTGCTGGGATTTTGAACTTAGAACCTTTGGAAGAGCAGTCAGTGCTCTTAGCCACTGAGCCATCTCTCCAGGTTTTATTTAATCACTGAATAGATGTTATTTGTTATTATTGTTGTTATTGTTGTTGTTGTTGTTGTTATTATTATTATTATTATTATTATTATTATTGAGGTAGGGTTTCTCTGTGTAGCCTTGGCTGTCCTAGAACTTACTGCACAGACCAGGCCTCAAACTCACAGAGATCTGCCTGCCTCTGCCTCAAGGCATGTGCAACCACCTCCCAGCCCACAGAATAGAATTTTAAGTGTGAATACTTGGTGTATTCTTTAGGTCTCAGAAAGTAGTATCTGTAGGATGGAAATATACAAAGGTATATACATTTATGTCAAGAGGAGAGATTTGTGTTAAGAAAACGACAAGGGCTGGCTCCATGGTTCAGTAGTACTGTACTTAGTAGCATGTGTGAGGTTCTTGGCATGAGCCCCAGTGCCACCAAAGAAAGTGGGGGTGAGACAGGAAAGAAGGAGGCGTATGTAAGTGTGGGAGCTTTGGGCGTCCAGACTCTGCTGAGTAAGCCTGGCTGTAGACCCGGGGAAGAACAGCAACCTGAGTCTAAGGCTGGTCACATACCAGCGTCTCTTCTTGCTGGGGGAGGTCAGGGTTTGGTTTGAGTTTTGGTGTTTTGCTTTTTGGGGAACTACTTTTCTCTAGGATAGCCCAGAACTCAAGATCCTCTGCCCTCAGTCTATAGGTGTGTGCCAACTCCCTCAGCTTAGTTGTGTCTAAGAATTTAAGCGGGTTGGGTGAGGCCCACACACATTAGGAGGAGGGAAGTCTTTCATTCAGTATCTACCTGTGCAAATGCTAGTCTCATTTAAAAAGTAAAAATAAGAAGCCACCTTCAGCCGGGCGGTGGTGGCACACGCCTTTAATCCCAGCACTTGGGAGGCAGAGGCAGGCGGATTTCTGAGTTCGAGGCCAGCCTGGTCTACAGAGTGAGTCCCAGGACAGCCAGGGCTACACAGAGAAACCCTGTCTCGAAAAAACAAAAGAAAAAAAGAAGCCACCTTCACTGGCAAAATCCAAAACTGTTGGCCAAACATCCAGGCATCTGCCAGGCTGATACTTAAAGTTTGCCCAACACACTTTCCTAAAAGCTTTGGATAACTAAAAACTATGAAAATAAAAGGGAGCTTTGTATAGTTGCTTCTCATGCCTTATCAATGTTTGCATAAAGCTTTGTAGAACCCATTTGAGGTGCTCAAGTCCTGGCAGGCTGAAGGAGTGTCCAGGCAGTTGTAACTGTATGCCTGCTGTGGGTGGGTTTATTGTCTAGGGCAATGGTTCTCAACCTGTGGCTTTCGACTCCTTGGGGGTGGAGCAACTCTTTCACAGGGGCCGCATATCAGATGTCCTTCATACCAGACATTTACATTATGATTCATAAAATAGCAAAATTATAGTTATAAAGTAGCAACAAAAAATAACTTTATGGTTGGGAGTCACCACAACGTGAGGAACTGTATTAAAAGGTCGCAGCATTAGGAAGACTGAGAATCAGAGAAAGAGAGAGAGAGACAGAGACAGAGACAGAGACAGAGACAGAGACAGAGAGACAGAGAGAGAAGACCTGGGGCCCTGGTTATGTAAGATAAGCCCTCTCCCACTGAATTATAGCTCAAGCCATACACCTTCTCCTTGGTTTGTTGTTTTGTTTTGTTGTTATTATTGTTTGGGGGTTGTTTGTTTTTGGAGACAAGGTCTTGTACACCCTAGGCCAGGTTAGAACTAACTGTTCATGTAGTCAAAGATGACTTTGAACTTTCTTTTCTTCTGCCTCCTCCTTATAGGTGTGTACCACTTTATCTGCTTTTATGTAATGCTAGAAGCAACATCCCCAGCCCTAACCATTAGCTCTTTTCTAAGTTTTGTCTTGATACAGTCTTGCTAAATTGCACAGGCTAGTCTCTAACTCTCTTAACTCTTCCCAGGTGGCTGGGATTACAGATGTGCACTACTGTATTTGGCGAAACACTAGATTTGTGTGAGTTTTTGTTTGGTCGGTTGGTTTTTTTGAGATAGGGTTTCTTTGTGTAATAGTCCCGGAACTCACTCTGTAGACCAAGCTGGCAAACTCGCAAAGATCGGCCTGCCTCTGCCTCCAGAGTGCTGGTATCAAAGGTGTGTGCCTCAGCGCCTGGCTGATTTAGATTATTTGATATGGTGCAGGGAATCAAGGAGAGAGTATGGTGAAGGTCACGGAACCCTGGATTTCCCAGAGATGCTAGCACTTGGAGGTAAGGGCAGGAAGGTCTGGAGACCAAGGTCATTTTCAACTATGCAGAGTTTAAGGACAGCCTGCACGACATAAAAACATGTCCAAAGCTAGGAGCCCTTCTTTGGATGGCATCTCTGACGCAGGAATAGTTTGCAGGAATAGACAAGAAAATGGGCTCCCGACTGTGCCTCTGAAGGAAAGGATGAGACACTTTTTCCAGATCACATCTTCCGGAAGACTTTGTCTGCCTGCCCATGGCTACTTCCTTGACAAGGTTCTGTGACCCTCAGGAGAAGGCTCTGGGCAACAAGAAGGAAGCCAAAACTGTAGCTGCATTAGGCCAAAGGGAGGAGGAATTTGGAGCCCAAAGCAGCTATTTTTATCTTCTCCGAGATTGGCGGCAGGCAGGAATCTCCAGCAGGAGAAATCTGCCGAGCCCAGGAGCCAGGAGGTCATATGGGTCTGACAAATGCAGGGCCCCACCCCTGCCCCACCTCCCAACACACCCCCAGGAACCTCCTGTCATCGGCCATCTTCGTCATCACCAGCCTAAGATAGAGGCATCCTGGGAGCCTTAGCAGGAAAGGTCAGTTGACTTAAATAGCTGTCGCCAAAGCTACGACTTTCCTGGCTGGAGAAAGGAAACCCAAGCCGTGAAAGATGAGGTGTCACGGGGGCTCTGCCCACCTCTAGGGGAGGGGAGCGGAGGACAGAAAAAGGAGCCTAACAAGATTTGTCAGGCATCTGCTCTGTTCCTGACACGGGGCTTTGGCACAGCTGCAGAGTGGCCTTACTTAGTCCCAAGGGCCGTGCGTCGACAGAAGCATTTCAGAGACGATGAAACGGAATCTCCGGGAGATTAATAAAGCGACGACGTCCCCTTTTCTACCACCTGAGCGTCCCAGATCTCAAAACTCCTAACTGCACAGAAAGATAGCAACAAACAGTTCTTTTCTACCCCCGATTCCCAGTTCTCTCCCCAAACGCCATTGCTATCAGTAATTGTTGCTTTTTGTTTTTCCTTTGGGCTTTGGTGGTTTGAGATAGGGGCTCATAGAGCGCAGGCTGTTCTGGAACTGTCTAGATAGCTGACAATGACCTCAGACTCCTGCTTCTCTTGCTCGGCTTCCCCAGCATTAAGATTATACGCTTGTGTCTTGGTTTTTGTTGTTGTTGTTTTGGCTACTTGACACAACCCTAGGGTTATCTTGGAAGAGGAATTTCAATTGAGAAATACCTCCATCAGATTGACCTGAAGGCAACTCTGTAGGGCATCAGTGACTGATGATTGATGTGAGAGGGCCCAGCCCACCTTGGGCGGTGCTATCCCTAGGCAGCTGGCCTTGGTGGTATAGGGAGGCAGGCTGAGCCCTGGCAGACAGTAAGAAGAGTTACTCCAAGCCCTTCCTCCTCCTCCTCCTCCTCCTCCTCCTCCTCCTCCTCCTCCTCCTCCTCCTCCTCCTCCTCCTTCTTTTGGTTTTTTGGTTTGTTTGGTTTTTTTTTTTTGTTTTTGTTTTTGTTTTTTTTTTAGTTCGAGACAGGATTTCTCTGTGTAGCCCTGGCTGTCCTGAACTCACTTTGTAGACCAGGCTGGCCTCGAACTCAGAAATCCACCTGTCTCTGCCTCCCAAATGCTGGGATTACAGGTGTGCGCCACCACACCCGGCTTCCTGCTTCAGTTCTTGCCTTCAGGTTTCTGCCCTGACTTCCCTCTCTTCCTCCAGCAGTTGCTCTAGGCTGTGGTGTTTCTCACAGCAACAGAAACCTAACTAGGAGAGAATGTACCGCCAAGTGTAGGTGTTGTCAGTAATTGTATAAACTCCAAGGATAATCTATGAGTAAAAGCATGTATTATGTGCATGATGTCAGTATATGAGCATGTATATACATACACTTATACACAATAGAATATATTTTTAAAATAATATTTTCTTACACATTTTTTATATATTTACATAATATATTTATGTATAAATTTATGTTATGCATAAATAAATTCTGCATATAAGTATATGCAGATGCACCCCCACCCCCATGCCTGCTCTCTCATCCAAAGTTTCAGTCAGCTGAGGCTAACCTGCATCTGAAAACACTCAGTGAAAAAGCCCCGATTACAAAAGGTAGATCGTGGTAGGCATGCGTGCCCAGCATGCACGAGAGCCTAGGTTTGAACCTCTTCATCCCCTAAAGTCAAACAAGTTCTAGGCATTGAATTGTACACATGGCATTATGGGTAGCAGGAATAGCCTTCCCTCTCTGCCTGCCTGGGTCATGAATCCTAAGTAATGGTCTCCATCATCAGATCACAGTGCTAAAGTGCCCCATGTTAAATACCCCATGTTAAGTTAGTAAGGGCAGGAGTAGTGGCTGATAATTTGGATATATCTAAGAGAAACGTTGGGCTTCCCGAAGTGGCAAGATGAAATGTTCTTAATCAGTGATTGAAATAAACCAAGTGCTAACATAGTTAAAACATACGATAAAACCAAGTCTTCTGTCTGTAATGTGGGCGCTTTCTACTATAAGTCCCCAAGCTGTAATCATTCCAGACAAAAGCCATGGTGGCAGTTAAGAAGAGCAGCCCAGCCTGGGGGCCCGCACTGAAAATCCAGCTTTTGAGAGCCGAGGCAGGAAGATTGCCTCTGAGTTCCAAGGGGGTGGGTTTTATTTTTTTTCAAAGATTTACTTTTTAGTTATGGAGGCACAGGGGGTACGCATAGGTCCCTGTAGAGGCCAGAAGGTGCGGGTTCCCTGGATCGAGAGTTATCTGAGTGGTGTAAAAGTGGTGTGAGCTGCCTTGGTGGATGCTAGGAACTGAATTTAGGTCTTCTGTAAGAGTGGAGTGTGCTGCGGGGTAGTGGTGGCGCACGCCTTTTAATCCCCGCACTTGGGAGGCAAGGCAGGTGGATTTCTGAGTTCAAGGCCAGCCTGGTCTACAGAGTGAGTTCCAGGACAGCCAGGGCTACACAGAGAAACCCTGTCTCGGGGAAAAAAAATGTGGAGTATGCTCTTAACCAAGGAAACATCCTCTAGGTCTCTGAGTGTTGAGTTTTATGCGACCCTATGAAAAGAGGGAAAGAGACAAAGACAGAGAGACAGAGGCACACAGAGAGTGAATTAACCTGCGTATGTTTAAGAAAATATGGTATATATGGGACTTGTTGTTATCTGAATTTCCAAGAATCCCCCTATCTGTGCTGACAATCTAAGCAGCCCTGACCTTAGCCAGGAGTGTCCCCGGACTCCTAGCCCCAGTCCTGTCTGCTTAGAAGCAGGTTCTTTCTGGGAGTTCGAAGGGTCTCAGGCTTTGTCAGAACCGGAAGTAAAGAACTACCCGGAAGTGTGACGAGTGGCTGCTGCCGCAGGGTTCCCACCTCTCTAGAGTTCCTTGCTTGTCTGGCTTTCTCAGAGCTCTGCTCCTGCCCCGTCAGGTAAACTCTACAATCCTCCCCTTAGGAGGGACCACTTTCTACCCACCCCATCCCCCAAGACATGCCCGTGTCCTTTCTGACTTGAAGAATACCCTCGCCAAAGCTCCTTAGACACTCCACTTCCTGCTTCCTGTGTGTTTCCATGTTTGTGTTTTCTCTCAGGACTGTTGGAGAGAGGTTTTGTAGCGGTCTCCAGGGTCTACCTAGCATAACTGCTAGTTGTGGTGGTGCGGGACTGCTAATGTCATTCTGGAACCATCTTTAGTAAACTTGGTAGTGACACCAAGAATAGAAGCTTGGCCCGGAACAGAAGCTTGCACTGCCTGCGTAGTGCCCTGGAGCTTGCTCTGTAGACCAGGCTGGCCTCGAACTCAGGGATCTTGCCTGTCTCTGGAGTGCCGGGATCAAAGGTGTGTGCCACCACTTGGCTCCTTGTAGCCCTGGCTGTCCTGGAACTCACTCTGTAGACCAGGCTGGCCTCGAACTCATAAATCCGCCTGCCTCTGCCTCCCAGAGTGCTGGGATTACAGGCGTGTGCCACCACCGCCCGGCCATTTTTTTCTTAATTTTGGCAACTTTAAACATTTATTCATGTATGCATGCACTCTGTATATGCCACATGAGTACAGGAACCCCCAGAGGTCAGAAAAGAGCCTTGGATTCACAGTTGTGAGGATTTGGTTGAACTGAGGGCAGGACTTCTGGAAGATTAGAGAACACTCAGCCACTGAGCCGTCTCGCTAGCTCCATTGTTTTGAAAGATTGACTTATTTTATTAGCATAAATGGTTTTGCTTGCATGTGTGTATGTATGTATGTATGTATGTATGGGCACCACATGCACGTCTGATGTCTATGAAAGACAAAAGAGGGTGCTGGATTCCCTGAAGCTGAAGTTTCAGAAGGTCATAAGCCATCATGTGGGTGAACAAATGTCTACTCACTTTGCATAGTTACACCAACGACAGACTAAAATGACTATTCCACCTAAGTCGGGCTTGTGGAAACAGTGAGCTTAGTGGGCGTGCAGGAGCAGGGGTGAGGCTGAGCTTAGTGGGCTTGCAGGAGCAGGGGTGAGGATCATAGCTTCCCTGTAGCTTCGCAGGTGGGTCTAAGGATTGCAGTGCCGGCGGGACAGCATTCCGCAAGAGCAGGCCTGTGTATTCCCAACCAGGATCCCTAGGAATGCATCCTATCAGCCTGCCACTGCCTAGGGTGATCCCTGCAGGCTGCTGGCATACAGTTCAGCACACAGAGTGAGAGCTAAAAGATGAGCTAGTGCCCAGATAAAATGGAGCAAGTACTTTTGAGGATAATACCTTCTGTGCCTCGGGACTGCGAACTATGAACAGGCAGCAGATGTCAAAGAATCTCACCCCTTACCAACCTCACCTCCATTTCTCTCCTCTCCCCTTCTTATTCCCCTTCCCCATTCTCTTCCCACTTCCTTGACTAGCCTCTTCCCCGCTTTCCCTCCTGATCTGACCTCTAGGTTGGCTCAGCTCCACGTTCAAGATGTTAGTTACATAATATGGCTTACGAAAGCAAAACAACCTGCTGCCTGTCCTGCCTGCTCTGCCTGCCCTGGAGAGGAAGAGCCTGGGCTTCTTTGGGGGTTGTTGAGGCTGGCGGCAGGAGGGGTGGAGGGCAGGGAGACTGAGGATGGACACGACTTGAACCAACGCTTACAGGTTCTACCTGTATTAGTCTCTGTCTGCCTATCCATATATCTATCTTTCAATCTCTCTCTCCCCCCTCCCTTTCTGTCTTCTCCCTCTTCCTCCTCCTCTCCCTCCCTTTCTCCTCCTCCCTATCCCCAAGGTTTCAAGTAGTCCAGGCTGGCGTTGATTCACTTCTGATTCTCCTACTTACACACACACACACACACACACACACACACACACACACCAAGCCAAGTGCTGAAATTACAGGTGGTGTGGCATCAAACCTGATTTGTGCTGAGCTGGGGATCAAACCCAGGGCCTAGTCCATGCTAAGAGGACATTCTACCAAAGTCGTTTTAACCCCAGTTCTCCATGTCTTCAACAGGACTCTGCCAGATCTGCAGACGGAGCCTGACAAAGACAGGAGGCAAAAAGAAACCAGGGGGCTAAGGAACATAAGGACCAGGGCAGATGCTTATGCTCATCCACCCTGTTACTAGCTCTCCCAAAAACTTTACGGTGATCCACATTAGTTCAGTAGCACCTAGAAGTTTCCTGTGTGTCTACCTTTCTGTATGCTACACAAGCACTGTACCACAGTCCTCATGGTTGTTCTCTGAGCAAAAGGGCAGGGCCTCAGCAACGTTTACAGATGCTAAGAGGGACTCTCAGTAACCTTATCCCCTGGGGGATGTCTGTGGCTCCCAGATCCTGGTTA
>OZ030017.1:40912918-40965418 GCA_964023405.1 Apodemus agrarius
ACAAGGCAGAGGAGCTAGCCAAGAGGAGACACATCACGATACCAAGACAATCCAAGTAACTAGCTGAGGGACAAGGCTCCCGAGAAGCAAGCCACAGGGTGACAACAGGCCTTCCTCTGTCACACAGGATAAGGCACCCTCTCTTGTATTTGTGGGGCTCTCTAACCACCACAGACAGGGTCTAAGAACCTCTTACCGACGGGACACAAGGCAGGAACCGGGAGCCTTGCTTTTACAATGGTTAGAAAGCTGTGTGATGACACAGGTCTGCATTATCAGCTTTCAGGAGGCTGAGGCAGGAGGATTATGACAGATTTGAGTCCAGCCTGGGCTATATAGCAAAACCCTATCTCAAAATATATTTTGAAGACTTAGTTTGTCTTTCCATTCCTAATGACGGCTTTTCAGTTCAGCCAATTTCTAGAAGGTAATTCAAGATCCCCTTAACCCCTTTTAAAGATGCTGTCTCTTGAAGGAAGTGAGGGTGGTGGATCCTAAATAGGATGTGATGGTTTGTATATGCTTGGCCCAGGGAGTGGCAGTATTAGAAGGTGTAGCTCTGTTGAAGTAGGTGTGGCCTTCTTGGAGTAGGTGTGTCACAGTGGGTGTGGGCTATAAGACCCTCATCCTAGCTGCCTGGACGTCAGTCTTCTGCTAGCAGCCTTCAGATGAAGATGTATAACTCTCAGCTCCTCCTGCACTATGTCTGCCTGGATGCTGCCATGCTCCTGCCTTGATGATTACGGACTGAACCTCTGACCCTGTAAGCCAGCCCCAATTGGTCATGGTATCTGTTCACAGCAGTAAAAACCTAAAACATAGGATCAGTACCATATATTTAATGTGTGTATATAACATATATAAATGCATATACATGTACATATGTGTATATATATATATATATATATGCTCTCACCAACTTGATATGTGCCTATGTACTCATGCAATTGTCCACATATGTAAAATGTGAGTTGTCTTTATTCTTCAGATGTTTTTAGTGCTGTTTTTTTTTTTAATGACAATTGACCTAAGGCTATAAAGGATAAAGGCTCTATTCTCACTTTGTGGACAGGAGCAATTTTCTTGAATTCTTTGGGCTTTTATTGTGAGTGGCTGCTTTCTATTATAGCCTTTAAAGCAACAGGAAGCTCATGGCAGCTTGATTGCAGCCAGAATGGAGAGCAAGCAGACATTCTTCCCCCCCCCCCAACACAGGCTTATTCAGTTGGGTCGTAAGGCTGGTAGTGGAAATTAGCAAGTTCAATCCTTTAAGCTCATTACCCAGCCAGCCAACTGGAGCCCAGTAGATTCCACTACCACTCAGCAGAGTTGCAGACTTAAAAAAAAAAAAAAAAAACTCACAAAACTGACTGACCCTTAAACATTGTCCTGGCTGGTTTTGTGTGTCAACTTGACCAAGGCTGGAGTTATCACGGAGAAAGGAGCCTCCCTTGAGGAAATGCCTCCATGAGATCCAGCTGTGCGGCATTAGTGATCAAGGGTGGGAGGGCTCATCTGGGCGGTGGGTTCACTACAGAGTGAGTTCCAGGACAGCCAGGGCTACACAGAGAAACCCTGTCTCGAAACAAACAAACAAACACACACACACACACACACACACACACACACACACACACAAAAGGTGGGAGTGCCCATTGTGGGTGGGGCTGTCTCTGGGCTGGTAGACTTGGGTTCTATAAGAAAGCAGGCTGAGCAAGCCAGGGGAAGCAAGCCAGTAAGTAACATCCCTCCATGGCCTCTGCATCAGCACCTGCTTCCTGACCTGCTTGAGTTCCAGTCCTGACTTCCTTCCGGTGATGAACAGCAACGTGGAAGTGTAAGCTGAATAAACCCTTTCCTCCCCAACTTGCTTCTTAGTCATGATGTTTGTGCAGGAATAGAAACCCCAAGACAAACACAGATCATTAAACCAAGCTCTGTCAGCAACACAGCAGGTCTGGGGACTTGGTGGTGATCAAGGAAAACAAGCCCAGCTTTCTGAGATTGATAGCTTCAAAGCCCTTCAGAAGCTTTCCTGGGAGAGCAGGATACTCTCCAGACTTCACACTGCAGTGGAACAGGGGTCAGCAGGAGCTGGAGTTGTGAAACTCTGGTCGAGCTATTTGGAGCACCAGCCCCAAGCATCTGATCAAACTCTGTCTCTAAGTGTTCCTACCCAAACATAAAGCTCTGATTTTTCACGTGCTAAGAAACGCCTTAAAACCATGTGAGCTTATGATGCCTTTCAAGCTCTTACCTGGTAACTGACATGACACGAAATACTCGTTCGTTTCGTTTTGAGAGAGTGTCTGAGGTAGCCCAGGCTGGCCTCTAACTGACTATAGGAAATGAATTTGGGATGGGCTGGGATTGCAGGCACACACCTCTCTATACCTGATTTGCATAGCTTTAAGCAGCTAGGGAGGGGCTAACACCTAGCTCCAGCTTTGGGAAGTCATGTTTAAAGAGTCTGTGAAGAATTCTGGGTGACTGCCACACAGTACTGAGAACTGGAACTTCACACACACACACACACACCCCAAGGCATTACGCTGCTGAGCTAGAGCCCCAGTCTGTCCCTTTAAGGCTGAAAATTTGGCAAACATTGTTTAATATAGCCCCCCATCCTGTTTAATCTATCACTGATAAAGTTATCATGTAACCGAGTCTGTTAAATGTGCAATTAAAAAAAAAAAACCCTTAGAAATATAAGGGGATTGAACTATGACCCGGAGGGCAAGTGTAATTCTAGCTTCCAGGGTGGAGAGGGAAGTACTTCCCACCAGGAAGGAATCCGGATCCTAAGTTTGAATTCCTCCCCAAGTAACCTTGAGAACCTTGGTTGCAATCTGCCACAAAACAATGAAAACAACTCTGGTCACTGAGTCATTGGTCCTGTGGATGAAACAGGGAAACAGCACTGGGTGGGGGGGCTGGAAGGTGGAAGCAAGAATATTTATTTTTAACATGAAGACTAGGAAGATTCTGAGGGTAGAAGAGGGCACTTAAAAAAAAAGAAAAGAGGGAGCCGGGCGGTGGTGGCACACGCCTTTAATCCCAGCACTTGGGAGGCAGAGGCAGGCGGATTTCTGAGTTCGAGGCCAGCCTGGTCTACAGAGTGAGTTCCAGGACAGCCGGAGCAACACAGAGAAACCCTGTCTCGAAAAACCAAAAAAAAAAAAAAAAAAAAAAGAGGATCTATGTGTGTCTGTTGAGTGCCAGCATGTATGTATCTGCCGCATCTGCATGCCCAACTCTCAGGACAGACAGATGGGTACCAGGTCCCCTGGGATGGAGTTACAAGTGGCTGCGCCGTCTGAGCTAGGGTCCTCCTAAGAGCATCTAGTGCTTTTCTAACTGATGAGCCATCTCTCCAGCAGGAGGGCAATCATGTCAGCCTAACAGGTTTGTAAAATACTAGGTTTATATTTACTTTACAAGAGAATACTTGCTTGAAGAAAACTGTCACTTTAAGAACCGCTACAACAGGCTCTACTAACTCAAAGTGGCAGTATCTCACCATCTTTAGAGGACTGTTACCCACAACAGCTCAACAATGCTATTCATAGTATTAGCAGAACATAGCGGTGCCCTTGGGAGGCAGAGCCTAGCAGATCTGTAAGATTCAGGCCAGCCAGGGATACCACACAAACCAACAGTGGAGCTAGTCTACGCTACTTTTTACTATCTGGGCTCTGGACGTATGCACAGCAGCACAGTGAAAGAGGAAGCACCTCTTTTAGCTTAGGGAGGAAAATGCTTAAATAGCAACAGGACAAAGGACTTGGTGGCATAATGTGGGATCAGGATCAAGACTTCTAGACCAGCCGGGATGAGCTCCAAACTGGAAGCTCTAGGGAGTTAAGCAGGAAGTGTGAAGATGGAGGTTTGGAACTCAGGTTCAGTGGTCTACAACGGCTTGTTGTCTAGGCTGTGCTGAAGTCTGCGGACCTAGGCTGGACAACTTGGGGAAAACCAGAACAAAACAGAGAACTCCAAGTTCACCAACCTAGTGTTTGCTTAATTAAAACCTAGGACAAGCCCATGCCGTGAGCATACCAACCTTCAGTGGCTTCAATAGGGAAGCCAACCTACTGTGTAGATAGCTCAAGCACAGGGGCAGTTAGTACACTGTACCACGCTGTATTAAATATCCTGATAAGGCAGGACTGTCAGTGTCCGATAAACCGAGCCCTGGCACCGGAAGTGAAGCAGGGGGTTCCCATTTGCCAGGACATTCTAGCAGCGTCAGTCACACAGAGCAGAGGGTGGCGGTGAAAGTGGCCAGGCCCAACAAAAACCTTAAAATATTCGTGTTTTAGGTTGTGTGTGTGTGTGTGTGTGTGTGTGTGTGTGTGTAAGTTGATAGCATGTTTCTTGAGCCTGAATTCTGTTAGACAGCACTGCCTTTAAAATGAAAGGCCAAACATGAAACTGGGAATTGCCAAGATTGACAGTGTAAATGTAAACCCCTGCTCTGGAGCAGAACTCAAGCTAAAGGCGGGACTGGTCTTCAGAGTGAACTCCAGGCTAGACACGGATGGACACGAGGACCCTGTCTCATAAAACCTAGTCCAGAAGACTTCATAAGCACAGATAAACAAGAACCACCCCTCCTTTCTTTTGATAAAGAAAGAAGGAACAAAATAGCACTGAGTTTTTGAGGCTTTTTTTTTTTTTTTCTTTTTCTGAACCAGAAAGAAACAAGTCAGAGGAAATCTTATAAATGTTAGGTTGATTTATAAGCGCTGCTCTGGCAGTTACAGTCTGTTTACAGTTGAGTTATCTAACGGAACATACTATACATGGCAATCAGAAGTCATCGTGGCAAGAGAAAAACCACAGCTGGCCTGCCGCCGACACAAACAACCAGAAAACTGCAGGGCAACAGGCTGGGATGGAGGTGGGGCGTGTTTATTATAAAAGGAAGAAAACAGAACAAGACTCTACCAGCGTTTTCAGAAGGAAAAGGAACAGTCTGCTGGGGGAAGGACATCAGGAGACAAGGGTTCTAACTCCAGGCCTGTCCTGAGTCCCCCTAAGGGCCAAGTGGAAGGAGACACCGAAACAAACAGGCAAGTCTATAAAGTGAGAAACCCTACCAATTTGATTAAAATCTAAACTTGTTTTGCTTTTTAAAAAAATTTAATATATCAAAAGGCCTGCTTTAGTGACATGCTAGTCCCACCAAAAAAAAAAAAAAAAAAAAAAAAAATAACCCCCGTAACACCCACCCGCCCGTCAGTAACAATGTTCAAGTTGACCAGCCAACTCATAACTTCTAACTCGTGTGTGGATTAAGTATATGCATCCCCCTAAACCTAAGCCCAGAGACAGGTGGTGGCAAGCGGTGGCACCCCACCGGCTACCTGCCCAACATCTGCTCCTGCAGAGTGGGCAGGGAAACCCTAAGCAAATGAAGCTGAGCCCCCCCAAGATAACCAACTTTCCCGCTTCCCCACCCCTACCCTCACTTCTAAACCAAGCTCCTCCCTCAAACTTGGCACCCAGTGAATAGGATGGTACTCCCAATTAGAAAGGCATATATCCACACATCCATATATATAACATTTTTAACATTTAAATATAAAAATACTACTCTGCTTTGTTATACACAGAGGACCAAGAAATGCCAACCTTTTTCTTCCTTTACAGTAAGGCTATCCATCAGGGGACACATTGAGCTGTGTTCACAGAGGAGATGAGCTCTCCTCCCTCAAGCTAAGGCAGCAAGAGACCAACCTCCAACTCCTCAGCTGACTTCCATTTGGAACCAGAAAGCTGGTTTCCCCTTTAGAAATAACAGCTCTCTACCAACAGGGGGATGTCCATCTAAGCTGTTGGACCTGCCCTTTCAACTATCCTGAAGAAAAAAAAAAAAAAAGTCCTCCTTCACCACAAGAACACCCGCTTTCTGACAGCTATGCCTACTGGGCATGCATTTCTGGATGAGATGAGGCAGTGGGTCCCCCTCCCCGCTCCCCACTAGAAAAGCTAGACAGGAAAGAAAGGGTTGGCTGTGTAGAGATTAAGAACTCGACCCCTCTATTCTGACCAATAAAAGCAAGATTAACTGGGCACGAGGAATAAAAAGACCTTGGTATTCCATCCTTTGAGTTACAGTGGGGACAACTGGGAGAGGGAGGAGTCGGGAGTGGGATGGACTAGGAAGGACTGGAGATCACTGGAAGTCTAGTCCGCTTAGTTCTTGTATTGGAAGGGCTCGTCGCCAGTTTCGTTGAGGAGACACGTGCGGACGATGGCTTCTGTCACCGCGTAGGGGTCACAATTGGCAGAAGGCCGACGGTCTTCAAAGTAACCCTTCTTCTCCTGGCCGACAGTCCGGGGAATGCGGATGCTGGCGCTGCGGTTGGCAACCCCAGCAGAAAAGTCGTTGATGTTGGAGGTTTCGTGGAATCCAGTCAGTCGCCGGGCATTGTCCAGGCCCCCCTTGGGATCGTAAGCACGGATGTGGTACTGGTGCCTCTTGCTCAGTTTGTCAATGGCCTCCTCGATGCACCTGGTGGAAAACGGTAAAAGGTTGAGGGCCCATCCTTGTCACTAGAAACACGTCACTCGATGGCAGGAGGGAACAGGCATGAATCCCAGAAAAAAGAAGGCGGTGTGGTCTCTGTCTCAGTGTCTCTCTCAGGCCAGTCCTTAATATGCCGTGCAAAGACCCCCGTCACCCACCCCTTCCCACCAGTAAGGATTAAGTTACCCACTTGGTTGTATTTTTGCTTGGTTCGAATGCCTGAACCCATTACCATTCCGGTAATTCTATTCCTAAAGTATCACTCTATCGCCTCTCCAAAGGGCACAAAAGGACAGGCTCACGACGAATACGCAGAGCACGCAGAGCGGGGCATGTAGTCTGTGAGAAGCCACCCGCAGCCCTCCCACTCCACGAGGATCCAGACGGTTCCAAAGGGAAGGGACTCACTTCAGACCATTTTCCTCCCGCATGGCCTTGGTGCTAAAGTTGGTGTGGCAGCCCGCGCCGTTCCAGTTCCCTGGAATGGGCTTGGGGTCAAAGGTCGCTATCACCCCAAAGTCTTCGCACACACGATGCAAGATGAAACGGGCTACCCAAAGGTGATCTCCCATGCGGATCCCTTCGCAGGGTCCTATCTGGAATTCCCACTGGAGAGAGGGGAAAAAAAAAAAGTTGACTTTTAAAATGAAGCCAACAGCCAGCTGCTCGGCCACCCCAGCTCCTAGCTTGCTCTGCTCACCTCTGTGATCCACCCCTGCTAGCCCAAGTCCCCACGTGCCTACCTACCCAAGTCTTCAGAGGGGAGGAAAAGGACGGGCGCCACTTACCTGGGCAGGCATAACCTCGGCATTTGTCCCTGTGATCTTGACTCCGGCATACAAGCAGGCCCGGTAGTGGGCCTCCACGATGTCCCTACCATAGGCCTTGTCTGCTCCCACACCGCAGTAATACGGACCTGAAGGAGGGCCGAGACAGAGCAGGGAAAGAGTCAGGGAACCCCGACCCCAATAATAACTAGGAGGTCCTAACGTTGCTTTGCTGAGTCACTCACTAGTCCTGCCTTCAGCTGCAGGGGGCAGAATTTAGGTTAGTCCTTCGTCACCACGGCCTCAATAGAGGCCCTGCTTACTTCTGAGTGGCTTTTCATTAATTTGTATGTACATGCATATTTACGGTCTGGTCAGAGGGAAAACTCGAGGGAATCATTTCTTTCTTGCCTTCTACCGAAGGGGTCCCAGGAGGAGATTCAGGTTGTCAAGCCTGGTGGGTAACCACTGAGCCATCTCACCACCTTCTGCCCTTTTAGATTCTAACCACCTCTAGATGTGAGGGATACAAGGGCAGCAGTCTACTGTTAAGAGTCTGCTGTCCTCCATTTTCTGATTCAAGATTTGCTCTGGGAAGGGGGATTTCCTGGGCATTAACAACGCAGGGGAGTAAGTGTCACCTTTTAGCCAGGCAGGACTTACCTTGGGGTCCAGGGAAGCCATTGGAAGGCCAGCCAAACGGGTGGCCGTCTGTTCCCATGAGAGTATATTCCTGTTCCATTCCAAACCAGGGATGCTGGTTGCCCACCATGTCCATTATCCGTTTACAGGTGTGCCTCAGGTTGGTCTCTACAAATAAAGACCCAGCATGCCATCAGGAATAGAGTCCTCTTTGTTTTTTTTTTTTTGTTTTTTGGTTTTTTTGGTTTTTCGAGACAGGGTTTCTCTGTGTAGCCCTGGCTGTCCTAGAACTCACTCGGTAGACCAGGCTGGCCTCGAACTCAGAGATCCGCCTGCCTCTGCCTCCCAAGTGCTGGGATTAAAGGCGTGCGCCACCACCGCCCGGCATTTAAAGATTTATTTATTTTTATTATATGTAAGTACACTGTAGCTGTCTTCAAACACACCAGAAGAGGGAGTCAGATCCCATTACAGATGGTTGTGAGCCACCATGTGGTTGCTGGGATTTGAACTCAGGACCTTTGGAAGAGCAGTCAGTGCTCTTACGCACTGAGCCACCTCACCAGCCCCGGAATAGAGTCCTCTTACACAGTTCCAGTGCCAGACACTGGAAGGACTGCCCCAGGCCTAACCACCACGTTCTATCACCAAGGAAAATGGAAGAAGGCGTCACAGTACCTTTGCAGGAACTGGCTGATAATCTTTTTATAGTTAGAGTCAGCCACACAATCTCATGAGAACGGAATCCAAGCAGAACAGTGGTCACCCTATCTGCACGCTGGCTACCTTCCACACAGCACACGCCAGGCGCTCACTCTCTAGTCACAAGACAACTGCTTCTAGTCATCAGATGCATTCCCTAGTTTCTCAGGCACTGAAGGCCAGATGTGCCATTTTATTGAGAATGATTTGTCCACTAGGTCTACATGCCAGGTGGGTTTAAGTGCTAAGTTATACAGTATAGACCGGTACAAAAGTAGACAGAGAGGGAGGCAGACAGACAGACAGCAGATACGGGCATAACTGGAAACAATTCCCAAGCTAGAAAAAAAATAACCATCTGAGTCTGAGGTGAGTATTAGCAACCTTCATTTTCACAAATGAGAAAATGAAGCCCTGAGAGAGGGTGTTAGGTGACATGCCCGGGTTACAGGCGGCAGAGCCAGGAAGTCCATGGCTGTCACGCTCAGGGTGCACGCACACCCTTTACCAATAATTCTGCCTTTCAAAATAGGCACTGAAGGTACAGGCACCAAGCCTTACTGGCATTGTTAGAAGAGATTTCACAGAAGTGAGCCTTGCCCAGGTTTAAAGCTATCTGAAGACAGAGATGGGCAGCACAGTTCCCCCCGCCCCCCCACTCCACTCGGGCAGGTTCGGCAGGCATCAGGGCAAATGGCCCATCCAGAAACTGCCACGCTCATACTTGTGAGTGCATAGACTCCACGAGCTGACTGGGATAGGAGAGTAGCCAACAGTTAACGGGCAATACTCCCAAACGGTTTGCTCACGGTCATTCATTTGATCTTCAAATGACTTCGAGATGGACTCTATCTTAAAAAATGAACAAAGGCGGGTGGTAGTGGCGCATCCCTTTTAATCCCAGCACTTGGGAGGCAGAGGCAGGTGGATTTCTAAGTTTGAGGCCAGCCTGGTCTACAGAGTGAGTTCCAGGACAGCCGGAGCTACACAGCGAAACCCCGTGTGGAAAAACAAACAAACAAACAAACGAACAGCAGAAAAGGAGCCCTGAGACAGCTCAGTGGGTGTAGGTGTTGCCACACAATCCTGGCAACCCGTTCAGCCTTCAGAACCCACATAACTAGGGTGTAGAGAACCAACTCCAAAGCGACCTGTTGACGTCCACCCCCAGCACGCAGGCCCTGCCAAGCATGCTCCGTGTCTCTCCACACACGGCACACACGATTCAGGGGGAAAAAAATGCATGTAGAAAAGTGGCAGTGCTAGTACTTAAATTAAAAAACTACCAAACTTTTAAACAGGCTTTTCCATCAGCAGGTAGAGGCTGCCACTGGGAACTCCTGTCAGCAAACAGACAGAAGAGTCAACAGTTTGTCCAAGCAATAAAAGGAACCATGGAAGGGTGGAGCGCACTGTTTCCAACAGGAAAGTTCAGGGTAGAACAGATATCCCATCATCGCTACATTCTTTTTTTTTTTTTTTTTTTGGTTCTTCAAGACAGGGTTTCTCTGTGTAGCCCTGGCTGTCCTAGAACTCACTCTGTAGACCAGGCTGGCCTCGAACTCAAGAAATCCACCTGCCTCTGCCTCCCAAGTGCTGGGATTACAGGCGTGTGCCACCACGCCCGGCCATCACTACATTCTTAGAGAGCGTCCTCTCAGTTCTCAAAGTCATCCCCCTCTGCAGGAATCGCAGACAGCCACACCCGTCCCATACGTGCCTGCAGGCTTCCGGTTATACTTGAAAACTTCGCAGAGCACCAGCTTGTTGGGGTCTTTGCGGAAAGGGTCTCGAAACATGGCGACGGGATGGAGGTACATGTCGCTGTTGGAGCCTTCAGACTGAAAGGTGCTCGAGCCATCAAAGTTCCACTCAGGTAACTCTGGGCAAAATAAAGATAGGAAATTAGATGAACTTTCAAGATGTATTTGATCTCTTTCAAGAGATCCCCTGGAACTGGGGTTACAGATGGTTGTGAGCCACTGGTGGGGGCGGGGCGTCATTAACTGAACCCAGATCTTCTGTGAGAGCAGCAAGTGCTCTCAATCACATGAAAGCTCATAAACTGTCTGTTACTGAGGTTCTCACAATCTTTTGACTTCTGCTGGCACGTGGAGAACCCCGCACGCGCGCTGGTCAGCCTCTTACCCATCCTTGCATAGCTCACCATCAACTCTCTTCCTGAGGAGGGAGGTGCATGTGAATGCATCACCATCAGGGACAACCTGATGTCCCCTATCCTTCTTTCTCCTTATCTGAGATTCCCAAGAGCATGGCGTCCCAAGAACCACCCCGGGCGGCAAAGAGTCCTCTCTGTGGAAGCCTACCATGCCGTGTACTCTGGGATCACTTCCAGTGTGTCAGACACACACAGGACAAAAACAAAAACACACAAACAACCCCACCTCCTCCTCTAGACCATTGTCTCCCTTCTCCTATCCCTCACAGGCCTGACTGTTATAGTGCAAGTAATGCTTTTATAGACGAGGAGACAGTTGCTTGGCTGGTTTGAATCTCCAGTTACCTCTGAGATCTCAGAAGGCAGAGACTAAAGAACCTACCTACACTCTGCCAAGTACCAAGAACCCAATCTATGCTCTGTTATCTAGTCGTTCGTCCACTCAAACACAAACATCCTTACAAGAGTAACCCATCCTAAACGAAGTAGCTGGTGAGGGTGCCCACCCCTCTCCTGAACAGTTATGGCTTATACTTGGTCTATACTGAAAAACAAAGGCCGCAACTAAAATAATCTTAGAAGTATATATAATTATAAAGAGGTAGCAAAAACAATATTATGGTTGGGGGTTGCCACAACGAGGAACTAATCTTTTTTTTTAAAGATTTATTTATTTATTTATTATATGTAAGTACACTGTCGCTGTCTTCAGACACCTGAAGAGAGCGTCAGTCTCTCTTACTGATGGTTGTGAGCCATGATGTGGGTGCTAGGATTCGAACTCATGACCTTTGGAAGAGCAATCAGTGCTCTTACCCGCAGAGCCATCTCTCCAGCCACACGAGGAACTAATCGTATTAAATAGCTGAAGCATTAGGAGGGTTGAGACCAACTGTTCTATAAACTAGATAGCATATTCCAGTTATACCAGTCCTTTCAAACTGGGTCCCTGGGGTTGGCCAGGTTAGCGACACACCACCTGCCTCCCATCCCCTACACACGTGAGCCAGTATTTTTCTTCAATGTACCAGCACACGCAAGATTCCATCTAAATAAAGGCTCCCATTGTTGCTACGCCTCCGGACTATGCAGCAGTTTACTTACGGGTGACTGACTAAGGTCTGAAAAGCCTTGCAAACCAAACAGAAGAAGAAAGGTGGAATCTAAGGCTGCGCACGCCCGTCCGCGCATGCGCACTCCCACATGCCTGCGCATGCGCGCTTACCTTCCACACACTTGGGCTCGCAGTCCAGGGTACGGGTCTTGCACCGTAGTCCTTCTCCGGTCCCATCTACCCAGATATACATGGCTTGGATTTTCTCACCCTGGGGCAGGGACATGTACATTTGCTTGATGCCTTTGTTCAAGTGGGAACTTGCTGAGGTGGCCATGGTGGAAGGTGTTCTGGAGAGACAGGAAAATCACATTTTATTAACATCTACTCCAAAGAGATTCCCCTGAAGGAACAGCAAGGGAATCAGACGGGAGGGCGCGGTGATCTTGCTCCTTCGGGACTCCACACAAAGGTGCTCTATTCACTCTGCTTTCAAGAGGTTTAAAGTTTTATATTAGACAACGATCATTCCTCCCTCAGGGGGACTAGTAAGGGATGCTAATAACCATTAACCTTGAGAAATGTTAGCAGGAGAGAACAAAATGTCAAGATGTTCATTAACAGAATCTTACTCCACCCAGTAGAACTACCTTATTGCCACAGAAAGACTTGCCTGACTGCTGTCTTCCTTGGTCTTCTATTCTTGCAACAACCTTAAGGGACATACATCCTATCATAACCCCTCTGTCCCTACATTTAGACCATTTACTTATTTGAGACAAGGTCTCATTGTGGAGCCCTGGAACTTACTATGTAGCCCAGGCTAGCCTCCAGGCTCAGATCTGCCACTCTCAGCTTCCTGAATGCTAGAATTAAAGGTGTGTGCCACCACCAGTTTTAGATTTAACAATGAAACACTGGCGCTAGCTGTGAGATTTTAGCTGATGTGGTGGCAAAAGGTAAAGCCATACTCCCACACGCTAGGAAGCACACTGCTGACTTTTTTTTTTCCCCGAGACAGAGAAATCTCTACAAGCCGGCTCTGTCCTGGTACTTACTCATCCCTCGAAATCAGAGATCTACCGGTCTCTGCCTCCTGAGAACTGGGATTAAAGGCCCTTCCACACCAGGCCTCAACTGCTGACTTCATTACTGCATTACTACTGTGATGAAAAAAAGCCTTACTCCAGAGACAGATTTCAATGCGAAAAGTTACAGTGTTTGAAGATTCCATCAGATACTATTTTCTGTTAAGTAGAAAACTCCCACCTCTACTAAAGACCTGGCGCACAAGATTACAAGCCACAAGGGTGGGTGGGGGTAAGATCCTCTAAGAATCTGAGGCTACGAAAAACCCAGCCTCAACACAAGAGGAAACGTCCCCCTCCCTAACCACCCAGGATAGCTGGAAAGGGAACATATTGTTCTCCTCCAGTGACTTGGGCAACTATCTGAAGTACAGTGGCAAAGTTTCTACGGGCAACTGTCCATGTTTGCCCAAGTGAAAACAACTGCTTCTCCCTCCAGAAGCCTCACCCTTCCCCCGGGGAACAGATGAGCCTCTGCTGTCTAGTCCTCTGCAGAACCAAAGCCTATGTGGACACCACTTAGAGGACCGGAGGATCGTAACTTCTACCACCCAGTTCTCTGGCTTTCCTCTCCGGCGGCTCACACATCCAGCGCTAATCAATTGTTAGGTGACCCTGGGCTCCCCCTCTGGCCCTGTTCCCTGAGACCAGCTGGGTGCCAGCAGCCTAGTGTACACCAGCACCACTGGTGTCCCTGTGGTGCAAAGTGAAATGGGCTCTGCGGATGCCAGATGCCCCGGGGAGCACCTTCCTGCCTTTTTACTCACCCCAGCCAATGCGAATCAAATGCATTGGGGTTGTACTCTCTAGCCCTCCTCTTTTTAGGGCAGTGTTCGTGCCTCTCCTCGTTCTCGATTTCTCGCTGGTCTAAGCAACGGAGCTTTCGGGGCGAGGGCGATGGAGTAGGGGAGCCAGACCGTTCGGAGGGGTTGGTGCTGGAATAAGACTGGTGGGATTTAACCTTAACCCTTGACTTCTCCCCGGGGTTCACAGAGTAGGCAACGAAGCCGAAGTTATTAGAAGGGGACTCTGAGGACCGGGAACATCCATCTTCTACGTCTTCGATGGCTGGTTTCTTTGAGTGTTTGCGGTTGGGGGAGGATCCCCGCTTCCCGCCCCCGGAGGAGTTGGGGCAATCCACTTTGAGAGCAGCCCTTCCCACTAATATGTCCGGAAAGTCGGCGCCCCGACCCTCGGGCCCGCGTAGATCTCAAGGCCTCTCCCAGGGGGCCATAACCCGGCGAGGGCAGAGGCCGGGTGCCGAGAGTGGGGCGACCGCGCGGGAGGCACAGCGCGCCGCTGCTGCCTCCGCCCGGCCCGGCCTCTCCACTGCGGAGCCCTCTGGACACTCCGGGACCCCCCGCTCTCCATTGTTCGGTCATACGGCAAAGGCCCAGGACAAGGCGTTGGGAGCAGGAGAGTGGTGCCACCAACGCTAACGACCACCGGCCTCAACCAGACCACCCACAGCGTGACGCCCCCGCCCCCCCCCCCAGCCCCCGAACGCGCCGCCCAGGAAGAGAGGATCAAGGCGCCTGCGCCCACCTAAGGCCCTAAGAGCGCACTCCCGCTGGGACCACCGGATGGCCCCCGATCTCGGCGCGAACCTCAACCAAGGACGCCCGCCTCCCGGGGCGGCGCCTCCGGCCTCAAGTTAAAAGAAAAAAAAAAAAAAAAAAAAACAGATCAAAACAACCAGCGACCCCGCCCTTCCCGGAGCCCGGCTCACAGCGCGCCCTAGGAACGCCAAGCAGAACGGGGCCGGGCCGCACGCTGCAAGCACGCGGGAGGCACGAGCGCTGCATCCCGCGCCATGCACTAGCAGTCTGGAGCTGGGAAGTAGAGTGCGACGCTACTTCCACAGCTCGGGCAGCCGGGCATTCCTGGACCCTCCGTGCGCTTACCAGATCGGTGGCCAGCGGATGATGGATGGGTGAACAGGCCACGAGAGCGAGGCCGACGAGCGGAGAGGAGATGGGTGTGCTGCTTAGACACTCTGCTCTACTCCCATTCTCGGCTCTGCAGGGTCGCTGGCTGTTCAGTACTTTTTATTGACAGTCTGTGCCCCGCCCCCAGGCGCCCTGATTGGCTGGCCTAGGCCAGGAAACCAGCGCCCATCAGCTGCTGCACGCCGGGGCCCTGAGGCCATTGGCCGAGGAGCTGTGCGGGAACCGCGGGGTGGGGCGAGCGAGACCCAGAAGAAAGAAAGAGGGAGGGGAGTGGGGGAGGGGAGGCAGCGGCGGCTTGAGGAGGGTCGGGGCTGAAGGTGCTGGATGCATTTGCCGCTTGCGTTCTTTTGCGACCTCTGGACCCTCGGACCCAGGCTTAGGCTTTCTCAGAGTCATTTGGCCTTGGCCCTTTGCTACCTTAACGGTACAGAGGTTTTCGAGATCTGTCACTGAAAACCCAGAACCCCAGAAGAGAATTTTACCCTTTGTTTGTTGAGCGAGCCTCGGGGACGGCTTGGGGTGGGGAGAGCCAGGGAGCCCTGATCAAGCGCGAAGAGAGACACGATTCCCCGGAACATGGAGGACTCTATCTTCCTGGCTTCCTGAGTGGGTTTGGGGAAGTGGTCAGACTGTGATTTCACGGTGTAAACACAGTGCGATGTTTCTAAAAGGAGGATTCTGGATGTCCATAGTCTGATGTTGCTTTAAGTGCGTGTGTTCCCTATCTCTCAGCCTTTCAATGCCCGAGTGCCTTGGATCTGCAAAATAAAGCAGATGGAAGGACTTTCAGAGCCAGTTCACCCGGGAAGTGTGGTAGTGGCACTCAGGAGGCAGAGGCTGGTGGATCTCCTTAGTTAGGGGCCAGTCTGATCTACGGAGGGAGTTCCAAGGTTTCACAGGGAAAACATGTCTCAACAAAAACAAAAAAGCAAGGGGGGGAATCCCTGGCTTTGCTTCCCAAGTTTGTTTTTAAGTGTGTGTGTGTGTGTGTGTGTGTGTGTGTGTGTGTTAGGGGGGAGGGAATGAGTTTCTCTTTCCTTTCTTAACCCTGCAGTGATGCTGAGATAGTGTGTAAATACTGTAATGAGACAAACTGAAAATGTGCCCAGAATTTACCTGTAAAGATAGACGTGGCCCATATATTGTCATTAATGCTATGTTCTGAGCAGTCTGTTTCTAGTACATGAAATCCACCTCATGTCGGGGCTTTATTATATCTTTCAGGAGCCCTGGTATTTGAGATGAAGATTTTCTATTTAAATACCAGAAATCCACACTCCCGGTGCCTTTGGAAGAGGACAGGATGGAGTTTGTTCTTCTGGTTATGTTTTGCACCGCAAATATGAAAAAGAAGTGTTGCCTGTGACCACACACACATAACTCGGCCTCTTAGGTCAACCTCTGTCAATTCCCCTAAGTGTGTCTTAACACTGTGGCTCGCAGAAGCTGCGTCCTCCTCAAATGGGGTTTTGACTGGAAAAAAAAAAAAAGTATACTTTGGACCGGAAAGGCACCGTGCAAATTCTGTGTCCTAGTCAGAGCCGTGTGAAGCGTTTTACTATGAGGATGTTCAACAGCGGGGCTTCATGTCAGGCAAACCCAAGTTCAGATCTGTACCCCACTTCTTGCCGCCTTGATTAGTAGCCAAATAGCTACACAAACTCTGTCTTAGCATTTGTAGCAGGGATCACGGTGGGACCTGGAACATGACGAGTGTGAGGAAAACACTGTCATCTCGTAGGTCATGATCTGAGGAGACTGGATCATTTCTTTCCATGATTGTTCTGTGTGTGTGTGTGTGTGTGTGTGTGTGTGTTACATCCACGCATGTAGAGGTCAGAGGCTGACTTTAGGTGTCTTCTGTCACCCTATCACCCTCTACCTTTTTTTTTTCTTTTCTTTTTTTTTTTTTTTTATTTTTTTATTTTATTTATTTTTTTTTTTTGGAGACAGGGTCTTTCATTGAACGTGTAACTTACCAACTTAACTAGACTGGCTGCCCGGTGAGTCCCAGGGACCTTTCCGGATCTGCCTCTACACAGCTGACTTTTTACATGGCTGCTGGGATGCACTCCTGGGGGGGGGGAGCTTATTCTTTTGAAGAGAGGACCCACCAACTGAGCCGTGGCACTGCCCCTCCACGCCCACTCCTGAGATGCCGCCGTCTGCCTCCTCAGCAAGCCGTGCCATTACTGTACTTAAGGAAGTAAGGGGCTGGCTGTCTTCCCATTCCTTCTAACTCCTCAGCTTAGGTGGTTAGGAAAGGGTTCGTCAGGAGGGAGAGAGGATGCTCTTATGTTAGAAGACAGTGAATTCCAGATGGCAGCTGCCAGTCGGCAACCAGGGTGGCCTTCCGCTGTCTCCACCAGGGTCCAGAGTGGGGACCGTGAACACAGTAGAAAAGGCGATATTCTCGAGCAAATGTGTTGTTTTCCTTGGGCTTCTTGCATTTCTGCCATGTGAGTGCCCTCTTCCCTTCCTAGACACGTTAACCTTCCGCCTGCTTATTCTCCCATAACCCCCCAAATAGTGTCCAGACTGTTCAATAAACACGTATTGACCACACAGACACATCAGCGGCAGCATCAAGGGAACATTTGCTGTGTTTCCAAGAATAGAAGCGGCTCTGCTTTGATCCTTTCATGTGACCAGGAACCACTCATGTGACCACTGACTCTCGGGGGTAAACAAGAAGCCTTGCCCCCTTGGTCTGCCCGACGTGTGTTTAAACCAACCGAAGCAGGACCCAGACTAGTCCAAGGACTGGACCGGGGAACTTTGAGTGTACCATGGAAGAAAGTGTCCCTTCATCGGTTTGCCCTCCGAAAAGCCTCCTGCACTCTTAGAGAAGTTAAAAGAACAGCCTCTTCTTCCACTTTGACTTACCTGTGTCTCTGTCCTTTATTCTCCCCTAAATTGCCACCGCCTCCATTTTCTGCCTTCTCTGCAAGATGACTGAACCCCGTGAACTTTCAGTCCAGGCCCACATAGTATCAAGGCTAATGGGGGTCTGTCTGATGGCAAAGTGCTTTGAAGTTGAGCTTCTCACTGAATGGAGTCCCTCTGTCCCAGAGGGTGGGTGGAGTGGGAGAGCAATATTGCCGGGAAAGAGCTTGGACCACATTTGCAGAGATAGTCCCACCAGCGGCGCTCGCTCGGCCGGCTATGCCGATGGCTCTGCCTTGCGTGGGCTGTCCTGCGTTCTTACACGCGTTCGTTCTCTGTAGCTCTGAAGCTCCTAACCCAATGGTTAGTTTGCGCCGTTACCTCGCACTTAGGCTATGGTTCGCGACTGTAGCAGGCTGCTGGGAGTGGAGGTTGCTGCTTATGTGGCTGACATCAGCGGGCAGTCTGTGAAAACTTTAAACACAGTGGGGACTCAAGATGCAGTCACTCCAAAACCCCAACCCAGAAGGTGACTTGTTTGGTTCTTTATAAACCCAAAATAGATGTGGCCCAAAGAATAGAGCATAACAGACGGTAAGCCAAGCACCTCCCCACCCCCAGCCCCCAAGAAAAAATGGAGAAAGGGAGATCACTGGACATCGGTAGCATTCCTGGATCCTGTAAAGCTATTTGCAGGGGAAGGTTATATGAAGTCAGCCTTTCAAACGTCACTCTACACAATGAAAGAAGGAAAGACCAGTTTGTACTTGAATTAAATCATGAGAGGAGTTTTCTTTACATAGTTTAATCACTTGATACTCTTCAGTTTAAGAGAAGAAA
Organism: Apodemus agrarius; assembly: GCA_964023405.1. NCBI lineage: Eukaryota > Metazoa > Chordata > Mammalia > Rodentia > Muridae > Apodemus > Apodemus agrarius. The sequence continues at coordinate 40,931,561 of OZ030017.1, forward strand.
TTCAAAGTTGGGATGTCAGCTGGCTTTCACCTGATATGAGTTTGGCCAATGCTCAGTGTAGACACTCAGAGAGAGGGAGCACCCCATGATCAGTGAGGACACTCACAGAGAAGGGAGCACCCCATGCTCAGTGAGGACACTCACAGAGAGGGAGCACCCCATGATCAGTGAGGACACTCACAGAGAGGGAGCACCCCATGATCAGTGAAGACACTCACAGAGAGGGAGCACCCCATGATCAGTGAGGACACTCACAGAGAGGGAGCACCCCATGATCAGTGAGGACACTCACAGAGAGGGAGCACCCCATGATCAGTGAGGACACTCACAGAGAGGGAGCACCCCATTTCTCAACCTGCACATTAGCGGAAGCTTTGGGTCTGTTTGGACTCTATCTCAAATCTTGCCTCTGCTAGGAAGTCAAGTGAAGGGTTTGGGAAAGCAGGGCTCCTACTGAGACTATGAAAGCCACAATCACAATTCGAGAGTTCGGCCTTCACGTCTGTCTTTCCTGCTGGTTTCTGGGACAGGCTAGACAAGAAATCTATTGCTGAGCTGTATCCCCAGCTTATCCTTTATTTTATTTTATTTTATTTTATTTTATTTTATTTTATTTTATTTTATTTTATTATTTTTTATTTTCAGGAACAGGATTTTTCTGTTTCTAGCCCTGGCTGTCCTAGAACTAGCTCTGTAGACCAGGCTGGCCTTTGTTTGTTTGTTTGTTTGTTTGTTTTTGGGATTTGTTTTTTTCGAGACAGGGTTTCTCTGTGTAGCCCTGGCTGTCCTGGAACTCACTCTGTAGACCAGGCTGGCCTTAAACTCAGAGATCTGCCTGCCTCTGCCTCCTGAGTGCTGGAATTAAAGGCATGAGCCACCACCACCACCACCACCACCACCACCACCACCAGGCTTAGAGAGAGAATGAATTTTGAGCAAGTTTTCACTTACAATAATCTGACACTAATTAATTTAATTAATTTACTGTGTATGTGACAAAGGGGCACACATGCCTGACGCATGTGTGGAAGTCAGGGAACAACTTTCAGGAGTCAGTTTTCTCCTCCCACCATAGATTCCAGGACTAAACCTGTCAGGTTTGCATAGTGGTTGATGCCTTTAGCCGCTGAGCCATCTTTCTGGTCCATACATTTTGCTTTTATTTCCCAGAGTATATTTTTTTTTGTTAGCTAGATAGAGGCTAGCTGGTTTAAACTTTATTGAAGCCTACTTGAAAATTTAGGAAAGTTGATCTGTGGTAGAAAAATGTCTTGGATTGGAACGTGCCCGGCTCAGTTGGTACTTTCCTCAAAGGAGTCCACAGCTGGGCCTGCGTATAGCCTTTCATCCCTCGCCCCTGACCCCATTAGCTGGTTTGGATCTCTGTTTATTTCACGTTTGTCAATTTTTAACTGGAAACACACAGCCCTATGGTATGTATTTTGGATTCTTGGGCAACATTTAGCCTGCTTCTGGACTTTCTCTCTCCTCCCCCATTTCTTCTTTTTAAACCGGTTTTTGAAAGGCTTGTTTACTGGGGCTAGGGACCGAGGTGCTTGGACAGAGTGATGGTGACATAGTGCCCTCTGGTGGTAGTTTGTGGGAATTCCAAACATCTCCCCATAAGGCTTGAGTGTGAACGTTTTCTTGCCTCTGTTACATATTATATATGATAAACTAATAGTGCCCAAGTGCTTTGCCTATACTGGCTGTTTGAGAGATATTATAGTAATATTACTGCCTCATTGCTAGAAGTTTTTCATAAAATTAGTCTTCAGATGCCCAGAAATGGACAGCCAACTCTGCTTGCTCCTCACCCCCACGTCAGTGTCCTAGGAAGGTAAACAGAAAAGGACTCTGCAAAATCAACTGAGACAGGCCTAAGAATAAAGGTCCTTATCCTCAGCCCTCACTGGGATCTGAGCCCAGAAACGTAAGCCAAGCCAACAGTTGAGAGCATACCAGACTTCATTCTTAGGGGGTTGGGAGTTGGGCAGAAAGTCTAACAGAAACCTGTCCTTTAGGGGTGTCTGGGGTATTTACACTGTGCTACTTCCTCTATCAGCATCTCTAGCTGGCCTCACCTGTCCTCCCTCTGGTCTTCTTCCCCCGAGTCTTTGTTTAATCTTGGGGAAAACTTCCTTCACCATTGCCATTAGGGAGGATAATTATTTTTATTATATTATATTATATTATATTATATTATATTATATTATATTATATTATATTATATTATATTATATTTATTATATCAATTATATTATATTATATTATATTATATTATATTATATTATATTATATTATATTATACTATTCACTCTGTAGCCTGGGTGACACTCTCAGACCTGAATCTGATATGTGGCTTAATTCACTGATTTATCTCTTTTCTTCAGCAAGTGGACCCATAAGAGCAGGTTTCCTAGAGTTTCCTTAGAGAAGTACATCTCATGGCAGTGATACTAGCGGGAGCAGGATGTGGTTCTGTGGGTGACTGCTTGGGTCTCACGCTCCTTACTAAGCAACACAAGCAAAGCACCACCACTAACATCAAAAGACTAAAACAACTTAGAAACAGGTCGTGTGTCTTTATTCTCCCCCAAAACAAAGAAGAACGAGCAAGGAGGTGACCTCGGCTTTAGGATGGCCACGCAGAAGTTGGAAGAGCCTCTTACCTGTTGTATAACACAATAAAAACGAAGGATGGGTGGGGGGTGGCCAGGGGAACCAGATGAGCCTTTCCTAATCAGGAGCTGCTACACAGTTGGAACACACACGAGGAATTGTGTAACTTGGATACGGCAAAGCCCTTCTTCTTCTGAAAGCTACATGTTGGTGAGGGAGGACTCTCCAAGGGAAATTATTTCAAAATCAGGACAAAGTCAGATGTGTCAGATGGTTAGGAAAAATAAAGCAGAGTTCCCGCAAGAGCCCCAATGACTCCAGAACAGAATCCATTTGAGTTCTCTTGAGAAAACTGCCTTGTGGGTGCTCACTGCCTGGTGGCAGAAGACTGCAGTCTGCCTGTCAACGGAAAATCAAGCCTATGGAATGGCTTGTGAGATTCGAAGAGGAAAAGTTGCAAAAACCCAGGGATAGTGTGTAATAAGTTCCACGTGTAAGGGAATAAAGAAAGTGTTTGCTATAGTAGACATACTAAAACATGGGGTTGGGAAGGAACCAAACATGGACATCCTATAAAATCCTGGACAGTGTACATTTATGTGATTATTAAATTACTTTTTAAATGACTATGTAAAATTTGAGATGAAGCCTATCATTAAAGATGGGGGAGTGGACAGTGAAAAGGGAAAGGTGGAATGTACTTATTATTTCTGAAATAGGATTTACCCCAGCTGTTCTCAGATTCAATAGGCAACCAAATGTGATCCTGAACTCTTTTTTTTTTTTTTTTTTTTTTTTTTTTTTTTTTTTTTAGAGACAGGGTTTCTCTGTATAGCCCTGGCTGTCCTGGAACTCACTCTGTAGACCAGGCTAGACAGGGTTTCTCTGTATAGCCCTGGCTGTCCTGGAACTCACTCTGTAGAGCAGGCTGGCCTCGAACTCAGAAATCCGCCTGCCTCTGCCTCCCAAGTGCTGGGATTAAAGGCATGTGCCACCACGCCCGGCCTGATCCTGAACTCTTGATCCCCCTGCCTCTGTCTAGAGGGCTGGGATTGTAGGCATGCTTTGTGTGGTGCTGGGGATTGAACCCCCCCCCCCAGGGCTGTGCACACGCTCGGCAAGCACTCTGTCAACGAAGCTCTAACACCAGCCCAAAAGAAGATAATTTCAACCTGCTTCATATTTCCACCTTTAATACCAGCTCTCAGGAGGCAGAGGCAGGCAGATCTCCAAGTTTGAGGCCAGCCTGGTCTCCATATATATTGAGTTCCAGGCCAGGGAGGGCAATGTCATGAAATCCTGTCTCAAAACCAAAACAATTTAGAAGAATCAATCTACTTTATCAGAATGAGACAAATGATTCCGGTTTCGAGCTGTGAGGAATCTTTATTTTCCCTCCGGTAAAGGCACCTCAGTGGCGCCTCAGAGAAACCGCTCTAGGTGCAGAATCCCGGGTTCGAGCAGAGACTCCTCTCTCTAATGCCATTCAGCTTCACTCCCCTCCCCCCCTGCTTTGCTTGCATGTGGACCTGCCCCCCAGCCTTCTTCCCTCCCTCTTCTCAAGTCCATCATTCTTGGGCCTCTTCTCCTCAGCATTAACTGCAGGCTCAGAGACGGGGAGCACAATAGCACTGGAAACCAACTGCCATCTGCCAGGGCCATTACCTTCACCAAGGAACAAAGGTTGCACTGCAAGTGCCGAGGAGAGCCCACAGGAGGACGATGGAGTGGTGTCCATGCCCAGGTACTCTAGGCCCTGTCACAAGGAGAGCTCTTTGAAAGGAGAGGAGCCTGGTCATCTTTGTCCTGATGCTCTGCCTCCTGCAGCAGCCGGTAGAGGGTTCCTGAAGAGCTCTCGTGATTCAGCGCTTCCTCGGACCCCGTCAGCCTCGAGCTGGGACTGTAACAATGGTGCCAAAAGGAAGACATGCCATAGATTGCCAACATGCACAAGGCGTCGATCATCACATGCCAGCAGAAGAAGGTGGTGACAAACATGATGTCGCTGATGTCATCATCCTCCCACGGGAAGCCAGAGACTGGTCTAAATAGAATGAAGGCTACCTGGATCAGCCAGGAGCCCATGATCAGGAACAGGAAGGTCTCGATCACCCAGAGGTGGAACATCTCAGGAGCCCACAGCTCTGCCGTCAACACCAGCATCAGCAGGAACACCACCAAGATGAGGAGAGAGTGAACCTGAAGCTCCACCCCAGACGATTCTTTAACGTGAGACACCAGCAGCAGCAGGAGCACGTATATGACCAGCACCGTGGCGCCTCTTTCTAGGAGCACCAGCCTCTGCCTCAGCACGTTCTTGCTCATGACTTCTACACAGCCATCAAGGGCGAAGAGGATGAACATGGTGAGGTGCTGCCACTCCTTGGGGTACATAAACCTTGGTGGCACCTCTTTGGTCATAAATGTCAGCCCTGATTCAACACAATTGAGCTCATAAACTATCAAGAGGGAGCTAATGGCAACCTTCAACCAGCCCGCATGGGCTATTTGCCACAGCCTGGCCCATTTTCCCTTATTCTTGGAAAGGTAGGAAGGATACAGAAGAGAGTCATTGAGTATCACAGCTCTGGAGACAATTATTGCTTGATACAGACCGTAGAAGAACAGAAACAAACCTGGAGATAAATGGCCAATAAAGTCTCCCATTGAGCTATTAAGCTAACAAGGTGTAAAACTCCGGGTACACAGGCTCCAAGGTCTGGGCTTTGGGAAGACTTGTCTTCCACTTAGTCCACTTAGTTTTATCACCCCACTTCACCCACTGCTTGCCACAGAGAGGAAACGTTTCTTGGGACAAGCCTACGCAGTTGGCGGAGACGTGGCCCCACTGTCCCGTTCTACTCTGGTGCACTGGGAACTGAGTGGGTTCTTGGGGGCTTCTCCATAGCTCCTGAGCCGCCTTGGCTCATGCCTGTCCCTGGCTCAAGCTTCCTTCCTCTCATCCTGTCTGGTGCTCAGTGGGAAGGAAGGGAAGGAAATGATGGGCTGGATGGCTGTAGTCGAGAAAGCCTGTGCTCGCTTATACTCCCAAGTGTCTGCTGGTAATTTTCGGACCTAAGTCAGTCTATTTGTAAGGGAGGATACATTTGTTCTGGGCACAGACATAGAAACATTTAGATAAGACATATAAACATTTGGATAAGAGACATATAATAGCATTCACTTGGCTTTTCTAGTCTTCTGTAGTAGATAGATCTTGAAGACCACCTAGAGAGCTCCCTCTCCTCCTCTTCTACCCTCCTCCACCTCTCTCTGACTACCACCACCATCACCACCTTAATGGCCAGGAGACAGACCTGCAGGGGTGCAGAGGGGGCGGTGTACCTGCGCCAGCCAAACTAAGCTTAAATAAAGTTCAAGAATTCCCTTGGCTCTAAGTGAAGGTTGTCTACAGGTGGGGTTCTCACAAGTCTGAAGGCAGGAGTGGACAGCAGCCCAAGCACACTGACAGAGTATGGTGCCAGGCACCACTGGACCATACCATACCACCTACCACATACATGGGTATGTATTTTGTTATTCACCTGTTAGGTTACTTCCAGGGGTGGTGAGCAGGTGGACCTGTAGCTCCCCTAGATTCTCCTGCAGTCTGCCTTCCATTGAGCGGTGCTGTGGCGAGAGGCAGGTGCTGGCTCCGGTTGATCTTGAAACTGCCACAGGCCCACCACACAGTAGGGCAGCAACCTTCCCTAGGGTTCAACCACCAGCTTCTACAAATACGCAGAGTCTGCCCTTTAAGAAGACATCCACTTCCTGTATCATTCTGGATTCCTCGGCTTCTATAATCTATTAATAGAGTATGAGGAATTAGGGATAGTCCTTAAAATGTGGATACCTGACAGGAGTGACCCCAGCAAGCTGGAATTAGCCATTTAGCATGTAACGGGAAACAGTTCACTTGCCTCGTTTCTCTCTGGTACTGGTTAATGGCCAGGGAGCATAAGCAGAGGGGACTGTGTAGAACAAAGTCCAGGAAACGGGAAGCATGTGCACAGAGCACACATGGTCCTGGCCTTATTGCAAAGGGTACGTGGAATAGGAGTTTTCTAGGGAGAATATGTGCCCGGAGTGAAAAGGAAATTCAACCAGATCATGAACCAAGCTGGCACTAGTCTTTGGCATAATCGCTGGCCTTCACACTACCAGCCATTGCCAAGCAGAGGCTGCCACACCTGTACGCTAGCAGTGCCCAGGTGGAGAGGAAGGACGTTTATACCTACAACTCAGCACCACTCCCGAGCCCTCCTTCCTATCCAATACAACGTTCCTTAACTTCTGGTGGAATCACATCCCGATAAAGCTATCACAGAATGAATGAGCCTAACCTAGAGAACACAGCACTGAGGAGACAGTTCAGCTGGTAAGATGCTGGCCATCCAAGCATGAGAACCTGAGTTCAGTCCCCAGAACCCACGAAAAGATGCTGGCAGGATGTGTGTGTAATACCCCAGAAGTGGAGGCAGGCAGATCCCTGGGACTGATGGCCAGTCAGCCTCTGTAAGCTTCATAACAGTAAGAGAGCTGCCTCAAAAACCAAGACAGGGGCTGGAGAGATGGCTCAGAGGTTAAGAGCACAGCTGTTCTTCCAGAGGTCCTGAGTTCAATTTCCAGGGACCACATGGTGGCTTATAACCAGTTATAATAAGATCTGGTATCCTCTTCTGGTGTGCAGGCGTAAACACAGGCAGAGTGCTGTATACATAACAAATACTTTTTTAAAAGAGGACGGTGCCTTGCTGGAGGGCCAGCCCGAGTGTCTTCTTTCTTGTTTTTGGTTCTTGCGGCAGCAGGGGGGAAGAACATCTTCAAGGTAAGACTTGGTCTCCAGAGATATTTAGGGTTGCTGTATAATAAAACATTTACCTGCCTTAAGTCTAAGTCACTTAGCTATGGTAGCTGACCTGCCTGTCTGAATTCCTCTGAGGTGAGACACTAGTTAGTTTCATTATAGAACAGCAGGAGATCAGTGCAAAGCTTTCTTTCTGATGCTCCTTTTTCTGACCAGGCAGTCAGAAGCCCTTCACTGGCTTGGCTGGTTAACTCTTTGGGAACCAGAGAGGAAGGAAAGGAAAAAGAATAAAGATGCTTTGTGCAGGCAAATAAGCAGAGATGCATATACTTTCGAATATTCATACATCCACACTCTGGCTGGGCCTGACTGTCACAAGCAACTCCACAAGTATTCATGCATGCTTATATATATCCACATATACCCTACACACAAACATGTAGACAAACAGGTATACATATTTGGATGGATGGATGGATGGATGGATGGATGGATGGGTGGGTGGGTGGGTGGATGGATGGATGGATGGATGGATGAGTGGATGGATGGATGGATGGATGGATGGATGGATGGATGGATGAGTGGCTGGGTGGATGGGTAGATGGATGGATGGATGGATGGATGGATGGATGGATGGATGGATGAATGGATGGGTAGATGGATGGGTGGGTGGATGGATGGATGGATGGATGGATGGATGGATAGATGGATGGGTGGATGAATGGGTGGATGGATGGGTGGATGGGTGGATGGATGGATAGATGGCTCCCCAAGCCAAACCATTCAACCAACAACCAACCTCTTTATTTCTTTTCTCTGGTCTTTTTATGCCTTCTTAGATAAAAAGTTCTTTAGAAAATTACTTCAGAGATAAAATGTTACCTAGAATGGGAGTTATGTATGGGAGGATGTTGATATTAAGTTCAAAGCAGTGTTTCATTATAATACACTCATTATAAGTTCAAAGCAAGAGTTTTCACATGGCCTTGCCTTATCATAGTACAGACCTGTGAGTTTATCCTTGGACCTAAATATTTTTCCTTGAACACAAAATTGTCCCAAGTCTGTTTCCCTTTTTAGTGTAATTATGATAGCTCGTTGTATTTCATATTATGCCGCCTTTACTTACTAATTTGAGGAGTGGGCACATTGTATTCTTGATTCTAAATTAAGTATATCTTTCTAGCAACGCAGTTAAGACCATCTCTAAAAACCTTTTTTCCTAAAATTATTTGACTCAAATCAGAAATTCTATAGAATCATTATCTGTTTGTCTATATAACATCACTATAAGATAGTACTTCTTCATAGTTCTGCAGAGATATGTTCAAAAGGGTGTGATAATACCTAGTGTTAGTTATATATTTAATAACAGGAAACACATATTAATAGCAGAAATCTTTCCCAAAATGAATTTCTCCTCGGCTTTGCCTACTGGAGCAAATCCATCATAGATTTTAATCCAGGAAGGACTCATCTCAGGAAGATCACCTGCTAGGTATTAGCTTCTGCTATGATGGTTCCCGATAGTGCCTAAGGAGCAACACCCAACATGGCCATGTGCACATAGAGACACACACATACACATGCACCTGTGTACATAGACACACACACACACACACACACACACACACACACCTCAGAACATCAGAGCTACCAAGTGCATTGTAGGTATCATTGTTTGATCTTGTGATTTAAAACTGACTAGGGGCTGTCAGTCTACCAAATGTTTGAGAGAAGAAAAAAAAAAAACCCTAAAACATTGCAAGACAGGGCCTCTGTAATCTGTTCTTTCTCAAGGTGTCTTAACGTCAGAAAACTGAAGCATCTCCCTCTGCCCTTAAAGATGGCAGTAATTCAGATTGCTTCTGGCTGCTGAGAAATTGGGGAAATGAGTGTGAAGACAAATTGGGGGAATAAAGCTTAATTCTGCCTTCTAAATGAACCTACCTTATTTGAATTTAAAATTGCTTAGCATGCAGTCATGGTAGGAAAATCAGGGAAGCCATACAAGCAAAGAACACCGCAGATCACCGGTAGGGGAACTCATTTTTTTCAGATCCCCTCCTGATTACAGGGAATCATTCCTTTCTTTTTTTTTTAAAGATTTATTTATGTATTTATTTTATGTATACAAGTATACCACCATTGCTCTCTTCAGACACCCCAGAAGAAGGCGTCAGATCTCATTGCAGATGGTTGTGAGCTACCATGCGGTTGCTGGGAATTGAACGCAGGACCTCTGGAAGAGCAGTCAGTGCTCTTAACCACTGAGCCCTCTCTCCAGCCCCCGAATCATCTCTTCTCAATAAACTTTTACTTACTTTCCTTTCAAAAAGTAAAAATCGCCAGGCGGTGGTGGCGCATGCCTTTAATCCCAGCACTTGGGAGGCAGAGGCAGGCAGATTTCTGAGTTCAAGGCCAGCCTGGTCTACAGAGTGAGTTCCAGGACAGCCAGGACTAAACAGAGAAAATCTGTCTCGAAAAAAAACCAAAAAAAAAAAAAAAAGTAAAAATCACCTGTAATCTTATAACCTTTGTGACCATCGTCACCAATCAGGTGGCGAGCAAGCAGAAAATGAATGTGTCTATTTGTCTGGAAGTCAGAATTTGGATTCTACTCTTAGCTCTTTCTTGTATATCTGACAGAGTCCTACTGTATAGCTCTGGCTAATCCAGAACTCAATGTGTAGACGAGGCTAGCCTTGAACTCAGAGATCTGCTTTCCTCTACCTTCTAAGTGCTGAGATGGAAAAGGTGGTGGTGGTGGTGGTGGAGGAGGAGGAGGAGGTGGAGGAGCTGGTGGTGGTGGTGGTGGTAGATTGGATTTCATTTTCCGTAAAATGGAAGTAAGGAGGTATGCATGCTGCTATGTAGGGGTGTGCAGTAATTTCTCCTTTTGGTGAATTATCGAAATACTAACCAAGGCAGAGCTGGATGTGAGGCCATCAAAGGGAAAATCAATAGTGACATATCTGAAATTAACCAGGGAAGGGGACTCCTTGGCTCTCTTCAGTTCTTGCGTTCACTCTGGAAGAAGCACAGAAGTCTTGTTCTGAATACCATTAAGACCAGGCTAGGGCCTGTGGAGATAGGATCCCAGGTAGCCCAGGCTTGCCTCAAACTCCAAGTATAACTAAGAGCGGCCTTGAACTTCTGGTCCCTCTGGTTCCCCCACCCCACCCCCACCCCCATCCCCCAGGTGCTGGGATTGCAGGCATGCACCCCCATGCCAGGCTTTTCTGGCGGCTGGAGAGCAAGCCCTGGGCTTCAGACATGTCAGGCAAGCACTTCACCAGCTGAGCTACGTGCTGCCTCTCCTCTGCCAGGGCTGTGGGAAGATGGGAGCTTCCGAGCTCACTCCCTTCCTGCGCTCATCTCTCCAGCTGTGCCTGCCCGCTGTGAACTGGGCATGAGTGGTCAGAGGAGGAGGAACAGCAGCCCTCACCTCACCGCAGCGAGAGGCTGGACCCAGCATGTATGCAGGACACGCTTGCCCCTCTGGAGGAGCTCTCATCTGGGGTGATCAGATCCCCATTTTGGCCCGACATCAAAGAGCACATACTGCTTATTAACACACGAGCATCCTGACCCCAGGACTTCAAAGACAGGGCTAGTCCCTCCCAAACCAGACCTGCCCACAGCGGTGTCGAAGGAAGCCAAGTGTGGTGAATGATTAGCAGGACTTCCAGACAGCTCCCCAGGCTGGGAACACAGAGTACCTGAAAACTCCTTCAGCTGGGGACCCCTCAGCCTCACCACAGGAACCTGCAAATGTCCGGCATTTTAGCTGCTCCACACTTAGACTCTCCCCAGACACAACCCTTCCACCGGAGGGTCTCCACGTCCTCCGAGTCCCTCAAGCCGCTGGCGTCTGGGATCCTGCTGTGCGGGTGAGGACCTATAAAGAACTGGATGATACAGTTCCTACCCTCAGAGCTCGCAATTTACCTGAAAGCTCAATACAGTTATACACACGGGAATGCCCATAACACCATCTAGGCAGACTCTATGCCGTAGAATTCAAATATTTTAAATTTGTAATCCCCCTGCCTCAGCCCCCTGAACAATGAGGTAACAGGCAAGTACCCTCAGGCCTGCCTTTCTCTTTTTATTCAATTTTTAAATTACTTTTTAAAAAAGAAACTTTAAATCACAAAACAAATAGTAAATGTGCATTCCGGAATTTTATCAACTTCTCGGGCCCCCAAACTGAAGCACACTGTTTTAAACAGTACTCGGTCATCCACTGTGGTGTTGGTAGTAGGAATATGGATCAGTGTCACAATCCCAACATAGGAAAGCTTACCCCTGTTGTCATGGCAACACTCTGGGATTCTTTTCTATCAGGTAAGACACACCTTTTTTTAAAAAAGATTTATTTATTTATTATATGTAAGTCCACTGTAGCTTTCAGTACTTACAGAAGTGACACTCCAGAAAAGGGTGTCAGATCTCATTACGGATGGTTGTGAGCCACCATGTGGTTGCTGGGATTTGAACTTAGGACCTCTGGAAGAGCAGTCAGTGCTCTTAACTGCTGAGCCATCTCTCCAGCCCCCAAGGCAAATCTAGTCCTTCCCAAACTAACGATGTGGAATCTGATACTGACTTACACTACCAGTCCTGATGCTTGGCTGTCTGCCCCAGAACCACTTCAGAGGCCAGGGACCTTCCCAAGAGTCTTAATTCTTCAACTCAGGAATCCTAAACTTTAGTTTGTATTTTGTGTTTGTTTGTTTTTGTTTTTGTTTTTGTTTTTTTGAGACAGGGTTTCTCTGTATAGTCCTGGCAGTACTGGAGCTCACTCTGTAGACTAGGCTGGCCTTGAACTCAGAAATCTGCCTGCCTCTGCCTCCCAAGTGCTGGGATTAAAGGTGTGTGCCACCATTACCTGGCTCCTAAGGATTTTCTAATAGATGAATTTATTCCTTGGGCATTTTGATAGAATGAAGAAGATTTTAATTTATCTAACCATGTTTACAAATGAGCTTCCACTGTGAGTCCGTCCACCTTTATGAAATTTAGCTGTAAAAGGCACTTTTCCTGACAGCTACTGGTGAATCTTGTTTTTTTGTTTGTTTGTTTGTTTGTTCTTTGTTTGTTTTTTGTTTTGTTTTGGTTTGGTTTTGGTTTTTCGAGACAGGGTTTCTCTGTGTAGCCCTGGCTGTCCTGGAACTCACTCTGTAGACCAAGCTGGCCTCGAACTCAGAAATCCGCCTGCCTCTGCCTCCCAAGTGCTGGGATTAAAGGCGTGCGCCACCAGGCCCGGCGTGAATCTTGTTTAAGGCTCTTGTCTTTATGAATAATTTCTGCACTGCTGTTTCAGGGACAGGGCACAGAGGGGAACACATGGAAACCCAAAAGGTAGTTTGGAGAGCATTTGATAAATACTTCTTAGATAGATATAGGAAAGGAGTAAAGGGACAAGAGATAGATAGAGCTATTGCCACCTCTAGGCCCCAAGGGACATAGGACACAGGATGGGAGAAATTCCTTATGTGTGTGAGGATGATGATGTCATGGGTTGGCCGATGCTGCTCATATTCCAATGCTAATATTGTTTCCTCAAGACCTGGTTACCCCAGGGACAGACCCAAGTGACAATATATGAACTTGCCCCTAGTTATTTCTGATTGGTGAATAACGATGTTGACAGCCAATAGCTGGGCAGAAGAGACATAGGTGGGTTTTAGGGTTTCTGGGCCTTGGGAGGGAGGGGGTCAGAGGAGAACCATGAGGGAGAGAAAACAAGGTGAAGGAGGAAGCAGAAGCCACCATGGGTTTAGGTGAGTCCATGAAAATGTGGCCCTGAGGGCTGGCCAATTGGAGTTAGGAGCAGCCCAGATAACACATAGTAAGTAATAACAGAGTTAGTTATCTATAGAAGACTAATAACATAGAGGGTAGAAAGCTGCCCAGCTCTTGTGTGTTGTAAATATAAAGGTCATGTGTGTCTCTTATTCAGGAACTAAGTGGTCAATGGTGGGATAGAAACCTTGGATTGGGATTAAAAAAGTTTCTACAACATGATGTAGCAGGTTGAATGGTAGCTCTCAAACCCAAGACATTGTACAGGTGCCTCTTTCTTTAAAGTTCCCTTTCATGTTAAGAGTCTCAAAAGGAGATCATTCTGGATTTCATGTAAGTCATAAGTCTAGGGGTAGGTGTCCCCCCCAAAAAATACAGAGGGAGGTTTAAAGTACAAAGATGCACAGACAATAATACATGGTAGAGACAAAGGCAGAAATTAGAGTCATGGGTCTACAAGCCAGGGTGTCAAAAACTGGCAACAGACGCCAGAAACAAGACAATGTGCTGCAGAGTCTCCCTTAGAGACTTGATTTCAGACAGCAAGAATCTATCCTGGCTACTTTAAGAGAAAGGGGGTTTATTAAAATAGACTAGTTAACAGTATTGTTGTGAGGACTGGACAAGGGTTCCAGGTTGAGTCTGAAAGACCAATGTCTAGCAGCAACTTACTTTTGAATGGACTTAAGCTGATTCCTCTGCTGGCCCCATGGACGGAGAAGCCAACCTGGTGAAGAAGAACCTCTAGATAGTGCCATCTTGGCCAGTTCTGTGTATCAGAACCAGAGTCCCGTGCAGATTCTGTTTCCTCATAACGCTCACTCCTAGGTTGGAGTCTTGAGTAGACTGTATAAGCAGATTGGTCATGCACCTTTATGTTAGCTGAGATTAATTTTATTTTGTTAAAAATTAATTTCTGGCTATTATAAACAAGGCTGCTATAAACATAGTGGAGCATGTGTCCTTATTGCATGCAGGGGAATCCTCTGGGTATATGCCCAGGAGTGGTATGCCAGGGTCCTCTGGAAGGGACATGCCCAATTTTCTGAGGAACCGCCAAACTGATTTCCAGAGCGGTTTTACCATTTTGCAATCCCACCAACAGTGGAAGAGTGTTCCTCTTTCTCCACATCCTCGCCAGCACTTGTTGTCTCTTGAGTTTTTAATCTTAGCCATTCTGACTGGTGTGAGGTGGAATCTCAGGGTTGTTTTGATTTGCATTTCCCTGATGACTAATGATGTTGAACATCTTTTAAGGTGTTTCTCGGCCATCCGAATTTCTTCTGGTGAAAATTCTTTGTTTAGCTCTGTGCCCCATTTTTTGATAGGGTTATTTGGTTCTTTGCGGTCTAACTTCTTGAGTTCTTTGTATATATTGGATATTAGCCCTCTGTCGGATGTGGAGTTGGTGAAGATCTTTTCCCACTTTGTTGGTTGGAAGGAGCCCAAATATCCCTCAAAGGAGGAATGGATACAGAAAATGTGGTATATTTATACAATGGAATACTACTCAGCAATTAAAAATAATGAATTCATGCAATTTGTAGGTAAATGGTTAGACCTGGAAAATATCATCCTGAGTGAATTAACCCAATCACAAAAGAATGCACATGAAATGCAATCACTGATAAGTGGATATTAATGAGCCCAGAAGCCCTAAATACTCAAGACACAAATAGCAAGTCAAATGATTCCCAAGAAGAAGAAAGGAGAGGACCCTGGGCCTGTAAAGATTGCATCCAGTTTAGTAAAGAAACCGAGGGGGGAGGGGGAATGATCGGGGAACAGTTGGGGGGGGGGGAGAGGAACTATGGGAACTATGGTGGGTGGGAACTGGGAAAGGGGAAAGCCTTTGGAATGTAAACATAGAATATAGAAAATAAAAAAATTTAAAAAAAAGATAATATCTAATAAAAAAAAGAAAAAAATTAATTTCTATCAATGTCTTCCTTTCCATTGTTCTGTCCAAATAAATACCTGCCAGAACAACCCGAAAGAGGAAAGCTTTATTTCGGCTTACAGTGTCAGAGGGTTCAGTCATGGTCGCTGGGCCCTCTTGCACATGAACATAATGGCAGAAGAAGACTTCATATCATTATGGACAGAAGGCAGAAGGCCAGACAGGAACCAAAGCCTGGATATAACCTTCAGAAGCACGGCCACAGTTATCTACTTTGTCCATTGAGGTTCTGCCTCCTTAAGAATTTCACAACCCCAGAAAGAGTCATTTAAACACAGGAGCAGAGGGATCACAGCAAACCACAACAACCAGGAAAGTAGTTCTGACAGTGTGCAACTGGCAAGAAATGGACTTGTTTGCTCAAAAGATATTTCTATCTAACATTTTGACATGTCGACACGCTGACTTTAAAAAATGTGGACCAGTTTCCATTGTTGCTTACACTGGGTGAATCCTCCTCCCTACATCTTCCCCCATGATAAATAAAACTCCTTTAAGTATTTTGATAATGTGATAAGGAAAAAAGAGATCTCAGTTTATTAAACCCCGTTTCTCCCAAAATGAATTAGGCTAAAATTATTATTATTAGCAAGGCTTGGTGAAACAGGCCTGTAATATTAGCTGTTCCAGAGGCTGAGGCAGGAAAATCACAAAGTTAGACAAGCCCCATAGGAAGAGTACAAGGGATCTGGACTAGTTAGTGAGAGCCTAACCAAAAAATAAAATAAAATCAAAGTGCTGGGGATTAGAGTAGGCTAGGGAGAGGCGGCTTAAAACTTATTCTGCTCTTACAGAAGATCCAAGTTCATCTCTCAGCACCCATGTCCACCATGGGCATCTGCACACATGTGTACATAGCCTTATACAGATATATACACATGCACATTCCTGAAATGAACTACAGAAAAATGTGGTTGAAAGAGCAGGGGGGCGGGGATGTCCCTCGGTGACTGGCATGCTTGCCTAGCCTAACCTGGACAAAACCTTGCCTTGATTTTCCCTATTGTTATGACAAACAGAAGAACCACCAAAGATCAGTGTTCTTTTGACCTATCAGCTTAAGTCTTTCTATATTTCTTGGGTTACCTTTCTTATCATTAATATTTGAGTATATGTATTCAAAAAATGTTTGCCTGCTGTGTATGGTGAAAGCATTTCTTCACAGTGCCCCCTGTTATCTTCTTGGTGTTTTGTTTTGTTTTGAGATTGGGTCTCATTATATAGCATAGGTCACCCTGAAACTCACCATGTAAGCCAGGCTGTTCTCAAACATGCAAGCTTCCTGCTCTGTTTCCCGAGTGTTGTAATAACCAAAGCATGCTGCTACACCCAGCTCTGACCATAGGAAACTTAAATAATTTTTGTTTTGTGAATATTATATTTATTGTATAGTTACAGATACATTTACCAAAACTCACTCTTAGTCAAGGTTTCTGTTCCTGCACAAACATCATGACCAAGAAGGAAGTTGGGGAGGAAAGGGTTTATTCAGCTTACATTTCCACACAGCTGTTCATCACTAAAGGAAATCAGGACAGGAACTCAAGCAGGTCAGGAAGCAGGAACTGATGCAGAGGCCATGGAGGGATGTTCCTTACTGGCTTGCTTCCCCTGGCTTGCTCAGCTTGCTTTCTTATAGAACTCAAAACTACCAGCCCAGGGATGGCACCACCCACAAGGGGCCCTCCCTCCTTGATCAGTAATTGAGAGAATGCCCCACAGCTGGATCTCATGGAGGCATTTCCTCAACTGAAGCTCTTTTCTCTGTGATAACTCCAGCCTGTGTCAAGTTGACACACACAAAACTAGCCAGTACACCCACACAATTTATTTTTTAAATATATTTTTGACAGTGTTGTATACATGTTTATAATGTGTTTTGATTATAACCACACATCCTGATTCCCTCCTCTTACCCTGCTCCAACCGCCTCAGGGGCCCTTCCTCTCTCCAATACGTCCCCTTCTACTTTCAGTATATTTTGCAGTAACCCGCTGAGTGAGTTAGGTTGCTCGAGTGTACGTAAGTATGGGGTTATTTACTGGATCATGAGGAACTTGCCAGTGGATATATCCCTGGAGGAAAAAAAATGACTCCCATTCCAATAAAAGCTATTAACTCCCACTCGCTGGCCCGTCAGCTTTGGATGTGCCCTCCTGTGTGTCTCGTCCCCGTCTGTTCTGGAATGTGGAAGTGCTCCAATTTGGGTGGGGGCGTCTGCAGGTAACCATGGCTACTCCAAGTTCATGAGAAAATGTGTAATATTTCTTTTGCTCAAGAAAACTTTTCCTGCCTTCTATTATAACATAAGTACTTTCCAAAAAATGTATTTAGAGCCTGGTGTTTGCTCAGGAAAACCTTTCATGCCTTCTATTACAGCATAAATACTTCCCCAAATGTATTTTGAGCCTGGTTACTCGTTATTATCCTTTGACCCATCTGTTATTTTACTTTGTGAATTTTATGAGACAGGCAGGACAGAAAGATGGACAAATTGTGGGGGCATGAGGAGAGAAAGGAGCCACTCGGCCTAGAGTCTGACTGAAGCCTTTTGCTAGCTGACAAGCAAGAATTCCAGAACAATCTATAGCATTTGTGTGTGTGTGTGTGTGTGTGTGTGTGTGTATACACACACATATATATGTGTATATGTAGTGTGTGTGTGTATGATGTATATAATGTATATAAATCTAACATTCCTTTTAGATATATTGTATGTTAAAATAGCAATTACATAGGCCTAATTGTATTAACATGTGACCTTGGTGGAGGCCTTATTCTTCCCAGATGTGGCTGGTAATCTCAAACAAAACACCTTTGTGTACAGCAAGGACACACTATCTTCCTGAATCCTTGCTTCCCAGACTCTTACCTCACTTGTAACCCTGTCAGGTACCTTTGGGAGCCACCCAGAGATAAGATAGCAGCTGCAAACCCCACCAAAATCCTGTGTGAGACTACTGGAAAAACTCTGAGGAGTCCAAACCCTCTCTTGGGTTGGTCTTTGTGAGCTCCATCTCTGAGAAGGCCACGTCCATACCCTACAGAGGCTTTTTTTTCTCCTAACCCTTCTGTGTAAGCCTAGATGAAAACATCTTTAGTAAGATCTGTGACTGTGCTCCGCAAGCAGTCTGGTCCTCAGATTCATCTTAGCACTAAAGCCACCGATCATGGTTTGGTCAGAATTGAGGTCTCTAATCTCAAGTATATTTCCCAGGATGCAGTGGGAGAACATCACACATTCTTTAAAACAGTGATTTTCAACCTTCCTAATGCTGAGACCCTTTAATACAGTTCCTCATTCTGTGATGACCCCCAACTATAAAATTATTTTTGTTGCTACTTTATAACTGTAACTTTGCTACTGTTATGAATGGTAATAAAAATATGTGTTTTCTTAGGCAAGTGAAGGGGTATTTTGACCCCCACGGTGGGTGGGTGGGTGGGGGGTCATGACCCACAGGTTGAGAACCACTGCTTTTAGGAGGGCCTAGAATAATTGCATCATCCCACTTCTGCAAACTAGGTGTCTTTGCCGCCTGCTTTCTATCCATTCTGTTCTATAAATCAGTCACACCTCTGTTCTCAGCAAACAAGCCTCTGGGGCCAGACAACAGAAGTGTTTGAACCATAGCCCTGTCCCAGCCCTGACCAAAAGTCATTGTGCAAATTCACCGGTTGGAGTCTTTGACTTTTTCATATGGAGGAATGAAAGTCAACCCGGCACACCTCAGAGAGCTGTGGTAAATGATGGTAGAGCGAAGCCCATCCTAAACAAATCAGTGGAGTTCATTTTACACACAAGCAGGGAAGCCATGGTTTATTTATATTGTTAGAGTTCACAGAGCAATCAGACATTGCATTTCGAAGGGAAAAAAAAGGAAGCCCTAGAAGTAAACTTTATTAAGCATAAGCTATACATAAAATGTGTTTTTAAACTAATTTTTAGTTAGCATAGAAAATAATGGTTACAGTATAAAGTTTTCATATAAAAATGCCATTTCATTGTACTTATTTGCTTATAATTACCCCCTCACCACACCCCATCTCTTCTCCTCCCTCTCTCTTGTTCCTTCTTCCACCCAAATTGCCCCCCCTCCAAGCAGGTAGTATCATATGACTCTGAAACATGCAAAATTAGGTAACAATAAGCGACACCATATTATTTACTTGTAAAGGGTCATATTTTAGGTGACAAGACAAAACCTTCCCAAGAGAAAGACAAGGAAGAATGTGTCTGCCGCATGTGACATAGACATAGGAGAGGTGCTACAGGGACCCAGATCAAAGGAGTATGAGAATTTGGTGGAAGGGACCATTTTGATGATAACAGTATAGGAGAAATTGATGCTAGTATTGAATGGTATACTATTCTATGTAGGACAGTATAGAATAGCTGTGTGTAGCTGTGACCTATAGCAGGTTTGATTGTATGGAAAAGACTCATGTAGGGCATATGTAAGGCATAGTGAATCATATCCTAGTAAGTTCTGGCGGAGCTGGTAGTGAACGCACCACTAAGCACTTTGCTTTGGTCTGATTAGGAGTCAGGAATAAGGAGTCTAGTAGGGGCTCATGAAAAATTGGTTCATGGAAGCTTAAAAGGAGATCCAAAAAGTAATTACTTATTTGGTTTTGAAACTATGCTAATCCGCCCACATTAAGTTATACACATGTGAGATTCTTGTAATTCCATCCAAATGAGGTAGTGGATTGTACTCTGTGTCATGCTGTTTCCACAGAGCACCTCCACTCAGTTGGCCTGCAGGGACACCCGCCACTGTCACATTCCTTGGCTAATTCACAGCAGCATTAGGGCTGGAGTCCCTGCTGAACTCTGACCCTCTTTTCAGAGCTTTCCTGCCATTCTCTTCCTACGATGGCACTTTTTGTAACCCAATCCTCCATACTGCTTGTCCCCTCTCCCTCCTCCTGACTAGCATCACTTAGGCTATGTCACTTTTCCAGGTCATCCTTTTATGTCTTCAACAGTTATAGGGTCAATGACAGGCATAATAGTTGGGACTACCATCCTCCAGGGCCATTACCTTCACCAAGGGGCTAAGGGTACATTACAAGTGCTCAGGGGAGCCCACAGGAGGATGATGGAGTGGTGTCCATGCCCAGGTATTCTAGGCCCTGTCACAGGGAGAGCTCTTTGTAAGAAGAGCCTGGTCATCTTTGTCCTGATGCTCTGCCTCCTGCAGCAGCCTGTAGAGGGTTCCTGAAGAGCTCTCGTGATTCAGCACTTCCTCGGACCCTGTCAGCCTCGAGCTGAGACTATAACAACGGTGCCAAAAGGAAGACATGCCATAGATTGCCAACATGCACAAGGCGTCGATCATCACATGCCAGCAGAAGAAGGTGGTGACAAACATGATGTCGCTGATGTCATCATCCCTCCACGGGAAGCCAGAGACCGGTCTAAATAGAATGAAGCCTGTGTGCATCAGCCATGAGCCCATCATCAGGAACAGGAAGGTCTCGATCACCCAGAGGTGGAACATCTCAGGAGCCCACAGCTCTGCCGTCAACACCAGCATCAGCAGGAACACCACCAAGATGAGGAGAGAGTGAACCCGCAGCTCCACCTTTGACGAGACCTGAACGTGAGACACCAGCAGTAGCAGGAGCACGTAGATGCCTAGCACCGTGGCGCCTCTTTCTAGGAGCACCAGCCTCTGCCTCAGCACATTCTTGCTCATGACATCTACACAGCCATCAAGGGCGAGGAGGATGAACATGGTGAGGTGCTGCCACTCTTGAGGGTACATAAACCTTGGAGGCTTCTCTTTGTTAATCAATACCATCCCATCATCAAGACAGATGACCACATACAATGTTAAGAGGGAGCCGGTCACTATCTTCAGCCAGCCTCCATAAGATATGTTCAGCTTGGAACATCTCTTTTTATCCTTAGGAAGGTAGGAAATAGACACAGGAGAGTCGCTGACTGTCATGGCCTTGGAGACCAGCGTTGCCTGATACAGTCCATAAAAGAAAATGTATAAGCCCGGGTAGAAATGGCCGCCAAACTTTCCATTCCCCATGGAATTATAGATCTAGTTGTGCAAAAAGCAAAGAACAGAACTCAAGATTCCTCGGCCTTCCTCTCATGGGCCCATCAAGGTTTGGTTGTGTGCACAGAGATACTGTCTACCTATTTTTATCATCCCCTTCTGCCCACTTCGGTCTCCCACAGAACGGGAAGTTCTGGACAGGAGCCCCACACCTGGAGTGAGGGGCGTCTCATCGTCTCCTTCCCTTCTAGTCCACGGTGAATTCACCGGTTGCTGCCAAAGGAGGGGGCGTGACTGTTTCTGAGAGTGCACCTGTGGGGCCCTGTGCTCTCATTAGCTCCTCCGGAGCCTCTGCTCAACCCTGACACACACCCCCCATGGCTTGATTTCTCCTGAGCCTGATTAGTTCTTGAACCTGGATAGAGGTGCCTGAGCGTGGAGAGCATGGAAAGGACTAGCTGACTCAGTCTGTGTGCGTGCCTAAAGACTCCTCATTTATTAGCCCATATACTGAAGGTAAATATTTATAGTTCTTGTTTGACATAGGCCCTGCTGTGTAGCCCAGACTAGCCTTTAACTCATGGTTTCCTTGTCTTAGTCTTTCCACTGCACACCACCACAGCCAGAAAATAGCTGGGTCTGTGGACGCATTCGTAAAGCTCCTCCCGAGCTCCGACTTGGCATCTTCATGATTTTGCAACAGGAAGCGTCAGGGCCAGCAGGAAAGCTGCTCACCTGCTCGGCAGTGTTGCTCAGCTAGACAATAGATGAACTTCACAAAGGCATATTCCGAGGTGAGTTTTGGAGCCTGTGACAAAACGTAAAGTGCGGATGCAGAGATCATAAGACATGCACATCTGGTGAGCCCAGCTGCTTCATTCTAATGTGAACTAGCACCTCAACTTTATCCTCTCTTTAGTTAGCAATTGTTATGTGTCTAATACACACAGCCCTCAGCACTACACGTCAGCTAGCTGCATGCATGAGATTTCAGCCAAGCCATGAGACTTCATGCTTTTTGTTTTGGTCTTGAGATAGTCTCAGGCTGGACTCAAACTCCTGATCCCACTGCCTCTACCTCCTAAGTGCTAAGCAAAAGGTATGCACCCCATGCATATGTGTGCACGTGTACACGCACATATATGTATGTATATATGTGTGTGTGCGCGCGTGCGTGCACGTGCGCGCGCACGTGTGTGTGTGTGTGTGTGTGTGTGTGTACAGTAACCATGCCATCAAGCAGATCATAATATATATGTTACTGTAGTCAAAATAATTAACCTGTTCACCATCTCACATAGCCACGTTTGTTTGTGGCTATACACTTCTATGCTTAGCAAATTTCAAATGTGTGATATAATATTATGTATGCACTGTGCTGTGCTCTCCATTAGAGCTCTAAAACTTACCCATCCCCCATTACGGAAAGTCTGCTGCTTGACCCACATCGTCCTGTTTCTGAACCCTTCCCACTGTCCCTGGTAACTGTCATTTGTTCTCTGCTTCAACTTTCACCTTTTTAACAGACTCTCCCTATAAGTGAGATAATGCAGTATTTGCCTTTGTCTCACCTATTTGACTTAACATAGGGCATTCTGACTTCATCTACGTTGTTAAAGATGACAGGCTCTCCTTCTTTTTAGGGCTGAATAAGGTAGCATTCCATACAGCATCTCTACAAACGAAGCCTTCGCTGCATAAGGTTTGACTCTATCCTCTCCGATTCAGGAGCACTAGAGCAGAGTGTGATAGCGCCGTAGGAGAGTTTTAAGATTGCTCTACAGAGGAGCTTGCCTCCCTTGTTCCGCTGTATCCTTGAGTTTCTTTTCTTTCTTTTCCCACTCAAGTGTGGTGTAGACTGGCAAGTTACAAGATTTCTTTTCTTTCTTAAAAAAAATGCATTTTTACTGTTTTAAATTATATGCATGTATGAGCGCCTTCTGAATGTGAGTGTGTACATGTAAGTGGAGCTGTCTGTCCACAGAGCCCAGAGACATTGGATCCCCTGGAGCTGGAGTTACAGATGGTCGTGAGATACCTGACATGGATGCTGGGAACCACGCTTGGGTCCTCTAGAAGGGACTGAGAGCCATCTTTCCAGTCCCTTACTTAACTTTATTGCATTGGGAGCTGTTCCCACATGCTATGATGCATCTGTGAGACTCAGAGACTAACTCACAATCTCCTTCCACTGCATCAGTTCCAGAGACTGAACTCAGATGGGGTTGGCAGCAAGTGCCTTCGGCTAGTGCAGTGGTTCTCAACCAGGGGCTCTTGCTGCCTTTGGCAAACCTCCATATCCAAAAATATTGACATTGCGGTTTCTAACAGTACCAAAATTACAGTTGGAAGTAGCAACAAAAAATATTTTTATGAATGGGGTCACCACAGCATGTATTAAAGGGTCACAGCACTGAGAAGGTTGAGAACCACTGAATTCTAGTAGATCATCTTACAGACCCCCTGGATTTCTTTTCCTTCCCATACCTATTGACTACATCCCTTTCCCCCTTGAAGTTACAAGTATCTTCTCAACTGAGTTCCTGCCAATAGAACATGATCTGTATCACTGTCTGGTCTCACCCATGAAGTCCTCCCTGACATTTCATGACACTTTCTTTTTGCTTTATACAGAGTATCTCGTCTTACTTATTGAGCTCAGCAGAGGGGTACACACCCTCACTCCCAGCATCTGGGAGGCATAAGCAGTGGATCTCTATGAGTTCAAGGCCAGTCTGACGAACAAAGCAAGTTCAAGCCAAACCAGGACTACATAGTCAAACTCTGTCTATAATACTAATACTAATAATAGTAATAATAACAACCACAGCAGCAACATTAATAGAGTTCTATGCTTTTGAGGATGGAACATCCTTGGCAGGAACATTCTGGGCTATCTGTGATGTCATGGTTAATCTTGATTGTCAATTAAATTGAGCTGAGAGATGCCTAGGAAACCAGAGAAGTATGGGTTTGTGTGCGGTAAGATTTCTAATATAGTTTGTGTGTCCGTGTGTGGATACACGAGTGTCATGACATACATGTGGAGGTCAGAGGACAGCTTTCAGGGGTCGGGTCTCTCCTTCCACCATGTGGAACCTTAGTACACAAACCCTTAAGGATCTGCTGAGCTATCTCACCACGCATGTGATGACATTTCCAGTGACATTTAAGTCATGAGCACTCTGACCTAATCAATGATTTAGAATCACTAGTGGAGTTTTTTTTTTTTTTTTTTGTTGTTTTGTTTTGTTTTGTTTTTTGGGGTTTTATTGTTTGTTTTTGTTTTTTTCCAAGACAGGGTTTCTCTGTGTAGTCCTGGCTGTCCTGGAACTCACTCTGTAGACCAGGCTGGCCTCGAACTCAGAAATCTGCCTGCCTCTGCCTCCCAAGTGCTGGGATTACAGGCGCGTGCCACCACGCCCGGCCACTGGTGGATTTTAAACATAGATAGACTGTTGGCTGGAGGCAGAGCTGGGTAGGGTGGGGCCGATCTTTCAGCGCTGTCTGCTCTCTGGCCCCTTCCTGTTGTTCCCATTCCCTTCTTGAGCAACCTTTTTCTACCACCATTCCCATGGAAATGGACTCCGCCTCGCCTCGAGCCAAACATATGTGGAAACCTCGGAAAACACGATACACACGAAGTGTTTTCTCCTTTAAATGGTTTGTCCCTGTGTTTGTCATAGCAGTGAACAAGTTGGTATGTCTGACAGACACGTGGGAATGATAGTTGTTGTTGGCTTCCTTGTGCAGTGGAAATTATCACTTTGCTAGAGCAGTTAGCCCACCGATACACAATATTCTAGAAGAATCAGACAAGTGCACAAGCAAAAGTGTGATGAAAAAAAAAGCAGCTGCAGTCTTAGCTTTTTCGTTGAAGGACTCCAGCTGTAGGAAGGCAGGGCTATGGAATAAAAAAATAAAATAAACAAATGACTAGAAATTAAAGGGTTGGGTTCATGTTCAAATTTTTCCTTATCCATTTAAAGATTCTGTTTCTTTACCATAGAAAGGTAAGGGTTTTGATACCTGTGTTCTCTACTGAGAAAGAGTGATTTTATTTTGTTTTGTTTGTTTTATAACAGGATCTCACTGTTCCAGCTAGCCTAGAATTCACTGGGTAGACCAGGCTGCCTCCACCTTCCAACTCACACACACATCTATCTGCCTTTTCTTCTGAGTGCTGGGGTTAAAGGTATATACCACATACCTAGCTAAGTAAGCATTAAGTATCCTTAAGAAAAACAATATGGGTGGTGGTGGTGGAAGACCTCTTGGAGACAGGGGAGAGGAGGAATGGGATGAGGAACTGTGGGAGGGAGGACCAGGAGTTGGGTAATGACTGGACTGTAAAAATATAAAAGTAATAAAAAATATTTTTAAAAGAAAAGAAAAACAATAAAGGAGAGAGAATGAAATGGAGTGTTTATCACTCCTTGCAAGTTTTCATTTTTAGCCGATGAAAAGATAGTAAGAAAACCTTATGATCATAATAGCCAAGGGGGGGGGGAAGGAGAAATAAACAAAACCTCCAGAAAGTGCATCCAGACAGAAGTACAAAGGAGTATGATGTCAGAGGACCAGAGAGGAGGGTTCCCTGGTAGTCTCTTTGGTTGTCTTTGCTCTGGGAAATCCTGAACTGCCCTGGGCAAAAGTGGCCATGTTTGTGGCTCCACTGTTTTCCACAAGCAGACACCAGTGCATGCTTCGGAGCACCCGGTACTACCCGGTTCATGCTGTAACACGAGGAGCGGTAGGATTTTTCCCATGAGCAATGACGCTTCTTGCGCCTCTGGGCTGTAGGTCTAGGGACACGGTAAATGTGAGGGTATGTGAGATACCATCCATCTCTTCACCACCACTTTTATCTCCCAACTTCCTAGAAGCTGAGATGGGGGTGTCAGCAGCTGGAGGAGGAGAACAGAACATTCAGCAGGGCACCGGAAGTTCAAGGTTGAAAATAGCACGTATGCAGAACCGGTAACCCCACAGAAAGTTCCCTTTGCGAAATTTAGATCCGCACATTGGCTTGACATCAAGGCTGTGTGCTGGTCATTCAGACATGAGCATCCTGGTCTGAGGACTTTGAAGATAGGAATCACTCATCCCAAACCAGACACTACCCACGGGACCCGAGCAGGAAGCCAGACATGGTGAATGATTAGCAGATTGGCCAGACACCACAGAAGTCTGTGGGGGTTCTCCACTCCTGTCAGACCTGCCTCCTTCATCTGAGAGTCCTCCAATATACCCCCAACATACCTGAATACCCCAGGCATAGCCAGAGCCATTTGTCAGATTCCATTAGGTGATAAAATGGAGGGGGTGTCCCTCAGAATTCATTTCAAATTAGTTTATTAACTACGATGACATACTCCTGTCCTCCCAGAGCCTACAGAGTTATTAATGGGAGAAGACACAGGTTAGGGTAGTTGCAGAAGCAGCCGGGCTATGGTGCGCATGCCTTTAATCACAGTACTAGGGAGGTAGAGGCAGGCAGATCTGAGAGTTTGAGGCCAGCCTGGAACACAGAGTAAATTCAGGGACAGCCAGGGCTACATAGAAAAACTCTCTCTCTAAGAGAGAGAGAGAGAGAGAGAGAGAGAGAGAGAGAGAGAGAGAGAGAGAGAGAGAGAGAGAGAGAGAGAGAGAGAGAGAGAGAGAAAGAAGAAGAAGAAGAAGAAGAAGAAGAAGAAGAAGAAGAAGAAGAAGAAGAAGAAGAAGAAGAAAGAAGAAAGAAGAAAGAAGAGGAAAGGAGAAAAGAAGAAAGAAGAGGAAAGGAGAAAAGAAGAGGAGGGAGGGAGGAAAGGAAGGAAGGGAGGAAGGAAGGAAGGAAGGAAGGAAGGAAGGAAGGAAGGAAGGAAGGTTGCCAGGAGGAGGTTGAAGTACTGTAATGTTACTTCAGAACCATCTTTTAGTCTGGCTGTCTTTGGTGTCTTGGGTTGCCATCATTAGCCCCACCATCTTCATCAGTGTTTGGAAGTCTTTTTTTTTTCCCACTGGGAAATTGTCGAAATGAGAAGAAAACTGGCTGTGTGACCAAGGTTTACTTAGGGATTCACAGGTGGCGGTTATCTTGCTTACTATTCTAGAACCCTCTCCATCCTGTCTACTTCTATATCTCAGGAGTCTGTTTATGGACAGCAGTGACAACCTTCACTTGGTGCTTCTGCTTGGGTTTGCTAGAGAGGGGAACGGGCAGAACTCTGATGAAATGCAATCTTTCCCTGGAGCCCCTCCCTACTGGTTCCTGGTAGACTGTCTGTATCATGTACAGAAGGCCATAGCTCCAGCAGGAGGCCAGCTCCCATAGCTTGGGCTACCCATTTCCGTGGGCATCAGGTAGATGTGGTTAATAGCTCTTCTACTATTGACCTCAATAGTGACCAGCATCACCATGGCTAACTCTGGAGTGCTTTTAACATCCAGGCCAGCATGCCTTAAATGGTTCTCTAGTTAGCATATTTAATATGATTGCCCCCACTGGATTGTGGAACTCTGGACCAGTGGATGATGCAGTAGTACTCATCAAGGGTAGCTTCAGGAGTGACCCTCAAGACGAAATTCTAGAACAAAGTCCCTTGTCTTAGAGTTACCATTGCTGTGATGAAACACCATGACCAAAGCAGCTCGGGGAGGAGAGGGTTTATTCAGCTTCTGATTCCTCCTCTCATCTTTATGCTCATCATGTTTCCTCATCTGTGTAAAACTTTATGTCACTCAAGTCTATATGACACATCATGTAGGTAGAGATTCGCTTTTCAGAACACCCGTAATTTATGTGACAGTCTCTATTATTTTGTTCCTCAAATAACTGCAGTTTTTAGGGACTTCAGAAATGGTTCAGCAGACATAAGCACTTGATATGCAAATGTGAGCTCAAAGACCCAGCAGCCGTGCGATGAAGCAAGGACATCTGGAATTAGGGGAAGGATTTCTGAGGTTTGCTGGCTACTAGCCGAGATCCAGATTCAATGAGAGACCCTGTCTCAAGGAATAAGTTAGAAGGTTATAGAGCAGGACGCCCAATATCCTCCTCCTCCTTCTCCTTCTCCTCCTCCTCCTCTTCTTCTTCCTCTTCTTCCTCCTCCCCACTCTCTCACACATCATATTAAAAAGATTTTAAACAATGAAATTAAATAAAAACTTATGCCTCACTGTCACCTAAATTTGAGTAACAGCACAAAATACAGCTATTATTAATTAGTGTCTTTCCTGTCGCTAAGAAAGACTAAAATAGTTTTAGACACCCTAAGAAGCAATGGAGTGAGATGGTAAATTATGTCTACACTGTCTACCCATTTGCTGGAATCCCACTTTTGTCACAGAAACTCTGTAAAAACAAAGAACAAAACCAGCAAAGCCCTTGGCAGACAGCACGAGCTTCAGAAGCAGTGGCTAACACCAGCCTGAAGCATGCTAGCCCAAGCCACGGATGTGGGACATGACCATCTCAAACAAACGTCCCAAGAAGGACAGCTGTAAAACTCCACGACAACTGACAATGTCTCTGCGGAGACACAAGCACATCCCTCTGTCTCCTTGGCATCCCCAAGTCCATTGGAGAGGCATCCTGTGAACAGGGGCCTGAGATTTAACCCAGTGCTAAACTGACCAGCCTTGTACTTGCAGCGACTTTGTTTTTTTTTAGCTTAGTTTTTACTCACTTTACATCCCAGTCACTCCTCCCCACAGTTCTTCCCCCATGCCCCTTGCCCCTTCTCTGAGCAGCTTGCGCTCCACCCCCAGTATCCCCAACCCCACCCCCACCCTGGGACTTCAAGTCTCTGCGAGGCTAAGCGCTTCCTCTCCCACTGAGCCCAGACAAGGCAGCCCAGCTAGAAGAACACAGCCCCCACACAGGCAACAGCTTTTGGGACAGCCCCCTCTTCAGTTGCTCAGGACCCATGTGAAGACCAAGCTGCACATCTGCTGCATGTGTGCGGGGAGGCCTAGGTCCAGCCGGTGTGTATGTTGCTTGCAACTTTTGCCCTATTTTCACCTGTTTTGTCGGAGGTTGCTGAATGAGGAAGACCTGGCCTTAATGAAATATTCATTCTCAAATCCTTTCATGTCCCAAATTAACTTTAATGAGCAAACAAAGAAAGATCCAGAGCACTGCGGCTGGGACTTGGAAGGACTTTGAAGCAGAAGCCAGGCTGGGGTGGATGCCCTCTGGCAATCAGCCAGCGTTTGCTTTTGATGACAGCAAGCCCTCAGATCTCATCCATCTGAGCTGCAAACAAGGGGGCTGTGGTACCAGAATACCAGGCTCTCAGCTTTTGCAATGCCTCTGTGTGCCGCACTCAGCAAACAAGGGTCAGACATCTGCTGCGAGCAAGAGACTTGATCTAACGCACCCCCTACTAAATGCCGCAGGTAGCACCCGAAGAGGAAGACACTGTATCGGCTCTCAAGAACCACATGCTCAGGAAAGGCAAAAGGAATTACACAGACAGAACATAGTGCCCCAGGAGGAGGGGCTGTGACATGTCCTAAAGGAGGTTCAAGCCTCCACCTGGTAGAGAAAAGCACAGCCGCACCCACTTTAGGGGGACTTGGGTAGTTCTCTGCAGGATATCAGACAGGCAATACCTTTTAGGAAAACAAAATCTAAGCGAATGCGGCAGGTGAAGAATGCGTTATAAGCACTGCCTGAGAAATCAGAGACTGTTCTGTGAGCAATGAGTGATACTTCCCTGATTTCTTCTCTTTGCTTTTTGGTATTTAGATGTGTGTGCCTGTGCCTGTGCATGTGCGTGCGTGCGTGCGTGCGTGCGTGCGTGCGTGTGTTTGAGCCCAGGCCTTGCCTCTTAGCCCAGGTTGGCCACAAGCTCCTTATCTTCCTTCTTCCAAGTGCTGAAAGTATGAATATGTACCACTGCACCTGGATTTATGAGTAGTTTTAAAATATTTTTGATGTAGACATGAATATGCATGATATGTGTATGTGTGATGTATGTGCATATGTACGCATGTCCAGAGATATCTTCTCTCCTAATCTACGATTCCCCTTCATTCCTTTTAGATAGATAGGGTCTCTCCCTGGAGTTGATGGACAGGTAGCAAGCCCCAGCTGCTCATGGTGGTGCACACCACATACTCAGAAAGTACTCCCAGTACTCAGAAAGCAGAGACCAGAGGATCTCTGAGTTTGAGGCCAGCCTGGTCTAAAGAGAGAATTCCAGGATAGTGGGGGCTACATGGAGAAACCCTGTCTTGAATACAGACAGATAGATAGAGTAAAATAAAAATAATGTTTCTGAACAGTAAAGGAGATGATCACCTACTAAGCCCCCCACACACACAAAACAAATAAAATGTGATAACAAGAAAAGCAAAAGCATAACATTTGTAGGAAAAATGGACAGAACTGAAAATTATTATATTAAGTAAAATATGCCAGACACAGGATGGAAAACATTCTTTGACAGATGAAGCTTATATTTGTAATTATATATAAATGTAATTTTATTTCAAAATAATTATATAAATTTAATTTTTAATATAATAACTTGTATTATTATATAATATGTGTTAAAAATGAAATTATCAGGCTTCATGGGGAATTGCCTCTCACCATTTTGATGATAGCATTCTCCTTGGGAACTCTCTGAAAACTATTCATTTTCAGTTTCTTTTTTTTTTGTTTTGTTTTGTTTTTTGTTTTTTGTTTTTAGTTTTTCGAGACAGGGTTTCTCTGTATAGTCCTGGCTGTCCTGGAACTCACTCTGTAGACCAGGCTGGCTTCAAACTCAGAAATCCGCCTGCCTCTGCCTCCCAAGTGCTGGGATTAAAGGCGTGCGCCACCACCACCCGGCCTCATTTTCAGTTTCATAATGACTGGAAATGCTACTGCTGTTATAGGAACATGGGCTAGAGATATTGGACATCCCATAATGCACAAGATGGTATCAGGCAATGTTTCATGTCTCACACAAGGTTTGAATGCTCTGTCAGGCATGTGTTTAAATGCAAAGAAGAGAAAGAGATACGTTGCTAAATAGCAATGTCAATCGTTTGACTCAGACAGACATTTGTGGCCGTC
This sequence comes from Apodemus agrarius, assembly GCA_964023405.1. NCBI lineage: Eukaryota > Metazoa > Chordata > Mammalia > Rodentia > Muridae > Apodemus > Apodemus agrarius. The sequence continues at coordinate 40,962,832 of OZ030017.1, forward strand.
ACTCTATACTAATCCACACGCACAAAATATACAAGTTACAAGTGGTGGTGAGCTGCCCAGCATGAGTGCTGGGAGTTGAACTCAGGTCCTCTGCAAGAGCAGCAAGCACTCTTAACCACGGAGGCATCTCTATACGCACTGCCCAGTCCTTTCCATTTTAAACTTCATGCCTCCGTTCACAGTGCACACTGGGGGCAGTGCAGCTGGAGTAGATCCTTCTTTGGGGAAATAGCCCACAAAGGCACACATCATCTTGACAGAGCCTTTGTAAGGAAGCATCTTTGTCTTCAGTTTTCACGACTCCCTGGTGACTAAGAAGGATTAGCATTCATTTTAAATAGATGGTGGGGGCAGTTAAGTGCACTGGCTGCTCTTCCAGAGGTCCTGAGTTCAATTCCTAGCACCACATGGTGGCTCACAGCCATCTGTAATGGGATCCGATGCCCTCTTTTGGTGTGTCTGAAGACTGCTACAGTGTACGCATATACATACAATAAATAAATACGTCTTTAAATAGCTGGCAACTATCGCATTCAGATCACCTGTGCTGCTTTCCAGGTTTACATAGTGAGAAACAATTGGGAATGGAACCTTGCGGTCTACTCATGCTGTCTGCGTGCTCGAGAAGGCACGGGGCAGCGTTCCATGAAAGCTGGCGTACACACAGAAAGGAAGAATGAACACGTGCCCTAAACTTGTCCTTGCACATTTGGAATTAGATATTAAATAGTAGGATATTTTAGAGAAAAAAAATCTAGTTATATGTTACTGTATCCTGATAGGTTATTCATAGGAAAGTATCCAGAATATAGAGAATGTCCACAAAGAACAGAAGTCACCCTCACAGACTTCAGTGTTCTTACGCTGTCAGTATGAAACTCGTGCAGATGAGCACATAACTTACAACTGGTCCAGTCCCTCTTTAGACACGGTGTTAACCAGTTTACTCAATTCACTCATTTATAAGACTATGGAAAATTTCAAGACGCATATAATTGAAGAACAAAATTGAAATTGTCTGCAGGAAGAGTTAGACGGTGTCCTAACAAAAGAATAAACTGACTTAAGCAGAACAAGATCTAGATGATCCTAGGTTTGAGATCTCGTGTAGGTAATCACGGAAACCCCACCCCTCCCGATCCTGCTTCCCTTCCCACTGGCTTCCGGTGTCCATTCCATATAATGTAATAGGACAAGTAAGTGGGACAGAAGAAACAAATTAAACTAGATCCAATGTACCTTATTAAAGATGCCAGAGAAGGGCTACAGCACTTGCCAGGCATGCAGGAAGTAATGGCGAAAAATTACTAGCACAGGGACTAGAGAAATGGCTTAGCGGTAAGAGAACTTGTTGTTCTTTGAGAGGGCCCAGGGTTGGGTCCCAGCACCCACATCAGGTGCCACACAATTGCCTGTAATCCCAGGTCCAGGGAAGCCGGCCTTCATGGAAGAGCACCTACCTGCGTGGACATGGTGCACGAACATACCTTTAAGGCACAAACATGTAAAATAAAACAAATCTTTTAAAAATAGTGGCAAAGATTTCCAAATACACTTTTTTTTTTAGCAATGCTCACCTTGAAACTGAATTAAAAATTGAGGAAAAATAAAAAGACCTTTATCCTTTATTCTGTCTCTATTCTAGTCTTCTGAGCAATCCAGTGGCAGTTAAGTTGGTTTTATGATCACCAAGAAGCATGACCTGAACATTTTCATTCTCAGAGGACTGGCAGAAAGGTCAACTCTCGAAGTCATGGTACATCATTTTCTATGTTAATGAAAGTGGAGTGCACTCAAGACTTTGAAGTAACAGGAGCGCGCGCGCGCACACACACACACACACACACACACACACACACCTTTCCCTTTTGTGAGAAATCACGTTAACAGATTAGTTCCTGGCCAAAGTGATGTTAACAAGAAAGAAGAGGTCACTAACAGACTGTAGAGTTCAACTGACAGAGTTAGGCTGCCTCTAACACTGGCTCACGTAGCCTGGACATGCTGTTCTTGGTTTCCTTCGTCGCTCCTCCCAAGAGAGGAGGTGCAGAACTCCCTGGTTTTGGTGGCCTGGGACTCAGTTGCTTTGTGTCGATTCTCTGTGACTCCCTGAGTACTGAAGGCCAATGATGGAGATGCGGGAGGAACTTCAGAAGCAGCTCTTTCCAGACTTTGAATCACCCACAGACCCTGCCCCGAGAAGGAAGAGGAGGCCCATATCATGTGAAGCCTAGCCTAATCCAAACACCTCCATTCTCCCTAGAAAACATGAACCTGTTTAAGTCCCATTCCAAGGGCCTATGCTGATCAGTCTAACCTGCACCTCCCACTGCCTTCAGGAAAAGATATGCTGGACCAATTTGATCATTAGTCTTTTTGTTTGGTTTGGTTTGGTTTGGTTTTTTCAAGACAGGGTTTCTCTGTGTAGCCCTGACTGTCCTGGAACTCACGCTGTAGACCAGGCTGGTCTCGAACTCAGAAATCTGCCTGCCTCTGCCTCCCAGAGTGCTGGGATTACAGGCGTGCGCCACCACCGCCTGCCTTTGATCATTAGTCAAAATCAAAAGCCAGCCTCAATTTTAATATT